>PVHT020000284.1:1326234-1447783 GCA_004024745.2 Catagonus wagneri | reverse complement strand
AGTGCCGTGGCGGATGTACCAGCCCCGCTTGACAAACAAACCAGACCCGAGACACCACCTGGAGGGTGTCAGAAAGGGGCCTCTGCAGACCCGTGTCCTTCTGGATCTGGTCCACGGAGCAGCAGGGCAGCAAAGAAATGAGCCAAGAGAGTAAAATGGCACAAACCTTGCAAAATAATAACCACCGAGAGCCAGGCATTTCTCAAGAACAAATCAAATCCGTCCTCACAGCGGTCCCGCTCCAGGTGGTGCCTATTTCTGTTATGGTGTCTGCTCACCCCAGAGGGGGTTTCTATACTGTTGGAGCTGACACCACCACAGGGGCCAGGTCCCAAGCTAGGCCAGTTTCACAACTCCACCCCAACGCTGTCCATGCCAGGGTCGTCCCATGTCTGAGTCCAGTTCCCACTTTCACAGGGGAGTGAACTGAGGCCTAGAAGGAGTAAGCAGCCAAGAAGTCTGGATTCAGAGCCTCAGCTGCCTGATTTCCTGTGCCCCCTAGGGCCGCCACACTTCCCTGCCGACCCATGGCTCCTCACCAGGTGAGGACAGCGGCGCCCACAGCGGTCGCCTTGCTCTGGGCAATCCTGCCGTCTCCTCGCATGAAAACACTGCATTTCGTGCATCTCCAGCACAAACGCACCGCTCCAAGTCTCCGGCAGAGGCTGAGATGGTGAGGGCAGGACTGCTCCCTCGAGGAACGCCAGTTTCCAAGAGGTACAGCATGCACACCCATCACCTGGTTGTGCACGTCGCCGCCCCGGCTGAAACACACACGGACACAGCCCGGGAGAGGAGGCCTTGAAAGATGAATCCTGGGACGCTGGGGGTGGGGAGCGGAGGGAACAGAAGGAAGCAGGGAGAAGGCAGCTGGATCAGGAGGGGCTTTCAGTGTGGCCCTGGGTGTGGGGACTGGCAGGACTTGAGAAGCACCTATTAGCAGTTTGGCGGCCTCTTTAAATCCAAGATGATGGGAGTTCCTGTTGTGGCGCAGCAGTAACGAACCTGACCAGTATCCGTGAGGATGAAGGTTTGACTCCTGGCCTCACCTGGTGGGTTAAGGATCTGGCATTGCCACGAGCTGCGGTGTAAATTCAGACGCAGCTCAGATCTGGCGTTGCTGTGGTTGTGGCCGAGGCCGGCAGCTGCAGTTCTGAGTCAACCTCTAGCTTGGGAACTTCTGTATGTCACAAGTGCGGTCCTAAAAAGCCAAAAACAAAAACAAAAAAAGTTCCCATCCCTCCCACTGGCCCAGCTTGGGCCCACCTCTGCGCAGAACAAGCCCAGGCTGGGCCGCAGGACCCCGAATCCTGCCCGCTGGCAGAGTTCTCAGCAGCAGAGCAAGGAGGAGGCTGCAGGGGGTCGGACACAGCGCTGGGTCCCCGCAGGTGAACGAGCAGGCCGGAAGGGCAGGGGGTAGAAGTTCCCTGCCCTTCGCCCAGCCCCCTTCCTCACCTCTACCTGACCTCTACTTGGCCTGCTAGGTTCAGCTCAAGGTCCCCCGTTGGAAGCCACCAGCCAGGATTCAGTAGGCGCCTCTACAGCATATGCCAGGAGATCAAAATATGCCTCAGAGGGTGTTACGCTAAGAGATAACTTCAGGAAAGAGCACGAGGGACCAAAGTAAAGGACAGACGCGATGTGGAAGCAAACGAGCCAAGTGATGGCAAGATGGAAGATGAGCTGTGACCACTGGGTCGGAGGACCGAGGTCCGGGCTTAGGTCACCCCAGCTCTCAGGGGTAGCCTCAGACAAGCCACCAGCCAGCCTTAGACATCTGTATGTGAGATTCTATCATCGTCCCAGCCCAGGTCGCACAGCTGTTGTACACTAAGTAAGAGAAAAGAGGAGAAAGTTCTCTGGAAGCCTAAAAGCACTATAGACACAGAAAGGGTTACAATAGCAATCCTTGGCTTTGCTGTGTAAATGTTCCCATCCGTAACCTCCTGATCCTCGGAGCAACCCTGGGAGATAGGGAAGGACAGTCATACTCAATGTGTGGATGTGAAAACTGAGGCGCAGAGAGCTCAAGCCCAGAAGCACACACACAAGGGGCTGAGCTGACAGCAGCGTCCAGGTCTTCTAACTCCAAACAGTGCTCTGTTTACCACCATTGCATCCAGCCTTGCCTGAAATCAGAGCCTCTAGCAGAAACCCCCCTCCGTCTTTAATCCTGTTGCTTTCCCCAGCTTTGTTGATTGATGGGTGAGCATTGCCCGGCTCTTTGTAAGCAGCAGCATTGGGAAGGTAAGGAGACCGCAGGCTGGGCTCAGCCTCTGGCCTTCCGAAGGGCTGTAGAAGAGTCCCTGACCCTGATTCCTCCAACTGCACGTATCTTTGATGCTAAATGACCTAAAGACCCTAATCTGGGCACTTCCAGGAAGTGTACTCGTGGCCTTTGTAACTACAAGGGGAGCAGGATGGAGGTGGCTGCACCAACAGGGCACTGGCCAGGTCCTAGGCACATGTTCTCAGTTATCTCATCATAACTTCAGGTCAACACTAGTACCGATGAGGAGCAGCATGGCTGCATGATGTGCTCCCTGTCATCACACAGCCTGCAAGTGGGCCATTCTTGCATTTTCCACCACAACATGGGTGGGAAAGAGGGAGATGGAGGTACAGTGCTGGGTCTATTATGTTTCCCCTGCAAAAGAAAAAGGCTTTATCTGCATCCAAGCCACCCTCCAAAGTTTCCTCTCTTCAATGAACTACACGGAACAAAAAGACAGGCAATCAGATATCAGATTGCCTGGGATTGTACCTGTGGAATTCACACCTGTGGGCCAAACTCCAACTTTCTACAAACACGTATGTTGGGCTGACATAACCTATCTCAACATGAACACAATTAATGACCTTGCTCATGACCGGTTCTTGCTGGAGCTTTACAGGCACTGTATCCTTTGTTCCCACCGAACAGATCATCTCACGTGGAAAACTTTGACCTTGGAACAGGAAAATAAGGAGGTAATTAATCACCTTCCCATCGCGGCTCAGTGGAAACAAATTCAACTAGTACCCATGCGTGAGGATGCAGGTTCAATCCCTGGCCTCACTCAGTGGGCCAGGGATCCGGCGTTGCCATGAGCTGTGATGTAAGTCGCAGACGCAGCTCGGATCCTGTGTTGCCATGGCCGTGGTGTAGACTGGCAACTGCAGCTCTGATTAGCCCCTAGCCTGGGAACTTCCATATGCCGCCAGTGTGACCCTAAAAAAAAACAAAAAATAAACAGACAAACAAAAAAGATTCGCTTGAGATCTCATCATCATCTCATCAACCCAAATATAATTAGTAGAATTTCTCTTCCCACCTGGTTTTTAGAGCACAGGTAGCTAGTGGACTTGGGTACCCGACTTGGGAAATAGCCTATTTCCTGCTTCCTGACTGTAAATCTAGCCCAATTTCAGCTCTTCTGGCAGGTGAAGCAGGAGAGGGAAAGGCTGGTGTGTCAGGGTTGGATCTGACACACTCCTCAATGTCCCACAGAGAGGAGGGCAGATGTGGGGACCAAAAAAATCAGACTGAACTACTGTGAGTAGTTCCCATGCTATCAGCCTCCAGGGTCCCCGGCTCACACCACCCAGGGAACACCCAGAAGCCCCCAGAGGGCTTTCCTTAAACCCACTGTGTCTCCTGCTTTCTCTCTAATCATGTCTAGTCTGGGTACTCCTCCATGATCATCAAAGATTAGCTGTCCTATGTCCCCTGCCATTGGTTCTTAGAGAAGAAGCGTGCCATGTAAAATTCCAAGATGACCCAGCATTGCATGCTCATGTAAGTTACTTTTCTTCTTGGGCAGTCCTGGTTCATAACCTGAGCCTCTTAGAAAGGGTCATATTTTGAACACAAAGACATAATCTCTAAGTGTGAAATTTCAAGGACTGTGAGGAAGAGACAAGAGTTGGGGCAGGGGGGAGGGAGTGACAGAGTAACGTCTGTGACTCAGCCTTGCAATCATGTCACACGGACAGGCCATGAGCTACTACTAAAAATCTGTTTTGCAAAATTTAAGAGTCAATTTCCAGATGTCTGCTTCAGGGAGCCAAACTGCTGTTGATCTGTTCCCGGTCCACCCCGGAAGAAAGGCTGAACTCCTCACCGAAGCATTTCAGACCGTCCACAGGCCGGCTCCTATGAAGCCTTCCCTCCTTCCTGCCCCTCGTGGGAATCCACTCGGCCCCCAGCTTCTACACCGGGCCCCAGGCCTAATCTGGGGTTCCCAGTCTGCACCTCTACACACTGACTCAGCTCTAAGACCCTCTCATTTGCCAGAGCCACCGCACCGCAGAAGTCCAGAGGGCGCCACTCCCGTCCTAGGTCACGAGTGTGCCATGCATGGCACAGGACTCCAGGTCTGCCCACCCTCCCAGCCTCAGGAGGCCTCTCCCCGCACTGCACACCCCCTCTCCCCCACCTCCTCAGTACCCATCACCTTGGGACCACTGCAGTACACTGACGCTCACCGCCTCTTCATAGTCCCTTGATCTGGGTGGGTGGGACTCCGTATACATGCCCTGGGGGAGTGACTGGTCCTGAGTCTGCAGAAACCCCCGCACCCCCGGGCTAGTAGGTTGAGAATTTGGCACTGGCTATCTACGTAGGGGCACAGGAGTAGCTGTCAGCACCTGGCAACCTGTTAGAAATGCAAATTCCCTGCATCCATCCCCTTGCCCACCATCAGACCCACTAGGGTGGGGCCCAGGCACCCCCCCCCTTTTTTTTTGTCTTTTTGCCTCTTCTAGTGCCACACTGGTGGCATATGGAGGTTCCCAGGCTACGGGTCTAATCGGAGCTGTAGCTGCCGACCTACACCACAGCTACAGCAACAAGAGATCTGAGCCACGTCTGCAACACCACAGCTCATGGCAACGCTGGATCCTTAACCTACTAAGCAAAGCCAGGGATCAAACCCGCAACCTCATGGTTCCTAGTCGGACTCGTTAACCACTGAGCCACGACAGGAACTCCCCCAGGAGCCCTTTATAGCAAGCTTGCAAGGCAACTCTGATGCACAGGGAGTTTGAGATCTGCTGGGTTTGCTGGGGTTTTTTGTTTGTTGGTTTGTTTGTTTTCAGGGCCGCACCTGAGGCACATGGAAGTTCCCAGGCTAGGGATCAAATTGGAGCTACAGCTGCCAGCCTATGCCACAGCCACAGCAATGCCAGATCCAAGCTGCATCTGTAATCTACACCACAGCTCCCAGCAACACCAGATCCTTAACCCACTGGGCGAGGCCAGGATCAAACCCGCACCCTCATGGGTACCAGTTTGTCACCACTGAGCCACAACGGGAATTCCTGGGTTTGCTGAATTGACTAGCAGCGAGTTCCACCTAGGAAAGGAGCTGGCCCAACTGGAACTACCCATTTCATTGGTCTCTCGTGGGGACCCATCTCATGTTCGTTCTAAAGAAATCACGAAGTCAACTGGCTCAGAAAGCCTTCCCGGCAGCCCGAAGCATGATCACATCAAGACTGAGCTCAAAATGGCATCGAGCAGAGTCAGGCTGCCTCCAGCTCTCCTCCAAAGGGCATCCTGGTCAGCAGCCCCTGCCCGGTCCTGCTAACTGGGTGGGTAAATAATTCAGGAGCCAATTAGAGCTTAACAATGTCCTTGTCTTCCTACCAAGTGACCTGCCCCACCTGCGGGAAGTGCTTTTCCAACCTGGAGCTGGGCATCTGGGAAGCCCTCCTCCAAGTCCCCACCCCTTTCACAGTCTGCCTCCACTAAACCCCAACATCCCAGCTCCCCAGGAAGGAACTAGAGTGGGAATGGGTGGCCAGACGAGAAACAAAGAGCCAGGTTCCCAGCCCCACTCCAGACTCACAGTCTCCACATCTCTAGCAGGGGCCTAAGAGTCATGGGGTTGACCCAGCTTCTCTGGAAATTCTTATCATCAGGCAATCTAAAGTCAGCCTTGAGCCCGCCATCCCAATTTGACAGATGGGCAAACCGAGGTCCCAGAGGCTCCAAGACAGTGACTTGGCATTCCCCGACCATTCCAGACCACAGAGCACTCTCACCACCCTCTCAGCCCCCACTCATGGCCCGGATCTCACCAAGCGTTCCTAACACATGGTACCCTGAACTGTACGTCTACACCATCCACCGTCTCCGCCCTGTCCTCTCCAAAGAACTGCAAGGTTCTAGAGGCAGGGCCACGCCATAGTCAGGAGTTCCCTCCCCCACTCCCATTTAGTCCTATGCTCAGAGCTAGGACCAAGGGAGCTTCAATAAACCCCTCTGAGGAACAAATGACAACCCCCACCCTCCCAACTGGCAACCTGCACTCCTCATGAGCACACACACTGAGATTAATCTACCAGATCACCAGACTGTCACCTTGAAACACACTGGAGGATCTATCCCAGAAGGGCTAGAGAATGTATGCACTCTGGAGGGAAGCAAACAGCCACCTGCAGAACAGGTAGAGAGCTGCCAGGAAGGGAGACCAGAACAACGGGGGTGGTGCAGAAGAGGGTGTTACAGCCACAAACTTTACCTTCTTGTGGTTTCTGCTCAGAGCCAAGACCCAAAGAGACACAGCTGGGAAATGGGACACAGAGCTCACACTTTCTCACCTCTGCCTCTCCAGGGCCCTGATGCTGTCACACAGAAAAGGTGACAATGAAACAGAGACAAAGAAGAGCTCCAGGAGAAAACAAGCCTGTTCCATCTCTGTGTCACAGGGTCCAGGAGATCCTCAAGGGGGTCCCCCCCTCCCCAGGGGTGTGGGACACAGAACTGGCCTTCCTCTGAAGGCGCAAAGATGACCACCTACCAAGATCTGAACTTCCAGGGGTTCCAGGCAAGACTGGTACTCAAACGCTGCCCCACCCAACCCTGCTCTGGCCCTCCCCACCTCCCTACACCAGTCGGGGAGGCCAGCAGCACGGCCAACCCCAATATCTCCATGGCCTGAGACAGCAGAAGTGTATCTCATGCTCCTGGTACATGGGCATCTGTACTGTGCCCTTTTCATGTTCATATTTGCCCCCGGGAACAGCACACACTTTACCATTATCACAAAGCGCAACTGTTTAGGCTTAGAAGCAACTGTGCTACCAGTCTGTCTAGGCCAGGTTACGCTGCAGTAACAACCCCCATCCACTACAGGCTTGGCTCTTTGCAGTCACTCAGGATTCCAGGCTGCTGCCAGGAGCCACTGCCTCAAGGGTGCCCGATCATCCTACCAGCTCAGGAGAGCTTTGTGCTGGTAATTAAATGCTCCGCCCTGGCTGGTGAAACCCAGCATGCCATCCGTATCCTAGTGGCTAGATCTCATCTCATGACCCAGCTCCACAACTAGGAGTACATGAAGGACAATCCTGCCAAGGACCAGAAGGCAGGAGGCTGATGACCATCCCAACCACGAACACAAACCCGCAGCACCACCCCCCCAAAGCTGGAGCCTGACTTTGCTGCATCCAGGCTTCATCCCTGGGAGAAGCCAAGATTTCTTCTCATATTTGTCATTTTCACTCTAGGGCAAAGCTTCCAGAGCAGGTTTAGAAAAAGGAAATTACGAAGGCTACCAAAATGTGACTTTCAGAGAACACGACAAGGGAGAGACATTATTACAATAGATAACATCACAGAAGCTCCCATCATGGCTCAGCAGATACGAATCTGACTGGCATCCATAAGGATGCAGGTTCGATCCCTGGCCTTGCTCAGTGGGTTAAGGATCCAGCATTGCCATAAGCTGTGGTGTAGGTTGCAGATGCAGCTTGCATCTGGCATTGCTGTGGCTGTTGTTCGACCCCTAGCCTAGGAACCTCCTGCCGCGGGTGTGGCCCTAAAAAAAACAAAAAAAACAAAACAAAACAAAAAAACTTTACAACCTACAATGTATGACAACATATAATACTACAACCTTATATAGCAACATACAATATCAAACAATGTAACAATACATAACAACTTTACAATTTATAACACATTTTTAGGTACAACAGGAAGTTGGTTTTGTAGTGATGGCAACATGATGAGACACCAGATACCACTGCGAAAGTGAGACAGGCAGAATGTACAAAGGACATTTTCAAAAATGAGTTTAACAGCAGTTCAAGGATATAAAAGGAGGCCAGAGAAGGCCTGTCCTGCAAGTATAGCCCCTTGAAACCCATCAAAAGCTGGCAGCATCAGCTCTACGAGGATGCTTTATGACTTTAACAAGCCATCCTTTCCCCTTTTTCCCCAAGAGAAATGGCAAGAGAGACCTTGGAAAGGAAGCCATAGGTGGTACAAAACAGGAGCAAGAAAACATCTGTGCTGAGGAGGGGAGCGGGGGCGGGGTGGAGAGAGAGACGGCTGCCCTTCTTGGGGAGTTGGTCACCAGGGGGATTTAGCGTCAGGAAAAAGAATCCAGAAAAGCATACAGGACACAGCGGTTTCTCCCTGGATCAGAGCTGGAGTGCTGGGGCTGCTTCCCCAGGCCCTGTCACAGCTTCTAGGATGTGCGTGTACCTAGAATTTTTCGTGCACAGTTTCAATGGATGGAGGAGCTCCCTGCTATCTGCAGAGATCAGCACACCGCAAAGTCTCGAAGGGTCAAGACCCTCATTAACTGTGAATCTGCACTCCACCCCACGAGAGGATGACTACCTTTCCAAGCACTGGAAGACGGGAACAATGGCCATTCCTTGGGCCTTCAGAAGTCACTAGGGCCTGTCAAGATGATTTGAGTTTTCCTCTGAAGATCGATCAACTCAATTCAATTCCACAGACATTTCTGGAGCGCCAGCTCTGCACTGGGATCCGCAAATCTGAGAGCAAGAGCTTGAAAGAGAGAACGCCAGCCACAAGCCCTTCTCTCAGGACCTCCCAGATGCTGTGCATGATGCAGAGTGAGGAAAGCTCTGAAAGCAGCATGACGGTGAGCGGGTGGGGGGGTGGAGGCAAGGTGAGCCCAAGCCTACCGGGTAGAGGAGCAAAGGAATTGGGAAGCTCCTTGAGGGATTTGACGGTCAAGCTGGGATTTATAAAAAGAACATTTTTCCAGCATGAGGTTGGGAGCAGTGGTGAGCAGAGGAAGTTTTACAGGGATGTTGCAAAGCATGGAAAAATCACAGAGCCATGACACACCAGGACAGCCATGAGGAATGCATCCAAATGTGAAAGGAAGAGTTGGAAGAGGTGATCCTGGGGTGGGGTGCGGGGAAGGGGGAGCAAGAAGAGGCCACAGCACAAAGGGCTTTGTATTGAACTTGACCCTGGAGGGCAGAGGCAGCCGGGGAGAGGGGTCAGGACACCTTAAGAGGCCGGACCAATAGACCAGGTAAGAGACAAAGGGCTAAACCAAGGTAGTGGTGGTGGGTGCTTAGGGGAATTTATAGGTATGAGAAATTGTGGGTTTTTTTGCATTTTTGTCATTTTTTAAGGCTGCACCTGCTTCATGTGGAGTTTCCCAGGCAAGGGGTCTAACTGGAGTTGTAGCCGCTGGCCTGCGCTGCAACCACAGCAACGCAGGATCCGAGCCGTGTCTGCGACCAACACCACAGCTCACAGCAACACCAGATCGTTAACCCACTGAGCAAGGCCAGGGATCGAACCCGCAACCTCATGGTTCCTAGTCGGATTCGTTAACCACTGCGCCACGACGGGAACTCCCCGGAATGAGAAATATTGAAGTGGAATCCCTAAGATCAGATCATCATAGTCCCCTTATGGCATAGCGGATTAAGGATCCAGGGTAGTCACTGCAGCAGCTTGGGTCGCTGCTGTGGTGCAGTTTCAGTCCCTGGCCCAGGGACTTCCACATGCCACAGACGCAGCCAAAAAGCAACAACAGATTAGGTGATGGAGCCCTCAGGTAGACAAGGATGGAGAAGCTCGCACCATGGGGAATGGTGGCCTCTGCCAGGGCAAAGGCAGAAGGGAGTAAGAAAAAGGGAATTTTTCAGTAAGTTATATGTCCCAGAAACCTCACTGTAAGGCAAAGCTAGAAGCAAGAAGGGGGCCAAGGGTCACAGGTATGTTTCTTGAGAAAGGAATATGTTTCTGTCCCAAGGAGAATAAGCCAGTAGCAGGTGATAGAATTTGAAGATGGGAGCTGGGGAGGGCAAGCGCTGGTGCCAGGAGAGGATGAGGTCCAGCATGCACATGGCAGGGTAAACCTGTGCTGGAGTCCAGGAATTTGGGACATCTGGTCTCCCCGTGTCAGGCAGAAGTCCTAAAGGATGATGTCTAGGGAGTCACAGTTGACAGAATACGGAACACAATTGTTTTTATGCACGATTTTCATTTCTATGGAAGTCTCAGTTTCTCAAAAGGCTTCCTTGAATGATCACACTTGTTCCTCATAATGATTCTGTGAGACAGCCATAAATGTTCCCAGGGGACAGATGAGGAAGCTGAGTTCAGAGAGGGCAGGTGGCTTCCCCAGAGTCACACAGTAAGTGAGCTATGCAGTCAGCCCTGTACAGTCTTTTGCAAAACATAAAAATTTAATGTACTCATTTAATTTTATTGGACCTTGCAAAATATATCCAATGTCAGGCCTAATAAACATCATAAACATGATTTTTTTTTTTTAATTTTACTAGGAACATTGAGATTCTGCTGGACTGTCTCTTTTCTCTCTCCATGCATGCCCTGTGCTGTGCCATGCCTTGGAGAGGGGGGTCTAAGGCAGGGCACACCAGAATCTTTAGGAAGTCTTTAAGAAACACCAAGCCCAGAGTTCCCGTCATGGCTCAGCAGTTAATGAACCCAACGAGCATCCATGAGGATGTGGGTTCGACCTCTGGCCTCACTCAGTGGGTTAAGGATCCGGCATTGCCGTGAGCTGGGGTGTAAATCACAGACGCGGCTCGTATCTGACATTGCTGTGACTGTGGTGTAGGCTGGCAGCTACAGCTCCAATTGGACCCCTAGCCTGGGAACCTCCATATGCTGCAGGTGTGGCCCTAAAAGGACTTAAAAAAAAAAAGGAAAAAGAAAAAGAAATACCAAGCCCAGAATGCACCCAGGAGTGCAGAGTCAGAACCTCTGGGTGGGGCCAGGCATCAGAGGCATCCAGGGGATTCAGCTGCACAGGGAGGACACAGAACCCTGATGTGCCAGAAAAGAGAGTCCCAGAAAGGCTGCCAGGGACAGAAAGGGAGACGCCAAAGCTGCACAGATTTAACGAGTCTAGACAAACATGTAAGCCCATCCTCCAGCATGTCAGGAGGAAAAATCCAGGGAAAAATCATCTCCCATCATGTAATTCCAGCACTCTCTGCCGTGAAGCTTGTGCCCCTGATGGGCACACTCTCATCTGCCCTTCCCAAGGCTCTTCCACAAGAAAGCAGTCTGGGTATTTCTCCTCCTTTTCCAGATGAGATAACTGAGGCTCAAAGATGTGAAATGACGGCCCAAGGTTGGTCATATTTATGGAACCAAGACGACTCAACTGCCAGAGAGGTACCAGAGAGGGACAGAGAGCTGACTCTGGTCCCTCCCCATTGCCAAGGCCTTACCACCTAGGGACCTTCTCATTTTCCTAAGGGGGACCCCTTGCTAGTGAGCCTGCCTCTCCCTGTGGTCACAGGGTGCTCCTTGATGGACACCCAACTCTCTCCAACAATCCTACAGCACACACGGTTTCATGTCTTGTCACCTGTATCACCATGTCCCCTTGCCACTGTCTACCTAAAACAAGAAGCATAGGTAAGTTCTCGAACAATTCCACCCACCAACCCCAAGTGGCTCTAAGAAAGGTACAGAAGGCTCCCTGCCTCCTGCTCTAAACCAGCACCCCCTTCTGGTCTCTCACGAGACAAAGAGCTCCAATAACCCACAGGTATTTACAACGATACCTGCTGACCCAGCACCCTGAGGTGCAGCGCCTCCCAGAGACCCCTGCTAATCAGGTTGGGAAGCTACCGTTTGTTCCCATGAAACAGAAAACTAAGAGTTAAACTGGTGGAAACTGACCTTGGGTGTATTCCAGCTCTTGGCCAACTTATTGAATCTCTCTTTACCTCAGTCTATCCATCAAAATAATGGGGACGCTAATCCTACCTCAGAGGGGAGTGTGGGATCGAATGAATGAACCCATAGAAGTGGCTGAACGTGCCTGAAAGATAGTGAGGCTCTGAGAAACACCGGTTGTTATTGCTACTGTGTTTTTTTGGTGTTTACTTTATGCTCAGAAGAAGGAAGCGTCCTGCAGTCTAGAGGAGAGGGGAGACAATTTCTCTGAGAGGCTGGGCTTTTACGCATTTATACAATTGAGAAGGGAGGGTACCATTCTAGAGGAAGGCAGAAAAATGAGAATGCCCAGAGCTGGAATGTGGGCTTTAATGTACTGTCAGGGAGCCACGAAGTGTGCGGCCCAACCCCGACTGCCTCCCTCCCCCAGAATTCCTGCCGCTGCTGCAGGACGGACCACGTTATTAAAGAAAATACCCCACAGGAACCAAAACCAAACAACTGCAGGCAACAGGAGTTCAGGGAACTTTGGCTCTGTCTCCAAGGCAATTGAAAAGAGCTCAAAACAGATTAAAATATGAGATGAATTCTGAAGCCCCGGAATGAGAGAAAATGAATCCTGTGACGGAGGAGCCAATGTGATTATTTCATTATTTGGTTAGAAAGTTAAAATGTGCAGGAAATGTCAGATGCTTTCTTGAGATGGAGGGAGGTTAGGGACAATGTGGCCATTGGACACATATTCTTTTTAATATTCAAAAATAGCTTTGCCTCGACTTGGTTATAATTGGAATAACCACCACCACCCCTTCCCCCCTGCCCTTCTGCTAGTCTGTGCAAGGTCTTTTTAAGGCACACATCTGACCTCTCAATGACTGGCCCCTCCAAAGCACGTCTGCCCTTTTCCATGAACTCCCCCCACCCAATAAAATGAAATAAATCTCATGGGGTCCCAGGTGAAGGTGCCCTCTGCACCCCACCCCTCAGGGCATCAATGATTGCTGAGCCCCAAGCCGAAGCTGGAAGGAAGCCCAGACACCAGCAGCTTCGACCTGCAGCGTCTCCTCACCTTTCCTCCCCAGATTCATTCTTCTCTGCCCTGGGCCGTTGCCATTCTTAGGGCCATTCACTGTCCAGGTTGCCCTGGGTCCCTAGGTCCCCATCTCCGTGTCCATCAATCACTTGTTCACTCAGTTATTCACTCAAAGATGCTTAGGCAGCAACTTGCAGGTCGTGCTGGGTGCTGAGGACACAACGATGTACTAGGTCAAGTCCCTGCCTGCAGAGAGCCCACAGTCTAATAATGAAGACAGACCAGGAGTTCCCACTGTGGCTCACTGGGTTAAGGATGCAACATTGTCTCCTTGAGGATGTGGGTTCAATGCCTAGCCTCACTCAGTGAGTTAAGGACCCGGTGTTGCCGCAAGCTACGGCATAGGTCGCAGATGCAGCTCAGATCCAGTGTTGCTGTGGCACAGGCCTCAGCTACAGCTCCAATTCAACCCCTAGCCTGGGAACTTCCATATGCCACAGGTGTGGCCTTAAAGAGAAAAAATAATAAATAAATATACATACAAAAAAAAAAAAAGGAAGACAGCCTGCAGAGGGCAATGGAAAGGCACAGGATGGGGGAACCAAGGAGAACGGTCCATCAGTCCTGCCTGTAGAATCAAGCTTAGGCAAATCCCCAAAGCAGGCAGCATCTGGGCCTGACCTTTGAGTTGGTTTTGATTTTGCAGAGAAGAGTAAAGGGAATTCAGGCTCAGGACACAGAAGTTAGCAAAGGCTGGGGGCCAGGAAATGCTACCCAAACCAAGGGACAGTGATGAGACAAGTTTGCTGGTCAAGGAACCACACTCTGAGAATCAATGGTGTAGACCATGCTATTTGAAGTTATAAAGCACTGCCTCATTCATCTTCCTGGCTATGTAGTATTCCATTGATTGGATGTACAGTAGCATATTTAGCGAGCCCCTCCCATTTGGGTTGTTTCCAGTCTTTTGCTATTTCAAGTGATTCTGCAGTGATACTTTTGTGCATTACTTCACTCACGTGGAAATAGAAATCACACACGGTCTGGATCAAAGGCTTGGTGCACTGGCAATTTTGATAGATAACTATCAGACAACTCTCAGAAATAAATGCTGATATAAGAATATCTGAATTTTAACTAATGCAAACTTTTGAGCAGAAGACTGGTAAGGTCAGAGATCTGCTTTAAGAAAATTAATCTGGCTCCACAGCAAAGTGTGGACTAGAACAGAGATCAACTCATGTAGAGGCCAGATTCCAAGGGCATCTCACAAGACCTGCCTCCAGGTCATCATACCTTTGAGTGTGGGTAGGACCCATGACTGACTTATAACGAGTACAATATGGCAAAGATGATGGGGGTATCACTCCTGTGTTCACATTATATAATTTTGCTCCAATTTAACAATAGCCAGGCACTAGAGCTACTCTTTCTCCCTTTCTGGCTTTGACAAAGCAAGCTTCCGTGAATCCCACAGCCACAACAACCACGTGAAGAAGGAAATGGATCCTTCCCCAGCTGAGCCTCCAGATGAGAATCCAGCCCTGGATGACACCTTGATTACAGCTTTATGAGCTCCCTTAAGGCCAGAACTTAGATAAAATATGCCAGCACTGTGGGGCCACAGAAAGAATAAGTCTAGGAGATAATAAATGAATGTTTTTTAAGCAATGAAGCTTGTACTGTTTGGTAGCAGAGATAACTAAAACAAACATTTAGGAGGGTACTCAAAAACTAGGCCATAACAGTGAGGACCTGAAGTAAACAGATGCCAGGGACAGAAGAGGGGAACAGGGATGAGAAGTAGATGTAGGAGACATTTAAGAAGGGAGCAGGACCTCTGGATTCACAACAGGAATAGATAAAGGGGCCTCCTAATGGTAGGGGGCAAGATGTTTGGAAAACATCCCTGAAACAGGCTCAGCCCATTTTCATGAGACCAAACCACAGAGCAGTACAAGGTGGAAAGAATCAGACACACTTGCTCCTTATTCCTCTCCAAAAGTTTCTTTCCTTGCAGATGGCTCCGAGATGACCTCAGCATAGCCTCCCCAGGCTACCAGCTGCCATATGCAATTTGCTAACAAAGCAGATAGGCACCCACACAGAGAAGACTGACAATAAACCACTAGGGACAAGGTAGACTTTTCAAATAATTGTGTTGAGACAATTCGGGAATAATCAGAAAAAATTGGGGATCACATATATCTAGGACTTCAAAAATATGAAACTATGAAAAGAGCTAGAAGAAAAATACAGGAGAATATTTGTAATAATCTTGAACTAGGAAGAACTTTAACTTTCAAAGCATGAATCAAATCTATTTTGTTTGTTTTTTTATTTGTTTGTTTGTTTGTTTTTGGCCATGTCTACAGCATGCTGAAGGTCCCAGGCCAGGGATCAAACTGGCACCATGGCAGTGACCCAAGCCATTGCAACTGGATCCTTAACCTGCTGCACCACAAAGGAACTCCCCAAATCCAATTTTTAAAAAGGCTACATCTGAGTTCAAACATTTAAAAATATCTAATACCATAAAACAGACTAAAGTCAAAAGAAAATGAAAAAACAGGAACAAAATATTGGCAACATGTATGACAGGCATAAGGCTAATTTCCTTGCTACATAAATAATGTGCATGTACAAACATGTGCAAGTCTATAAGAAATGCCAGAAACCCAATAGAGAAATGTATAATAAAGAAGAAATTAAATTGTCAGTCCACAAAGCAGGAAACACAAATGCATTTTATACATCTGAAATGACGCTCATCCTCACACATGGCAGGAAATGCAAATGAAAACTACAATGTGATCTACTTTTTTCATATATCAAGTTGGCAAATATGCTTAAATATACACAGTACTGCTGAACCAGAGTGTATATAACCATTCTCATCCATGGTTAATGGAGTTTCAATTGGCGCCACTACAAAGCATAGAAAGAGGAACCCACACACACAAACACACAGACACACACACAGAATATCTCAAGAAGGATGCACAAGCACTGACAGAGTAACTGCCTCTGACAGAAGAACCATGTGGCCAACTTGTGGGCACAGAATTGAAAGGGGAATTCTTCACATATCCTTTTTGTACTGTTTGAAACTTTCCCAAGTACACATACTACATTCTCAATAATTCTAAAGAATAATAAAAGAAAAAGAAGTAGAAATGATTTCCACTTCTGGGAGGACAGAATAGACACATTTTACCCTATTCCCATTCCCCAAGTACAGCTAAAATCCCTGGATGTTATACATTAAACAAATATAACATGAATACGAAAAGTAAAGAGAATTGGTTAGGGACCTTGTGACCTGAGAAAGATAGGATGGTGAGGTTCCTGGATGATGGGTTTTCTTTTGGCTTCACATACCCCAGATTTGGAGCTGAAGCAGCTGGCAACCTGGAAGTAGCAATGCAAATAGACAAGACAAAAAAAAAAAAAAAAATCAACAAAACTCTGCTCTTTCTAGCCAAAAGACTAGGAATAGGGCAGCCTAGAAAGACAAACTTTATCTATGGAGTGACTGCTCCAATACAGTCAAACACTGAAGAAAAAGCTGTGGTCCCACTCCCATCCATCCTAGCAAAGGCCTAGCACTCCCAGTTACACCCAGCAGTAAAAAGGCACCCAACCCTCTCCCTGCTAGAGTGTCAGAGGAGGCCTAGTGGAGAGTCAGGATTTTTACTGCTCAGCAGCAAAGAGACCACCCTCAATCCCTGCGGTGTCGATGGAAGTCACAAGTGGACCAATCACTAGGCATTTCAACCCCTTCTAACCAGAAAAGAATTTGTGGAGACCAAGCGGGACATCTGGACTTCATTGTCCACCTGGCAGTAATGAAGCAGTGCCCTCTGGAGCATGTTTTAAAAAAAAAAAGCCAACCAAAATGGAAGTTTCAAGTAACATCTAGAGTCTCAAAACACATTACCCAAAATATCCACATTTCAATAAAAAAATCACTTATCATAAAGAACCAGGAAAATCGTAAACTAAATGAAAAAAAATTCAGTAGATGCCAACTCCAAGATGTTAGAATTAGATGAAAAAGGTATTAAAGCAACTGTCTTAAAAATGCTTCAACAAGCAGCTATAAACATGTTTGAAACCAATGCAAAATCAAAAAAAGAAATATAAGATATAAAGAAGAACCAACAGAAACTTTAGAACTGAAAACTATATTAACTGAAATCCCAAGTTCAATGGATGGGTTAAACAGCAGAATGGAAAGAACAGAGGAAAAAAAAATCAATGAACTGTAACATAGAACAAACTGAAAAATAGACTGAAAAACAAACAAACCAAGATTTAGGGACCTGTAGTACTATAACAAAAGGTCTAACATTCCTGTCACTGTCATCTCAAAGGAGAGAGGAAAGAGGGTGGGCTGGAAAAGTGCTCCATAGTTGAAAACCTTCCAAATTTGGAAAAAGGCACAAATCTACAGATTCAAGAAGATGAGAGACTCTTAAACAAAATAAACTCAAAGAAACTCACATACAGACTAATCAGAATCAAACTTCTAGAAACCAGAGGAAACCACAGGAAAAATCTTGAAAACAGCTAGAGAGAAACACCACCTACCAATATAGAGAAAAACAATTAAAATGACAGAACATTTCTCAAGAGAAATGATGGAAAACAAAAAAAAAGTAGGAATACGTTTTTCAAGTGTGAAAAGAACTATCAATCCAGAATCTTATATCCAGTGAAAATATCCTTCAGGAATGAAGAGGAAATCACAGCATTCCCAGATGAAGGAAAACTAGGAGAATCTGTTGCTAAGAGACCTGCCCCCAAAAGAATGGCTAAAGAAAGTTCTTTAGCCAAAAAAAAAAAAAAAAAAGGAAACAAAAGAAATCTTGGAACATCAGGAAGGAAGAAACGCATAAGCAAAAGTGTAGGAAAATACAGTTGACTTTATTTCTCCTCTTAAATTTTTCTAAATTATATTTGACAATTGAAGTGAAAATTAAAATACTCCGATATGGTTTTAAAAGTATGTAGAGACAATATTTAAGACAACTACATTATAATCACAAGGAAGGTAAAAACACATAAAGGTAGGTAAAGTTTCTATATTTCACTCAAATTGGAATTGGTAAAATGATGACATCAGCAGACTGTGTTAAATTATGTACCAGTAGTATACATAACACTAAGAAAAACTGCACAAAAAACAAATGAAAAATACTATACATAAGTCAAAGTGGAATCCTTTAAAATGTTTAGCACACAAAAAAGCAGGAAAAAGGAAACAAATGAAAGGGAGAAAATATGAAAATAAAATTGCATACTGAGGCTGTAAAATATAAATAATTAAATTAAATGTGAATAATCTAAAGATATTAATTAAAAAACATAACACTATTCTGTCAATAAGAAATTCATTTCAAGTAAAATAATACAGGTGGGTTGGAAGTAAAAAGATGAAATGAATATATCATGTAAACATAAATCAAAACAAAGCAAAATGTTATTTATTTATTTTGTCTTTTTGCCTTATCTAGGGCCACACCTGCGGCATATGGAGGTTCCCAGGCTAGAGGTCTAACAGGAGCTGTAGCCGCCGGCCTTCGCCACAGCCACAGCAACACGGGATCCGAGCCGCATCTGCGACCTACACCACAGCTCACGGCAACACCGGATCCTTAACCCACTGAGCAGATCGAACCCGCAACCGGATGGTTCCTAGTCGGATCCGTTAACCACTGAGCCATGATGGGAACTCCAAAATGTTATATTGATATGAGATATCGATACATTTTCAGGGAGGAGAAATTAACAGAGACAGAGATAAATGTTACATAACGATAAAGGATTAATCTGCTAAGAAAACACAGCAATCCTAAATTCACATGCACCAGACAACAGATACAACATATGTGAAGCAACATCTGATAGAACTGAAAAGAAATATACATAAATCCACAATTATATTTGTAGCTATCCACACTCCTGTATCAAAAATTAATACACTAGGCAATCAGCGAGGACATAGAATAACTCAGCAATACCATCAGTCAACAGAATCTAATCAACATTTATGGAACACACCAGCCAACAACAGTAAACTACACATTCTTCTCAAGTGCCCACAGAACATATGCCAAGATAGACTACATCCTGAGGCATAAAAGAAATCTCAATGAATTCTAAAGAACTGAATTTTTATACAGAATTCATTCTCTATTTCCCATTGAGTATATTCTCTGACCTAAGTGCAATCAGACTATTGATTGTGGAATCAATAACAGCAAGATAACAGGAAAACCTCTAAGCACTTGGAAACAAATCACCTTACTTCTAAATAAACCGTGAGTTAAAGAGGAGTCCAGATGTCCTTCACTGGGTGACTGGTTAGACTTAACTGGTTCATCCACACCATGGAACACTACTCAGCAACAAAAAGGAACAAACTATTGGTAAATGTATCAACCTGGATGAACCTCCAGAGAATTACATTGAGTGAAAAAAGCCAGTCCCAGAAGGTCACGCATATACTGCATGATTCCATTTATATAACATCCGTGGAATGACAATATTATGGAAAGGAAGAACAGATTCAGAGTTTTTAGAGCTTATGCAGAGAATGAGGGTAGGGAAGGCTGTGGCTATAAAAGGGCAACAGGAGAGAACCACGTGGCCATGGAAATGTTCTGCATCTTGACTGTATCGATATCCTGATTTTGATATTGCGCTATAATTTTGCAAGAAATCGCCAATGGGGAAAACTAGAACTAGGTTAAGGGTACAATGGATCCCTCTGTATTATTATTATTATTATTATTATTATTATTATTATTATTACTATTATTGCTTTTGTGTTTTCTTTCTTTTTTTTTTTTGTCTTTTTGCCTTATCTAGGGCCGCTCCCGTGGCATATGGAGGGGTTCCCAGGCTAGGGGTCTAATAGGAGCTGTAGCCACCGGCCTTCGCCACAGCCACAGCCATGTGGGATCCGAGCCGCGTCTGCAACCTACACCACAGCTCACAGCAACGCCAGATCCTTAACCCACTGAGCGAGGCCAGGGATCGAACCTGCCACCTCATGGTTCTTAGTTGGATTCATTAACCACTGAGCCATGACGGGAACTCCTATTATTATTGCTTTTGGGGGCCACACCTGCAGCATATGGAAGTTCCTGGGCTAGGGGTCAAATCAGAGCTACAGCCACTGGCCTGTGTCACAGCCACAGCCATGCCATATCTGAGCCACCTCTGTGACCTACACCACAGCTCACAGCAACACTGGATCCTTAACCCACTGAGCGAGGCCAGGGATTGAACCTGCATCCTCATGGATAACTAGTTGGGTTTGTTTCCACTGAGCCACAACGGGAACCCCTGCGTGATTTTTTTTTTATAATTGTGTGTGAATGTCCAATTATTTCAAAATAAGAAGCCTAATTACAAAAAACTAGAGAATCCCTCCCAGAAGATGTGTTATTAAGAAAAGCCTGCCAACACACACACATTTCTCTCTCTCTCAAAAGCACACGCATGCGCACGCACGCACACACCCCTATCAGGTCCCTTCAGCCGCTGCCATTTAAACGTGCACTGTTCCCTGACTCTCTTAGGAGGGGCCACCTCCAGTCTCTTGGGAGTCCAGAGCAAGCACCTCAGAAGCCTTTCTTTTGTCTCCTGAGGCTCTTCCAGAGCTTGGCTCAGGAGCAAACACTGAATTTGTCAAAAGTCCCCAGAACCCGCTAGAGAAAGAAAGGCAGGCAGGTAGTCAAGCTGCATTTTAGGGCATCCATGAGCCACTGAAATTAAACACAAAGGGTTATAGATCTAGTTCACGGTTCTGGGCATGCCACATGCTTTTCTGGAGAGATGGTCTATGGCTTTCACCCATCTCTCAAAAGGGTTCTTGTCCCAAAGAGGCAAGCGAAGGAAAAAGCCCACACTTGGGACCCACATCTCCATTTTCTGCAGCCCAAAGAATACCTGGTGAGCTCTGCCAAGCCCAAGCCTCCTTCTGGAAATTCCTAGTAAGCCTCCTGGTATTCTTGCCCCTAGCTGAAAAAGCACCCTTCTGAAAATCGCTGGGCCCTTGGGGTGTTCCGTTTCTATCCTATGGAGCTGGAAATGTCACAGCTTGAAGATCTCTCATTTAAAAATCCCCATGCCTGGAGTTCCCATTGGGGCTCTGTGGGTTAAGGACCTGATGTTGCTTCTGTGAGGATGAGGGTTTGATCCCTGGCCTCGTTCAGTGGGGAAAGGATCTGGCATTGCTGCAAGCTGTGGCCACAGCTGCAGCTCCACTTTGATCCCTGGCCTGGGAATTTCCATATGCCGCAGATGCGACCCTAAAAAGCAAAAAAAAAAAAAAAGAAGAAGAAAGAAAAAGAAAAGAGAAAGAAAATCCCCATGCCCACCCAACAGAAGAAGGAACTGATGCCCAGAAATACAGGATGATTTCCGAAGAACATCCAAAAAGTCATCAGCCTCATTTAAACCAGAACTCAGGTCTCTTCCTCCCCACTGCCAGCTTTGGGACACTTGTCCCTTAGGTTGGCATGACAGCCTGTCATCAGGAAAGGCAAACAGGAGAGGAAAGGCTGGGCAGGAGGCCTGCCCTCCCCGCGTCACTCCCGCGGAAGCTGGCAGGGGGTACACAGCCAGGCCTGGATTAAAATGAGCACAGATATGCAGAAGTTAACGAGCAAACACTTCCTCTGGAAGTACTGACAGTCCTTCTGATGTGGCAGCTCGCATTCTTCCTCAGAGGGACAAATAGGTGGCAATAAGCTTAAGAACAGTTAGAAAAGTGCTAGTACCTTGGAAGACAAGCCATTAAAAGCCACTCTTTCCCAGGGATGTCTCCATCCAGCTCGCTTCTGATTCCAAGTCCCTTCACTTGCACCCGTGGCTTCACACAGCAAGAGCTCACGCGCTCCACAAGGTTAAGTGGGGACCTCCAGAGCATCAGGAATAGGAGGTAAGGAGGCAGGGGGCCGCCTCAGCAGACCTCACACGGAGCGAGGCCCTCAACTCTGAAGATGCCAGCAACAACCCCACTTCAGTCAGGCCCGCTCCAGCCCTGCAGCCCCGGCACTGCCCGCCGCAGGGGGAGGCACGTGACTGCCCGCCAGGGGGTCGACACGTGACTGCCCGCCGCAGGGGCGGGGCACACGTGACTGTCCACCGAGGCAGCCGACAGGCCCATCACTGATCTCCCATCACGCAGAGCCGTCTGCCTCCCGCACTGCTGTCTCCATTCATCTTCCTTCACGGCTCTAGTCTCCAGAGAATTGGGGAGCAGGGAGAGCCCTGTCGCCGGCCTCCCCGTCTTCACGCTTGAAGCCTTCAGTCCGCTCCATCGTCAGAGTGACCATCCCAGACCACACGTGAGACCACAGCCCTCTCCTGAGGAAAATATCCTGTGGCAGCTGCTCGTGGTCTCCAAGCACACCTGGGCCTCCTGACATCGCCTCCTTTGCAGTCAGGCTGGGACCATGTGACTGGTTCTGACCAACAGATGAAGAGTGGAGCCATAATTTTTAAAAAGCGGGGGAGTTCCCATCGTGGCTCAGGGGAAACGAATCTGACTAGCATCCATGAGGACACAGGTTCCATCTCTGACCTTGCTCAGTGGGTTAAGGATCCGGCGTTGCTGTGAGTTGTGGTGTAGGTTGCAGACGCGGCTCAGATTCTGTGTTGCTTGGGGCCGTGGTTTAGGCGGCAGCTGTTGCTCTGATTGCACCCCTAGCCTGAGAACCTACACATGCCTGTAGGTGTGGCCCTAAAAAGACAATAAATAAATACATAAATAAATAAATAGGTGGTACAGGGTGAGAAGATGGACTGGGGGTTTGGGACTGGCATATGCACACTGAGGTATATGGAATGACTGGCCACTGGGGACCTGCTGTGTAGCACAGAGCATGCTACCCAGTGTTCTGTGATAATCCATGTGGGGAAAGAAACTAAAAGAGAATAGATATGACTGGGTCACTTTATTGTATAGCAGAAATTATTATAACCTTGTAAGTTAACTATACTTCAATAAAACTTAAAAAAAGAAATATTTTAAAATGTGGAAAAGAAAACAAAACTCCCGTTGTGGCTCACTGGTAATGAGTGGACTAGAGTCCAAGAGGATGTGGGTTTGATCCTCGGCCTCACTCAGCAGGTTAAGGATCCAGCGTTGCTGTGAACAGTGGTGTAGGCCGGCAGCTGTAGCTCCAATTTGACCCCTAGCCTGAGAACTTCCATATAGGTGTGGCCCTAAAAAGCAAAAAAAAAAAAAAAAGTGGTACATACATACGTTGGAATACTACTCAGTCATAAAAAAGAACAAAAGAATGCCAATTGTAGCAACATGGATGAAACGAGATTTTCATACTAAGTGAGGTAAGTCAGAAAGGGAAAGACAAACACCACATGCTATCACTTATATATGGAATCTAAAATATGACACAAATGAACCCCTCTATAGAAAAGAAACAAACTCACAGACAAAGGGTACAGACTTGTGGTTGCCAAGGGGCAGGGGGAGGAAGTAGAATGGACTGGGAGTTTGGGGTTAGTAGACTGAAACTATTACATTTAGAATGGATAAGCAATGAGGTCCTACTTTACAGCACAGGGAATTATATCTAATCTCTTCAGATAGACCATGATGGAAGAGAATACGAGAAAAACAATGTATATATATGTATGACTGGGTCACTATGATGTACAGCAGAAATTGGCACAACATCGTATATCAATTGTACTTCAACAATAAAATAAAAAAGAGTGGAACCATAGGTGTCACTTCCAGGCTGAGGGCTCTAAGAGCTAGTGTGCTTTCTCCATCTTTTCTCCCCTCCCACTGGGACTCTGGAGAACTCATCAGACTTCAGTGGATTAGAATTAAACCTGAGGTTAAGCCATTAAGATGTTAAGGGTTGCTTATTGGACAGTTAGCATTGATTGACTAATAAAACTTTGCAGTGGCTCCCCATTGCCCTCAGGATATAAGGCCAAACCCTTACAGTGTCGTCATGTTTAATGCTTTTTGTGGCCTGGCCCGGCTTCCCTGTCTGGACTGTCTCTTGGCCCTCCCCTAAACACACCCTTTCAATAATGGTAAGTCAACCATACTTGCAGGTTCTGGAAAGGCCCCCTCCCACCTGAGATGTCCCCTCTCCCAGGACTGCCCTGACCTCTCCCCACTCCCACCTCCTCAACCTGCTTGGTCAACTCCCACTCATTCTTCAGTTCCCAGCTCGTGTCCCCAACTCCGACTCTCCCCAAGCCAGGAGCAGCTTCTTCCTGACCAGAGGCACCCCAGCTTCAGCTCCCAGGCATCCCCTGCACCTTAGCTTTTGTGTTTGACCTCGCGAGCTGCCGACAGGAACAAGGACTGCGCCCCGGCCCCACCCCCGCCTGTCTTCCCAGAGCCTACCCCAGCATCCATTCCCAGGAGACCTTCAGAAGACGTTTAATGACCACACAAATAGAGCCCACTTGAAACATTCTGGAGAAGGTCACCTTTCCTTGAAGGAGGGAGCTAATCAAGTTGTAGAGACTCCTTTTTTTTTGCTCTTTTTTAGGGCCACACCTGTAGCATATGGAAGTTCCCAGGCTAGGGGTCAAATCAGAGCTGCAGCTGCCAGTCTATGCCACAGCCACAGCCACACCAAATCCAAGCCATGTCCGTGACCTACACCCCAGCTCGTGGCAAATGCCAGATCCTTTAACCCAATGAGCAAGTCCAGGGATCGAACCTGCATCCTCACGGATACTAGGCGGATTCTTAACCTGCTGGGCCACAGCGGGAACTCCTGTAGGAACTCTTCACAAAAGGGAAGGCTTGAGGGGAGGAGTAAAATAACCCATAATTACACTGGGCTCTATAAAGAACCAGGTCTGGGCTGGCTCTGTCCCACATTGGCTCAGTGTCTGTCCCCAGCAAGGCGGTCCCTTCCTCATCACCTCTGGGGTCCCACCAGGTTATGAGGTTCTGGGCATGGTGAGGCTGTCTCTGCTTTCCTACCTGCTCTTACTAAGGTCTCTCTCTTTCCCAGAAGCCTCCACTCAGAGCATATGGCCCATTTCCCCAGCACCCTACCTACCCCTTTAACTAGTAAGTCATTCACGAGCCAAGAATTAGGTGTTACCCTTCCGCGGGCGTCCCACTTGAACAGGAGACCACTGGAAACTCAATGCGCCAGTGCTCATGGGGGGCTTTCAGGCACCAGGCAGGCAGTGGGACAGACATCTGGCCAGCGGTGAACACCTCTCTGTAGACACGCCTGCCCTGCATCCCCCCTCCCAACCCACCCATCACACCGCAGAGGCAAGCGCTGTGAGACCCCAGCAGGCAGACGGCACAGACAGCGCTGGCCTGAAAGAGAGTTCATATTGGTGGAACATCCTGAGGGCGGGACCTGAGCTCCGAGCTCCTCATTCCACGGTTTCTTTTATCTGGTATTTCTGGGCAAGACAATGAGCAGACAGACTGGAAAGTTACAGGCGGGCCAGCTTCGCTGATCCCTGCCAAAAATGCAGCGAAGGAAGCTGGAGGGAGACTCGAGCCTCTTTAATTTCCTCTTCTGTTTGGCTTCCTTCGCATGTGCTCCCCTACCGACCCTGCTCGCTTGCTCGCTCTTTCAGGCCCTCAGGCTCTAACTCAGGAGAAGCCCTGCTTCCCATCCCAGATGTGTGGGAGACCCTCCCCCACCCCGAGTCTGTCCCGACTGCTGTGCTGGCCACCTTGGTAAGGCTCTGGCCTTCCTTGAGTAGCAAAGACACTTAGAAGCATGAGATCATCTAGGGAATCCAACTCCCAGGCCAAGCTGGAAATACAGAGGGGAGAGAGGTGGAGGCAGAGAGGTGAGGGACGGGGGAGGGGGCGGTCTCTCCTTCTGTCCCTCCAGACTGGAATCAGGACCCACTCAGAAACAAAGCTGGGAGGATAGAGGCTGGGAAGGCACCCCTCCCCCCAGAAAGGAGCCCCCCCACCCCCACCCCTGAATGCCAACATCACCACTTAGAGGGTTCCCGAGTCTGCCCAGCACTCACACTCTGGACACACACACAACAAATGTAGGTAACTGCAGAAAAAGACCAAAATCAATAACTCACTATATTCAAGGCTTGGAACTCTATATATTGCTTGATAAATAATTCGTATGTAATTATAATGTATGTACAATAATATCAACACACCTCTTTCAGAATTGGAAATATTTTGTAATACATATAATACCATGGAAGAATTGAATATAAACTAAATTTTAAAAATGTAAAAAAAGAAATATCTGGACATGGTTTTTGTTTTGTTTTTTTTTTTTTTTAAAGCTGCACCCTCAGCAAAAGGAGGTTCCCAGGCTAGGGGTCCAATCGGGGCCACAGCGCCAGCCTACGCCACAACCACTGCAATGCCAGATCTGAGCTGCATCTGCGACCTACACTACAGCTCACAGCAATGCCAGATCCTTAACCCACTGAGCAAGGCCAGGGATCAAACCTGCAACCTCATGGTTCCTAGTTGGATTCGTTTCTGCTGCACCACAATGGGAGCTCCTGGATGATCTGCATTTCTAACAAGTTCCCCAGTGACATTGTTGCTACTGGCCCAGGAAACCGTTGAGAAGCTTGGAAGCAGAGGCAATCTAAGAACTCTTCTAAGTTTCAGCCGTTTTAATGAGTATGTTAAATGAACCCATGTTAAGTGCTAAATGAGGGATGCTTGTTCAACGTGTTCTTCTTAAGGCTACTTCTATTTTTTTTTTTCTTTTTAGGGCACGTGGAAGTTCCCAGGCTAGGGGTCCAATCAGAGCTGCAGCTGCAGCCTACACCACAGCCACAGCAACACGGGATCCGATTCACATCTGCGACCTACGCCACAGCTCATGACGCCAGATCCGTAACCCACTGAGCAAGGCCAGGGATTGAACCTACATCCTCATGGATACTAGTCAGGTTCTTAACACCCTGAGCCACCATGGGAACTGCATACTTGTATTTTCAATAGGATAATGTCATGACCCAAAGAAATCATCTCCTTCTCGGTTAGGTATCAAAAGAGCCCAAGAGTCTCTGACCACTGGAAGATGATTTGAAAGGAAGGGCCTCCCAGCCCTCTCCAGTGACACTAGGCAGGTGTGACTGAAAAGTCATTTCACTTGCAGAACTCTGGTGTCCCAAGTGACTCAGCTGTACTTGCTTAATTACCATTTGAGGGCATAATCGCTGAGGCTCAGGAAAGGCCCCTGGTTGCCTGAAATCAGCCCAAGGCCAGGCCCCATTGCTAGAAGCAGGGCTGTCAGTCAGCTGTGATATTCTGGTCCCTGCACCCCCGCTAGGGCTGCCTGGTGTGCCCAGCAGGCCAGGGGTCTGCAGCCCCAGAGGCTGTCACTCTGCACATGGGCAGTTTGGGGTGGAGAACCCCTCTCGGCCCCACTCTCTGCTTTTATGTCACCGTTAAGACCTGTTCAGCAAAGTGGCTGGGCTTGGTAACTGCTGCTGTCATTCTGCTAATGCTCTGGGCCTGCCTCAGGGAAGAGAGCTGCCCTGCGCATCAATTATGGCATAATGACACCTCCTCCGTGGCTTGGCACCAGTCCCCCACCCCCTCCCGGTACGGCCCTGTCTTTGGTGCATGGGGACATTGAAAAGGGTAGAGATCGTTCTGAAGCGACACCTCCCACCCCCACTGCGTTCTCAACATTTCTAATCGCAAATTCAGGCACGTGGACAGTCTTCAGGAAAAAGGTCAGTGCCGAGAAAAAAGGGTTCCCAGAAAGAATCCAGGGGCTGAAAGAGAATTGAGATCAAGCCCTTGGGGACACAGTCTGGGCTCCCACTCCAACCCAGCACGTGGGTTACAGGGGATGGGGGGGTACCTCCAGGCAAGCCCACCCCTAGAGCATCATCGCACAAAGCACCTGCTTTTGTTCATGCTGCAAACATTTAGTAAGTCTATTGATTCTGAGCAGTGGGTCGGGGGTGGAGATCTGAAGACAAACTAAAGGCGGTCCCCTCAAAGCTCCTGGGCTAAGAGGCAGCTGTGCAAATTACCATCAGTAAAATGCAGTGAGAGCAATGAACACAAAGTCAATGCCATCTCTGGAGGAGAGATGGCCAAGTTTTCTCAAAGAGGAGGGAGATGGCAGGAGAGGGAAGAACATGAGGAGGCAGAGCACAAAGGGTCCGAACTGATCCTAAAGGATGAGTGTGAGAGGCATGTTTGGACAGGGGTGACACTCAAAATCTCTACCAACTGCTAAGGCCCAAGCTTGGCCAAATAAGAACAGATATTGGGCTTGAATGTCAGCCTTACTAGGTAAATATGGCTAAACACATGCACCTACTTCTGCTCCCCCCGCCCCAGATCCTACTGGAATTACAATTTGGGGGATTTTGTTTGTTCCTGAGACATCACCTCACCCCTGTCAGAATGGCTATCATCAAAAAGACAAAAAGCAAGCACTGCCAAGGATGTGGAGAAAAGAGAACCCTTGTGCGCTGTTGGGTGGCAGTGCACTGTCTGGTGCAGCTGCTATGCAAAACAGTATGGGGGTCCCCCTCAAAATTAAAAATGGAACTATGGTATGATCCAGCAATTCCACTTCCGGGCATTTATCAGAAGAAAATAAAAACACTAATTTGAAAAGATATATGCATCCCACTGTTCACTGTAGCACTATTTACAATAGCTAAGATATGAAGGCAATCTAAGAGTCCATAAACAGCTGAATGGATAGAGATTTGGGGTGTGTATGTGTGTGTGTATATAAATATATATACCACACACGCATATATATACCACATACACACACATATACAATGGAATGTTAGCCATAAAACAGCATACAACATTTCCACTTGTGACAACATGAATGGACTCAGAGAGTATCATGCTAAGTGAAATAAGTCAGAGAGAGAAAGATAAACACCATATGATCTCACTTATATGTGGAATTTAAAAAAGAAAAACAAACAAAACAGAAAGAGACCCATAAACTGGTGGTCACCAGAGAGGAGCGGGGTGGGTGTTCGGTGAAACAGGTGAAGAAGATTAAGATCTACAAACTTGCAGTTATAAGATAAATTAGTCACAGTATGTAATATACTGCATAGGGAATATAATCAAAATTATTGCAATAACTTTGTACAGCGACAGTTACTAGACATATCGTGGTGATCAATTCATAATGTATATAAATGTTGAATCACTAATTGAAGTATAGTTGACATACAATATTATATTAGTTTTAGTTGTACAACTAAAACTAATATAATATTGTATGTCAACTATACTTCAATTAAAAACTGGCATGCTGGAGTTCCTGTCCTGGCTCAGCAATTAATGAACCCGACTGGCATCCATGAGGATGTGGGTTTGATCCCTGGCCTCACTCTGTGGGTTAAGGACTCAGCGTTGCCGTGAGCTGTGGTGTAGGTTGCAGACGTGGCTCGGATCCCACGTTGCTGTGGCTCTGGCATAGGCCAGTGGCTACAGCTCCGATCGGACCCCCAGCCTGGGAACCTCCATATACCACAGGTGTGGCCCTAAAAAGACAAAAAGACAAAATAAATGAATAAATAAATAAATAATAAAAAACTGGAGTTCCCACTGTAGCTCAGTGGGTTAAGTACCGACAAACTGTCCATGAGGATGAACGTCTGATCCCTGGTCTCAGTGGGTTAAGGATCCGCCATTGCCACAAGCTGCAAATAGGTTGTAGATGTGGCTCGGATCCCATATTGCCATGGCTGTAGCAAAGGCCACAGCTGCACCTCTGATTCAACCCCTGACCCGAGAACTTCCATATGCCACAGGTGCAGCCATAAAGAGAAAAATAAATAAAAACAAAAATAAAAGCTTCGTGACATTTACGATTCCACAAGAGAAAGGCCCAGGCACATCATCCTCCAGTGAAGCCCATGCTCATCAAGTCCCGCCTGCACTGAGATTCCATATGGGCAGATGAACAAGAAAAACTGGATAAATGAAGAAATCTTCAAAACTGAACAAGAGAGACCAAAACAAACGACTTGGAAGAAACAGGGGTTATGCAGGAATAAGAAAACTTGGAAAAAAATTATCATTAATTTCTTCAAAGAGACAATATTGCAATCATAAACCAGGATACTATAAAAGGACCATTCAAAGAAAAACAACAAAAAAGAACACTTAAAAATTAGGATATAACAAATGAAATATCAATAGAGGGTTAGAAGGTAAAGTTGAGAAAAACTCCCAGAAAATAATGCAAAAAGACAGAGATAGAAAAGAGGAGAAAAAAGTTAAAAGAACTAGAGATCCAACCCAGAAGGTCAACTATCCAAACATCCAAATAAGAATCCTAGAAAGAGGGAATTGATGGGGTGATGGGGGAGCATAAAAAAGAAAAGTAAATCATCTATAAATCCAAAAAAGTGTCCTGGAACTGAAGGCCCCAGAGTTTATAGATTGAGAAGGTCAGCCAAGTGATCCCTTAGATAAAAATATGAGCACAACTGATAAAAATAGACCCACTATAAGCAAAGCACATCATTATGAGATCTCAGAATACTGGGGGTGAAAAAAAGGAAAAAACATGTTCCTGGGTTAGAAGACTTGGTATAAAGATGTCATTCCTTCCCAACTTTATCCACAGATTCAATACAGTCTCAATCAAAGTCCCATAAAGCCATTTTGTAGATCTTGACAAACGGATTCTAAAGTGTATATAAAAAATCAGGGAGTTCCCGTGGTGGTGCAGCAGAAATGAATCTGACTAGTATCCATGAGGACACAGGTTCGATCCCTGGCCTTGCTCAGTGGGTCAGCAATCCAAGTGATGCCATTAGCTGTGGTGTAGGTCAAAGATGCTACTCAGATCCCTCGTTGCGGTGGCTGTGGTATAGGCCAGCAGCTCTGATTTGACCCCAGCCTGGGAACTTCCATATGCCGAGGGTGCAGGCCTAATAAGCAAAAAATAAGAACATAAAATAAAAATAAATAAAAGGTCCCTAGAGAGATCCTTGTGGTGATGGAAAAGTCTCATATTTTGAAAAAAAAAATCAAAAGACCTAGAATAACCAACACATACGGAAAAACAAAGTTGACTCACATTACCTGAATTCCAGCTTACTCTATGGCTATAGTAATCAAAATAGGATTAAATAAATAAAAGAATAGTGAAAATAACAGCAAAAGAATGACATATAAGTCAATAAAAGAGAATAGACAGCCCAGAAAAAGGCTCACAAAAATGTAGTTTATTGAACTTTGACAAAAGAGCAAAGGCAGTGTATAGTCTAGTTGATAAATGATGCTGCAAGAACTAAATTATATATATATGTGCGTATATATGTATATAGATATATACACATTCCAATATGTATATAATATAGTTAGACACACATCTTACACCTCACACAAAACGTCAAATTGATTATGGATTTAAACTTAAAGTGTGAATCCATAAAATTTCTTGATGAAAATATAGTAGAAAATCTCCATGAACTTGGATGTGCTGATGAGTTTGAAAATACAATAGAATAGCAAAAGTAATGAAAAGCACAGATATTTGAAAGGAAAATATTGTTAAGTTGGGCTTTATTCCATTTTAAAGCTTCTGATGTATGAAAGAAAAGCCCCAGATTGCTTGTCTTTCTCCCAATGTCTCCTCAGACAAGAGAGAAAATATTTGCAAAACACATATCTGAGGAAGTACTTGTATCCAAAATATACAAAAAACTCCTAAAACTCAATAATAAGAAAACAAACAAGCCAGTTAAAAAATGGACAAAATATCTGAACAGATACTTCACCAAAGATGACACAGAAATGGAAAATAAATGTATGAAAAGATGCTCAACTGCATTTGTGATTAGGAAACTGCAAAGTGAAACAACAAAATGTCACTACATACCTACCAAAATGGCTAAAACCCCAAAAGTGACAATCCAGGATACAGAACAACAAGAATTCTTATTCATTATTGGAGAAAATACAAAATGGTATAATCACTTTGGAAGACATGTTGGCAATTTTTTCACAAAGTTGAACATAATCTTACTATACAATCAAACAATCATGCTCCTAGGTATATACTCAACTGATCTGAAAACTTTTGCCAAATGAAAACCTGTACGTGAATGTCTATGGCAGCTTTATTTATAATTGCCAAAAATTGGAGGCACCAAGATATCTTTCAATAAGTGAATGGATAAACAAACTCTAATACATCCACAGAATGGGATATTATTCAGCAACAATAAGAAATGAACTGCCAAGCCTCAAGAAAATATAGATAAATCTTAGATGCATATTGCTAAATGAAAGAAGCCAGTCTGAAAAAAAAAGCTGTATAGTGTATGATTCAATTACATGGAATTCTGGAAAAAGCAAAACTACAGAGACAATAAACAGATGATTGGTTACCAAGGATTCAGGGGAGAAAGAGGTAAAGTACAGGAGATATTTAGGATGCTGAAAATATTCTGCTTGACACTATAATGGTGACTACAAGACACCAAACATTCATCAAAATCCATATAACTTTACAGCATGAAAAGTAAAACTTAATGTATGAAAAAAAAGTTTTGCTCATTTTAGGAAATGGAGATTATCCCAGGGTGGAATTCAGAATATGACATTGGACTCTAAAAGTACATTTTGTCAAAAGCTTATTCTGAATCTATTGAGATCATTATATGATTTTTCTTTTAAATTTGTTGATGTGGTGTGTCACGCTGATTTATTTGCAGATATTGAAAAATCCTTGCATTCCTGGGATAAATCCCACTTGATCATGTTGTATGATCCTTTTAATATATATTTGTATTTGGCTTGCTAATTTTTGCATCTATGTTCATCAGTGATATTGGCCTATAATTTTCCTTTTTGTGGTATTCCTGTCTGGTGTTGGTATAAGAGTGATGGTGGCCTCATAGAATGAGCCTGGGAATGTTCCTTCTGCTGATATTTTTTAGAAGAGTTTCAGAAGAATAGATGTTAACTCTTCTCTGAATGTTCAAGAGAATGCACCTGTGTAGCCATCAGGTCCTGGACTTTTGCTTTTTGGAAGTTTTTAAATCACATTTTCAATTTCAGTACTTGTAATTGGTCTATTCATATTTTCTAGCTCTTCCTGGTTCAGTCTTGGTAGGTTGTACCTTTGTAAGAATCTGTCCATTGAAACAAGTTCACTGACGGGAGTGGGGAATAAGGTGCTGACCTAAGTTGCTTTAGATATAGAGTACCTAAGACCAAAGGAAAAAGGAACTACACATAAGACTGTACTCTAGTTGATAAAGTTGTTTCCCACAAGAACATAAGTTGGCAACTCTGAAATTATTACACGTATAAAGGAATGAAATATTAAATAAATGAATAGCATATAGTGGGAGCCATGTTCCTCACTATTGGAATAGACAGTTACTATTACAGAAACTGTCAGATATGGCAACTAAGGAGAAATGACAACCATATGGAATGTGGAATCAGGTACGGGATCCTGGAACGGGAAGAGGCTTTAGGAGAAAACTAAGGAAATCTGTATGAAGAATGGAATTTGGTAAATAACAATATATCCATATTGGTTAATTTATAGGGACAAATGTACCATACTAATATTAAATACTCAAAATAGGGACAACTAAATATGGGTTATATGGGAACTCACTGTACTATCTTCACAATAATCCTGTAAATTTGAAAGTGTTCTAAAATTAAAAGTTTATTTTTAAAAACTCCTACAACCTTCCAGAGAGAGGAAAAAACAGGGCATGTAGAGGATCAGGTATCAGAATAGTTTCAAGAGGATCAGGTATCAGAATAGTTTCAGACTTCTCAGTAACAACAGTGAAATCTAAAACAAAATAGGGAAAGGCCTTCAAAATTCTGAAGGAAAATGATTTCCAAACTAAAATTCTATACCCAGCCAAACTGTCAATCAAGTGTGAAAATAGAATAAATACACTTGGCAGACATACAAAGTTTCAAATAATTTATATCCCATGGACATCTTCTTAGGAAACTCCTGGAGGGTGTGATCTATCAATACAGGAGTGTAAACCTAGAAATAGGAAGCCATGGAATATAGGAAACAGAAAATTCAGTACAGGAGAGAGTCAAAGGGAATTTCAAGGTGACCCCAAGATGACAGCTATACCAGGCATAGAGATCAATCAGTGCAGACAGGAGCACTTCAGCGATACAAAGAGGGATTTCTGAATGCAATGAATTCTGAATATTTGAGGAAGAGGTTTAAACAATTGGTAGGAATTTGATGATTGAATTAGTAGTAATCAGAACATGAAATCATAAACAAATGAAAAGCCATGCACTGATCAACGTTAGGGAAAACAAAGAGTGATTTGAGAAAGGAACTGCATCACAGAGATACCAGATGGTTCACCCAGAAAGAGCAGGTACATAATCGTAACAACATAAACCCTCAATATTTATGACAGATATGTTGGGAGGCTAAGGGGGATGATGTGTCAGTCAGATTTTGCTATGTCACATTGCAGTAACAAAATAAATCTCAATGGCTTACACAAGTTCTCACTCATGTAACACCACAGTACAGCTGTGGGTCAGCTGTGACTATACCACATATCTCCTTCATGCTAGAATCTAGGCTAAAGGATTAGCCCCTTAAAGGGACATGTCCATTTTCTTGGCAGAGAGAAAGAAGTAACTCACTCAGACCATGCAGTGGCTCGTAAACTTCTGATGAGAAGCAGAATGCATCACTTCCACTCACATTCCATTGACCAAGCTAATCATATGGCCAAGCTCAATGTCAATTATATTATTCCTCCCATAGATATGCTAGTCACATGACGATGTGAACAGACATTATCCATTTACAGGGAGGCAGTGATTCAATTGGGAACAATAATACAATTGATGAATTATATGTGTTGTAGCACCAGGTGGAAGGCAGGTGCAGCCAAAGAGCTAATTTTTCACCTTCTGGTAGTCAGAAGACAATGAAGAATGCCTAAAACTGAAAAATCAAGAGGTAGCTAATTTATGCACGTTTTTAGAAATATGCACAGAAATACAGTAATTCAGGAGAAAGAACTGAAAGGCGTTGCCTCTGGAGAGGAGGACGTGGAGGTAATGGACCAAAGGGCTATTTTTTAATAATAAATTTGTAAAGCCAATTGGTAAAAATAACTAAAAGACAACAAATAACAAAGACGCCAGGCAACTCTTAACTGCTGCTCCACACTGTGCCAGAGTTACTTTTCACTCTGTTTTTGATAATAAGAGAGTATATAAATCTCTTCCCCTGAAACAAAGGGAGTGACATCACTGACAGCTACTATTGTATTCACTCCCCTTCAAAGCCCACCACCTGGTGTCATACTTTCTCACTGATGACACTCCTTCCTCCATAAGCGAAACCTAAATATTCTTTACTTCCTTGCAGTCAACTCTGCATTGTCCAAGCCACAAAAGGATAATAACACCAAACCCATTACGAGAAGATAATTCAGAAGCAAGGGACTGACTTGAGAACACATCCTTGTTATTACTGTGCAGGTGAGCTGCCTTACCACACATGCCTGATTCCAAATAACACTTAAAGAAAATTTTGCCCCAAATGATAAGATGTGCACCCGACCAAGAATTAACATTCTTTTTTCCCCCTCACTATACTCTCAGAGTATACGCTGCATCCTGAAAGATGGAATGGTGAAGAGGAAAGGAAACACTTTGATCACTGTTTAGCAGAAACTCAAACCTGGCCCAGCATTTTCTCCTTAAAATAGGCCAGATGTGAACTTTCATTTGCAGGCATTACATCCCAATTGATTTCCACAACATAATCAAAAGTGGATGTGACAGCCTCTTAGTCTCAAAAGACCACGAGTCAATGGTCCACCTATCAGCCCTCATACTCACCAGGGCTCAGATCAATACAGAATTTCCCTTCATTAATAACTCCTTTTAGAGGTCCCCAAACAAAAACTTTAGTAAAAGACTAATTCGACTAGAATCTTTTAAAAACTGATGAGGCTTAAGGATAGGAGAATACCTTTCACTTCATTTCTTTTTATACTTCATATTTCTTTTTCTGTTCTCTCTCTTCCTCTCTCTCTCTCTCTCTCTCTCTCTCTCTCTCTCTCTCTCTATACCTATATATATATATATACATATGGTATTTGAATTGTCTAAAATTTTTTTAAAAGATATTTTGGAGTTCCTGTTGTGGCTCAGCAGGTGAAAAACCCAGTGTTGTCTCTGTGAGGAGGCAGGTTTGATCCCTGGCCTCACTCGGGTTCAGGATCCATCGTTGCCGCAAGCTACAATGTAGGTTTCCATGGCTGTGGTGCAGGCCGGCAGCCGCAGCTCTGATTCGACCCCTGTCCTGGGAACTCCCACATGCTGCAGCTGCAGCTGTGAAAGAAAAAAATTTTTTTTCTAAAGCTTGAGAAAAGGGGAAGGGTGAGAAAGGCAGAAAAGGGTTTATTTAGCATGTTGTAGGAATAGCAAAGGGCAGAGCATCTCCAGGTTTGCGGTATTTGGGTGAGGCTGGAAGGGGGTTCTGGGAGATGGGTTTGAATAGGTCTCACGCTGTGATGAAGGGGCTGGACTTCAAGCTTAGGTAATAATAATCCTGGGAGCTGAAAAATCTTAGGGGTCAGAACGCGTGAGACGGAGGGATCTGTCAGTGTTCTCAGTCCTTTATGAATGATCTCATTTTAAATCACAAGGGCCTGAACTAGAGAAGTTAAATGGAGGTGGAGACAATGGGATGAAGGAAAAAAAAAAAAAAAACAACACTTAGACGATTGAATTGACAAGATTTGGGAACTGTTACAAAGAGGGAGGAAAAGAGAAGAAGGGTAGAAATAGGAAACAAGGCTTTATAAGTGGTTCTAGCCCCCTGCCCGCCACCCCAAAAAGAGCCCACCACTGCCTGATACCATAGAACACAGCCTCTCCATCGCCTCAGTCTGAAGACGTGTGCTTGGCCAGCTCAGCCTGAAGACACATCCCCTGCATTGGGGCCAGCCAGACTGTCCCCTGGAGCTCATGCACACCGGAACCTGGGGGATTGAAAATACTCTGGGTGAGTCTTTAACTAGGTGTTGGAAACCAGAGAATGTGGTCAGGAAGGTGGGAGAGGAATAGGGGAAGACGTGGCAGAAGGCAAGCCTGGATGCTAAGTCACAGCATCAAGTGCAGCCTCAATCCAGCCACCGTATCAAATGCACCCCCATCCTTGGCTGAATGGACTTGGTACAATGACTGCTAGGTTGACGTGAGTGGCAATGAACTTCATATGTTTTGTAGACATTTTATTCCATGTTTACTATTTTTTTGGTTTACAGATCACTCTCCAACTTGCAATCAACATTCTTCTTCTTTCGTTTTTATCTTTTGTGGGCCATTCCGGGGCCAGGGTCAAATCTGAGCTGCTGCTGCCCGTCTGCACCACAGCCACAGCAACACAGGATCCGAGCCGCATCTGCAAACTATGCCCCAGCTCACAGCAACACCGGTTCCTTAACCCACTGAGCCAGGGATCGATCCTGAATCCTCGTGGATGCTAGTCAGGTTCTTAACCTGCTGAGCCACAACAGGAATGGCAACACTTTTCTTTTCAGGTCTCAAGCATTTTTACAGATCTTTGAGATATTTGTAGATCTTAGTAGTACCCACAATGCCCCACGGTACGTGGCAATCAGGAAGCGATTAACAACCTCTACTGAGGCTGATGGGGGGTCACGGGATGAGACCATCATGATGAGGGGCTAAAGTTAGGGTTTCGGTTCCTAACCTGGCGAAGTGGTTTTGCACAGCCCCGTAAGTACAGATCTCACCTTGGGGTACAGCCAGGGAGGGCAGAAGGCTCCATACAAAATCACCCCCCTCACAAATCCAAACTGCATGTGCTTTGGTAAAGGGGCTGGGATCTGTGTCACACCCAGGGAGGCCTGCCCAGAAAGCACTTACCCCTGGGAGTGGAAAGCAGAAGGGCAGAGATGGAGGTACACCTAGAAGCAACTGAAGCACACAAAAAGTCCCTTGAACCTCTTCCAGCAAGCAGTTCAGAAATACACAGGAAACCCTTGATATTTGCAGAGTCGTGATTTGTGGTTTCAAACATGCACAGCACGCCTTGCTCCTCGTTCCTCGCCAGCCCACACGGTTGTGCTGCAGGCAGCCAGTGAGGCAGACACACAGCCCATGTGTCTCTACAAAGCTGCCTCAGAGTGGCCTTTCAGCTGCCCAGATTCCAGGAGGAGATCCTCCCCTACCCTACCCCTGGGCTCCCACCAGGATACTGTTTTTAACCCATTATGGTTGGGTCACAGAATCATAGGATACCTGAACTAGAAGGCAGGGATCTTAAGCCCTACTCTTTGCTGACGCTGCCCATTGTTCCTGCCATCCCCACCCCCATCTAATGCAATCAGGAAGGGGTGACTCCTAAGCACAGGCTGCTCCTTCTGGCCAGCACACTGACACAACGGGCTTCTCCATCCAGCCCAAGGACAATCATGGCTGGTGTGCTTGATCAAGAATCTTTGCCCTGTCCCCTCCCACCACCGTCACCACCAATAGGAAGCACCTTCTAGGCTAGATATTGAAAGGTGGCAAGAAGAGATGGAGGGAAGGGCAGAAGGCAAATGCTGAGAGTCTACAGAGGAAGAAAATGCCCCAGCCCAACATCCAGGTGACCTTGGATTCAAAGCCCATGTCTCCCATCCATTCAACAAGTACTTAGCCTGGCCAGTATGGTGCTGCAAACAGAGGGGCATGGATACCTGGCAAATGAAGAATGCAATCTAAGCTGCAGAGGCTGATTGTACCCACAGCCACCACATTTTCCAAACCACAGATTGGAGCTCTTCTGGAAAGCCCAGGTCACAGAATAGCAGGAAATAGACAAAAGTACCTGAAGTGCAGGATGATAGAATATAGCCTGTATATAGATGTGCCTAGAGAACGGATCTGGTAACCTGAATAAATCCAGGGGCCCCATATTACCCAGTCTCCATCAGCATTCTAGTCAAAGATGAAGAGTCCAGCAACCTACAGTAACCGAACAGAGATGCCAGTCTTGCTCCAGCTCAAAGAATAACACCAAGTGATAATGCACAGAAGCATTTCTCAAGGTGCCCTTTCTCTCCTTCCCAAATCCCCTACACCTCTCTGGAGCCTCTCCTTGCCGAGTCTTCCAAGCCCTCCACCCAGCACGTGGTTCTCCATCCCCTTTCTCCTTTCTCAGCCCACAGTGCCGAGGGAGCAATTAGTTCTTGTGGGATGATTCAGGTGGACTTTGTGGAGTGGGAGGCATCTATGGTGAATTTTAAAAGATGAGTTGGGGCGTTCCCGTCATGGCTCAGTGGAAGCAAATCCGACTAGAAACAATGAGGTTGTGGGTTCGATCCCTGGCTTCGCTCAGTGGGTTAAGGATCCGGCATTGCCATGGGCTGTGGTGTAGGCCATTGGCTACAGCTCCGATTGGACCCCTAGCCTGGGAACTTCCATATGCTGCAGGTGCGGCCCTAAAAAGCAAAAAAAAAAAATGGAAAAAAAAAAGATGAGTTGGATTTTAATAGAGGAGCAGTAAAGAACATTCCAGGTTTAGAGGCCATCATAAGCAAAACCAGGAGGGGCCATGAAGTGCCCTCTCAGGTCAGGGACAACAGAGTAGCTGGGGCCAGGGTATGCAAAGACATAGAGACAAGGAGAATGGAGACCCTGGTCATGTGTGGACTTGTAAATCAGAAACCTTGACTCACCGGAAGTCTTCTGGTAGAAAGATAAGGTATACCAAACAGCATTCTGGGAAGACCCATTGGTTGGAGAGGAGGAGACCCATATGAAATGTGTTGCCTCCACCCCCCGAGCCAGCCCCCATTTGAACGGATGCTCAAAATAAATGGGTTCTTATTTGTAATAACTGGCAGTTGTAATGGAGACTGTGGGAAACTCAGTCATCTGAAATCCACAGGTAGCTCTCGTAGCATCAGTCACGGCCAGCTGCCTCCTCTAGTGAACCTCTTCCCCTGAACTTGAGTACGTTGCCAAATAAACGGGTCCAACCTTCAGGCCTCTGCCTCTATCCTCCCTCAAGCCTGAGAAACAAGCGGTGAGATGAGCCAGAGAGGGAGGAGCAGCAAGAAGAGGATACAAACAGGCAGGAAGCTTGATCAGAAGTGGCAAGCCAGCTGACCGTGTGACACCATACAGAGTGCCGACTGACAGAGAAAGAAAGCACAGGTTTCACCCTAAATCCTGGTCTAATTAGTTATGCAGGCTTGTTTTATAAAACTGTTTCCTCCATCCAATCGAAATCCCAGCCACGCTTCAAAACTCACCTCAACCGCAAAGCTGCCCTCATGATCCCACCCACCCACTGTCCCTCTGAACATCTGCGATACCAAATAGCTGGCACCAAAGTCTGATGCTGCCTTGATGCTTTCTCTTACTTCTTACTTCTTACTTCAGTGGATATCCATGTCTTCTCCCCACTGAAGGCATATGTTCTTTAAGTTCAAGGGCTGTGTCTTATATTGTTACACATTTTCCCACGGCTCCTAGGAGTGCATCAAGACACAGAAAGAATACACTGCAGCTGAGGCACTGATTTTTTTTTTTAAGTGTCTGCAAAATATAGTGGTGCTCATATTACTTTCTTTTCTATACTGGGAAGTTCTTTTTTCATTTCTTAAGATTTTTATGTTTCCTATTACAGTTGATTTGTTCTGTCAGTTTCTGCTGTACAGCAAAGTGACCCAGTCATATATATATTATGTAATATATTATGTACATATATATATATATACATACATATATATATATATACATATACATATATATATATATATATATATATATACACACACACACACACACACATTCATTTTCTCACATTATATCCTGGGAAATACTTGAGAGAAGCTGGCTCTAGCAAACTGATTTTAAAATACCTTATTTCATTTAGACTGACAAATATTGATATCATAGAAGTCGGAGCTGGAAGGCAGAAACATTTGGGCAACTCTGCCCATCTCATGCGAAAGCAACTGCTATACCTGGTCTAGAAAAGTAGGGACAAAAGGATGGTCAGATATGCACGTCGGTACTCACAGGCGACGTTCTCCAAGAGTTCAAGTGCTATTCCCTTTCATCTTGTTTATAGGATGGCCTCCCCCTGCCTCCAGCCTTCATTTGCACCAAGTGACACTTCAGCCCAACCCTGTCAGAGTCATCACACGTTCTAAATAATTACCCTGCAGTCTGAGTTGCCATGGAGGCTTTAGGCTGGAAGTCACAGGTTAACTTTGCAGGTGGCAAAACCGCATTTTTGTCATTGATGTATTCACAGAGTGATGTTCTGGGCTCCGTGCGTGTGCACGTGCACGCACGCATTCACAACGGGCCTGTTGACCTTGGGAGCTCTCGGTGGCCTGCACCGCCTCTATAGATTAGGTCACAGAAGATCAGGGTGGGGACAGTGGGACTCAGAGACAAATAGAAAGATGTGGATTCAAATCCTGATTACGCAGCGTCCTGGCTGTGTGATCCCGAGCCAGGCCCTTTACATCCCCGATGCTTGGTTTTCTTGCATCTAAAGGGTTGTAAAGACCGAACATGTGTGTGAGCACTTATCGTCGGGAAAACATCAATAAACGGGTCGCTATGTCAGGACTGGCCCCGGTGTTCCCCCAAATGGCCTCACCAGCTCGCTGTCATCCAGACCACCCCATAACCAAACCCCAACCTGAAGAGGTCCACTGGAGCTGCATTCATGTGCAGGAGACTCTCTTTTGATAAACAAACAAACAAACAAACAAACTGGATCAATCCAGGAAAGGAAAGAACCAGGGGTGGGGAGGGAGGGAAGGGGACCAGGCAACCACGCTCCCTAACGTGCTGCTGAATCTGTGCACAGGGCCTGATGCTCAGAAGGTACTTGATATGGATTTCTGAATGGATGGCTGAATGAACGAGCAAATGGTCTCTGAATTCTCTTTGTACAAGTCTCTCTAGAATCCCTCCTCCACATCAGGAGATGCCCTCTGTTTACCAAGCTGCAGGCAGAACATTTCCCACAGAAAGGCGCTGCTGGTTATTTAAAAACCCCATCACTGATGTCAGATGAAACTACGGACATCCACAGAAAGGGACGGGGCTGCTCCAGGGACACTTATTAAAGGAGAGTCGGCCAGGCTGACCAAAGCCTGCGTGGCTCCTTGGTGTGTTCATTAAAATTAATCATTTTGTCCTCGTTTTCTTTGATTTTTTTTAACATTTTTTATTAAAGTATATAGTTGATTTGCAATGCTGTGTTAGTTTCAGATGTACAGCATAATGATTCAGGCAATCATGTGTTCTAACTACAAAAGTGATACATGTTCATATTAGAAAAATCAGAAAGCACAGGCTAAAACAAAAAAAACTGTCATCTTAGTAATATTTTAATATTTATTATTCTAGACTTGTTCTACATATAGACACATTTTTCTAGTCAAAGTGGAATCATACAAAAAAAAATGGATCCTTTTTTGCTGGGCAATTTATTTCGATCCTTTTTCCCAAAGCTTTACATATTCTCCACAGCATTTATTCTCTCTTGGTCTAGAAAAGAGCTTCATTTTTCAAACTAGTTTTTTAATGGATACATACATCATAATAGACATGGTCAGAAAACTCAAAGAATACCAAAGAGTAATGAATAAAACCCCTTCCACTCTTGTGCCCGGTCACGGCCCAAAAGGTAACACTTAAGAGGCCAATTTCTAGTAACTGCTGGTGACTTTTTAAAAATTGTAATGGCAGGAGTTCCCGCTGTGGCACAACAGGATTAGCAGTGTCTCTGCAGCACCAGGACGCAGGCTGGATCTCTGGCCGGGCACAGTGGGTTAAGGATCCAGCATTGCGGCAGCTGTGGCTCAGGTCTGATCCCTGGCTCCATATACCATGGGGCAACCAAAAAAGAAAAAACAAAATTGTGATCACAGCATATCACTCACCTGCTTAAAACCCTGCAACAAGTCCAAAGTCAGAGAAAGTTCTGAGCCCACCCCAGGCCTGCCCTTTCTGAGCCTCTCCTTCTCCAGGGATAAAACAAGACCTGTATTCCATCATCTCCAAAGTCTGGAGGCCCTTGCAGGCCATGGCTCTGCCCTCCACCCTCGGCTCTCCACACGGGACAAAGGAGGCAGATAAGAAGGACAGCTCAAAGAGTTCCCACTCTGACGCAACAGGATCACTGGCATCTTGGGAGCACCGGGATGGCCCGGCACAGTGGGTTAAGGAGCTGGCATTGCCCCCACTGTGGCTTAGGCTGTAACTTTTGGCTCGGATCTGATCCCTGACCCAGGAACTCCACACGCCATGGGGCGGCAAGGGAAGGAGAAAAAAAGACGGGCAACTCAAGTGAGAGCTGGCTCCTTCTCCTCTGACCAGAGGCCTTTGCAGTTGACAAAGGACCCTTTCTCTGGCCTTCATATTCACCTTCATAGGATGCAGGGTCCGTGTGTAAAGACAAATGGCCTGGGCAAGAAAGCCACCAAGCCGGGTTGAGCAGATGGGGGCTCCAGCCTTCCTTCTGCTAGTAACTACCTATGTGGCTAAAGTCTCCAAGTTTGCATTTCCTCATCTATAAAAGGAAGTGAGTGGACTAGATCCCCCAAATCGCATCCAATGGTAGCGTTCGATTCCAGAGAAGCAAGGCCACAGTCATCTGGGTGACTGCCACCATGTTAGCAGTGCCCCCAAACAGTGCCCACTCAGGAAAGGAAGTTCTCTGTGTGGCAGAGGCCCCGAACTAGATCCTGCCTACGTGGTGTCTCTCAGTCTCCTTTACGCTTAAGAACTCTCTGTAAAGTAGGGAATTTTTTACCCTGATTTGACTCAACAACGAAAAGGGGCTCAGAAATCTTAAGTGACACATCCAACCTCCCATCGCTGGTAAGTGGCAGGGCCAGGAGTTAAAGCCGGTCTATCTGATTCTCCAGATCTCTTTCATGCTCTTGCTGAGTAAAGTTCATTGGGGTTTGGAATTTCTGTTTTTTGAAGCATCTATAATACAATTTTATTAAAAATGCATGGAACTGTTTTAGGCTTATCATGTTTAAGACAAAGTATAATGTCCAGTTCATTGGATTTTTTTTTTTTTTTTGGTCGTCTTTTGTCATTTTAGGGCCGCACCCGCGGCTTGTGGAGGTTCCCAGGCTAGGGGTCTAATTGGAGCTACAGCTGCCGGCCTGTGCCACAACCACAGCAACACAGGATCTGAGCTGCATCTGCAACCTACACCACAGCTCACGGCAACGCTGGATCCTTAACCCACTGAGTGAGGCCAGGGATTGAACGCACAACCTCATGGTTCCTAGTCGGATTCGTTTCTGCTGCACCACAGCAGGAACTCCCAATTCACTGGATTTTTGATATGCAGTTCTGTCAACTATACATTCCATAGGATAATGCAACTTTTTCTTAAATTAACCAGACACTGCTTAAATCATGATATTCACAAAACAATACAGAATCAGCGCTTTGAGCCTCAGCTGTAATAGACCGACTGATCATGCCTTAACATAACCCTCACTCTTTCTGCCGCTGTGGCTCTCAAACTTGAGAGTTCATCAGAACCTCAAGGAAGGCTTGTTAAACTACAGATCGATGGGCTCATCCCTGGAATTTGTGATTCAGATGATCTCAAGGGGGTGGGGCCTGATCATTTGCATTCCTCACAAGCTCCCAGGAGATGCTGACCTGGCTGGTGCAGGGCCTCCCTTCAGAGAATCACTGCTCTAGGACACGCCTGTCTTCCCGGCTCATTGAGTGAGTCCCTACAGGCTCGAGCATTCACCTGTCCGGCTGTAACCGCCGCTGTCGGACAGTTGCGACTTTGCTCCCCGGCTCGCGTTTGTCATCTAACTACTTCTCCCCCTTCGGCTCTCAGCACAAGGGAAAGCTTGGCTTTCTGCCGCATTAGTTGGCTTTCAGCTCCACGCCAGCTGGCAAAGGCTGAAAGGAAAAGCCTTTTAAGTCAGCACCCCAGCAGGACGAATTCCCTAGGATGGTGGCTTGAATCGGAGAGAAGGACTGTTCACCCTGCAAAGCATCAGATCGTCCCTTCCCACCGCACACTGGGTGTCTCATAACCACGTGCATCCACACACGATTGGTTTCCTCACTAACTTTTGGTTCACAGCCTTGAGTCTTCAAGGTGAAATGCTCTTTTTTAACCCCCCAACCTAATTTTCTCAGAAATATCTTTTAAAACACACGCATATATATATATATATACACACCAACAAAATGCAACCAGGATTTAAAACAATGGTTGCTACCCAGAGGTCCATGTACAAGCTATGGCTCTTTCTCTGGCCTAATTTCTTGCTCGGACTCGTCAGGTGCAATCAAAGGATTGCTGCTTCTGGAACAAAGGTCCAAGGGAATGGGTTCTCCACTTGACCTCTGCTCCTTTCATCATCTTGCTGGATGATGAGATGTGCTGATAAATCAGACTGGGACAGCGCAGGATCCTCGCTGCGATCCTAGCTTTAAAGCAGCAAAAGACAGCTTTAGAGCAGGGCTAGGGAGCCGGTGCAGGAAACGCCTGCAAGGAGAGAAATGGGTCTTTGGTGACCTCCACTCTGCCTTCCTGCCCACCTTCCTGTTCCCACGTTAGGCCATTCTGACAGGGCAGGACAAGGAGACGGCCATGCCACAGTCCTGAACGGTAGGGAGACCAGGATCTGGGCCCAGCTCTACCGCTGACCAGTGAGTATCCCAGGACCACTTACTTCAGCCCCAGGGACAGTATTTGGTTGTGTGTCCATAGGGGAGCTGCCCTGGATGACCTCAGAGAGCCACCGCAGCACAGTCTGAGTGAGAAGAGGAAATGCTTCTAGCCCAAGGTACAAGGGAATATGCTTTTGATGTGACAATATCTTGGCCTTTCCGAACTGTTAATGACCAGGGAGGAGCAGTGATTGTCCAAGCGCTGAAGAGCCCCACCTGCCAGACTGGGGCTGGAGAAAAATGGGGGGGGGGGGGCTGCCCAGTGTCTCCCCGCCCCATCGGCCTGCTCAGCCCTTCACACTTCCTGCCCACGTGGGTCCTTCTGCAGAAGGGAAGGTGAAGGGAGAGAACGCCAAGTGCACAGGCTGCCTAGACGAACGATTTCCCTCCCCTTTCTTCCCCCTTCCACCATCTCTGCCTCACTAGCAACCCCCTCTCCCTGGCATACATGTATGTGTATTTAATATATATGTCATTTAAAAATAATCATTGAATTGTAAATCTAAAACAATGTGAATGCTGTGTAAAATTATCCTCAATAAAGCTGTCAAAAATGTTTTTAAAAGAGAATTTTTTTAAGTGTAGAGTTTGCATTTGCTTTTTCTGCAATTAAGCTCTGAATCAAAATGAAAGGAAGTTTGGATCAGGACATCTTCGAGATGAAAACACACACACACACACACACACACACACACAGGACTAAGGCACTTGTTCCTAAGTTAAAACAAGCCACAAAGGGCAGAACCCAAAAGGCAGCCAGGTGATCCTAAGCACCGTGAGGTCAGCAACCTCAGCGTTTGAGTCACAGATGGCTGCCACTTCAGCAGCTGGAAAAGGATGTCCCTTCGCCTTCAGGAAGCCAGGACACTCCCAGATACGCCAAAGGGCATACACTTCCCAACCTTCAGGGTAGCATTTATTTTCTGACTGAGCATCAAAAGAGCAAAACAGACCACACAGCAGAGAAAGCCAGTGGGCCCCCTTTCCCAGCCCTGGTCGGTTCCACGACCCAGTGATCCCCCAGGTCAGCCACTCAGCAGTGGATTTCTGCAGCATCTCCATCGCAACCATCGCATCGGGAGATGTCTAGGGCTCAGCTATTTAATTCTCCCTACGCTGAAATGGGAGAGAAGAGACTTCAACTTGGCATCCTTTTTTTTTTCCCCTCTAAACTTCAAGAAGAAAATCTCCAAGTGACTGTTTTTCAAATTCAGGTACCTTATACCTGCAAGACCTGAAAAAAGTATCTTAACTCTCTTTTCTTCCTGAGGCTCTATTTTGTTTGGTCCAATCACCCACTGCCGATAGCAGATTCTCTAATGATTAATTAGAGGGTGGGGTGTGGGTGGCTGGATTTTCTGGTGTGATTAGCTTGAAAGGGCAATTTGTGACGCGCTCTCTGCCGTGTCAGGGAGCACAGCTAAGCCAGAAGCACGGCAGGTGGCTAAAGCCACGGGGCGGGGTGAGGGGAGGAAGCAAAGGACCCAAACAGGGAAAGAGCTGATGCAGTGGGTCCATTTCTTTGACAAATCTTTTCTTTTTAATCATCTGTAATAAGACCATAGTACACTGTGCCAAGTGTACGATACATTTTGGAAAGGTAATGAAGTCTAGGAAATAAAGAGCATAACTCAGTTCCCAGCTAGTAAATCCCAGCTTAGAAGTAAAGTCAGAGGTGGGGCGGCGGGGAGAAAGAGGGAAAAAATTATAGGGCTGGGACATTAGCAGGGGCAAAAATTAGCCAGGTCTATTACTACACGGAGATTTAGAACATCCGAGTACAGTGACTCCATTTTCCTGTAGAGATCTTTACAGCTATTTGAAATTATGAACCCATAATATGCAAATGCACGGGGCTAAGAAATACACATTCTTGGCAGAGACTGAAGATGTTATAATGTGTGCTGTAAACGGCGACGCGTATGTGTATAAAATCAGGGCGCACATACTAACTGGTCGATTATCCCCTCTAAAACCACACATAAATCCTCCTGACAGGAACTGGAATTTCGCACACATCCCAAGAATGAACAGACTCTTAATGTGCTCTGTGCGTATGAAGGATGGAGTACGAAAAAAAAAAAAAAAAACAGAATGGGTCACTAGGCTGGGAGAGCTTTCTGACTCTCAAGCGTCGCCACGAAGGGACTGGGGGCTATAGTTTCCTTTTGAACATGATCATTATAATATTAGTTGTCATCGATGATATTTATTGAGTTCTGGGCTCTGTGACCACCACTATGCTGGCTGCTGGCTTTCTATTATCTCAGTTACGTAGGGAAGGAGTTGGGGGAGGGAGGGGGGATGGGAGGGGGAGGGAGGACAGAGGGGGAGGGGGAGGGACAGGGGTGGGTAAAGGTAGTTGTGCATGTGTATGCATGAGTGTGCACGCGCGTGCGCTGCTTCTCTTGAAACGCTTTACCGCTGTGGCACATAGCGGTAAAGGAAATGTAACAACTTACAATGGTAGAAATATTAGTTTGTCCAAAAAGAAGGCAGGAAGGGGAACCAGGTCATTCTGGTACCCAGTGGCTAGGCAGAGTTCTGGTAAAGTGATGTGCCCTTTTGCAACAAGACTACTTCGTAGACCTGGACTCCAACTCCACATGATAGCCATCCCCGAGCAAAGAGCAGAAGACTAGGAAACCGCAGTCCAGAATCTGGGAAGAGGTAAGAAACTCCCAAAATAGAATGTTGCTGAGTCAGGTCTGTGCAAATGCAGGGTCTTGAAAACTGTTCGGAAGGAGCAGAAAAGCCTCTAGTTAAACAACGGCTTTTAATGACTTCTGCAAATAGGTGACGCTCGGCGAGATGGCTGGATCTGCTGCATCAGAATCTGTCATGAGGGATCTCTGGCAAAGCAAGGGAGATAAAGCACAGTGCGATGTCGTTTTCCATAATGCCGGCAGAAATATTAATTTATTAAATAATCCACTCTGACAACCTTTCTCTCCAGCCCCACTCTCCTCACAAAGCATCCTGGGAAAACACCCCGGGGCTCCAGACAAAGGCAAGCACATAGCCATCACTGTTCCCACAGTGGGTAAGGCCAGTGACGGGATCTCGCCCTCTGCTTTCTCACAGGTACCATCCAGCTTGTGAGCAGGATTTCCAAGTTCTTAGAAACTAGCTGAAATCTGACTTTGGGGGTGATGGGCAAAATGGGCACAAGTGCATGTAATAATCAGAGCTAAACCAGAAATAGGAACCATTTTCCTTCCCTCAAGAGCTTTCTGCATTCTGCAAGAGTGGTGGCGAGAAGCCTGAGAAAATGGCCATAACCTCATCAGGTGAGATTCAGATCAGCTAAGACTTCAGCAATTCCCACTGCTAAAGGCGCCAGAAGAACAACAAGCGGGCTTTTTCGTTCGAGTGGTTTGTACTCATTTGTAAGTTAGTATAGGACAGAGGGACCCTGAGATGACAAAGACGGATAAAAAGCCGCTGGAGGATATTTACACAAGCTTGGGCCTTGGAACTGGGTCCTTGAATCTCTTCAGTGCGTCTCACAGCCCAACCACTACACAGCATTTCCTACCCCGCGCATCCTTTCCTCGGCTCCCGTCCATTCACTACCTCTGACGACACTTACGACTTGGCCCACACCACACAGAGTATAATGAAAGAGGAGTCCTCATCCTGGACTGTGAGCTACAAGGTCATTAACAAGTCACAGGGCTCTCACAGAAGCTGAAAACAGAACCATCCACCTACAGGATTAGAGAACACGGATAAATGCCCACCTCTGGGATGTCTCAACATCTGATTCCAGTGACTTGATATTCCTTTGTGCTGATAGTTGCATTTTTACAACAGTTCCTTAAGCGGATCCAGTAACAATTTCCCAAAATGTCATAGAAAAGAGATATTGCTCAATGGATAAAAATCATCCCAGTTTGGTCCGGGACTGAAGTACATGGTTTTAATGCTTGGTGTCAAGTGGATTATCTCTTTCTTTTTTTTTTGGCCTGCGGCATATGGAGTTCCAGGCCAGGGATCAGATCCGAGTTGCAGCTGCGACCTACACTGCAGTTACAGCAATGCCAGATCCTTAACCCTTTGTGCCGGGCCAGGGATCAAACCTGCATGCTGGTGCTGCAGAGACACTGCCGATCCTATTGAGCCACAGTGGGAACTCCCTATTCCTAAATTCTTATTGCTTAACACAAAAACTGACATTATGCCATTCCCTGAAATACACCAGAATGGGGCTAACTCAGGTAAAACCAGAAGTGAACTGGACAGAGGATTAAACAGCCTGGGAGTTAAGGCTTCCTGCAGTTAATCCTCCAAGCCTGACCCCCTTAACCAAATGTGTTCCTTCCTCCTTCCAGTATGCGCCCTTCTGCTGAGGGGAGACTTCCTGGAGAAGGGTGACACAGGACACGTTGGTGTCCCCCCACACACATACTGTTCCTGTGCCCAGGCTGTTCCCCCCTCCATCAATAAGCTCCAGGAACCTAAGTGCCAACTTAGGTGCAGTGGACAGAATATGGGCTCTGAAATCTGAGCTCCATTAAGTGGAAATCACGTCCAGTCGAAAACTGCTATGGGATTTAATGGGCGTATCGTGCCCGGGCCGTGCCGGCCACGCAGCAGCCCATCCTCCCAGCATGCACCCTTTCTGACTTCGTCTCAAATCTTGCATCCTATCGACTCCAGGCTTATACCACCTCCGCTTTCCCTAAATCTCTCAGGTCTTAGCAGATATACGACACCGTCGAGCCCTTCCGCGTCATCATTTTCCCAGCCAGATTTTCAGATCCTTGAGGCCAAAACTAGGTCTTGGGCTTCTTCGTATGCCCTGCAGAACTCAGCCCAGACTGAAGACACAGGGGGAGCTTCAACGCAACTTGTGTGTTCATGGTAGGACCCCAGCTTCCCTCCCCGCCTCCCCCCACCCCATACAAGCAAAAATTCCTTATGACAGGCAGTTTCGAGGGCCAGCCTGGAACTCTTCCTCAACTTTAGGTAGTAGCCTTCAACCCAGCTGATAAAGGTCTACACTAGGGCTGTAGGCTGCTTCCAGAAAGCATTCTGAGCACACACACACCCCCGCAAGAGGGCAGGCTGCCATGACTGGGGCCAGTGTTCACGGAAAGCAGATGCCACTCAATCCGGGAGGGGAACACGGAGCTGCACAGACACAGGGACAGCCCAGGGAACCCCAGTTCACACAGGTCAAGGGTGCTTCCTTCGATATAGCGGGGCTGATTTCTCCCCGCTGACCCCAGTGCCCTCTGTTCACGGCGCTGCTCTGCCACCACTGCCCATTTGCTGAGAAGGGACTGGCCAGAGGGAGAGCCCTGCTCTCCAGACTGAAGACAGCTCCGTTTTCCTGGGAGGAGGGATCCCAAAGCCCCTGGAGGTCGGAAGGAGCACAGCAAGGACACAGAGTCTGCCTAGCTGGGCCGGGGTCCCAGACCGCGCTCTTTGGAGAAGCCTGCACCTGCACGTGGCTGGTGGCCTAGAGAGGCAGCTGAGGGGGACCAAGGACAGGATGCTGTGGGTGGGAGACCTCGCTGCGCACATCCAGTCAGCCCTGAGCCCTCTCCCTGACACCCTGCACCCCACCCCCCATCAAAGGACCCAGCATCCTCTCTGTTGCTTTGATTAGCTGCTCTCTTCCCCCATCAAAGTCGCCCCGACTCGGCCCCCGACTCCAGGTCCAGAGCAGGAACGCTGTTCTGCACACCTTCATCTTTGTTTCCCCACCCTACCCACTGCCTGGCCTAGTGCCCAGGGCCCGGCACACACAGTAGGGACTCGAGAAACACTGGTTTAATAATGTCAACCACATGATTTGTTTTCCAGGAAGTTTAATGCAAAAAAAAAAAATCTGTTTATGCTGCTCTTAATCCCTAAACAATTAAAAGATTTCTTTCTTTGAAGCATCATAAAGCAGTATGCTTAAAAGGCTATCAATTTGTCTGTATTCAGAAAGCTCAAGGTTTGCTTCCACTAAAAAAAAAAAAAAACCCAGAGTTCCCACTGTGGCACAGTGGAAACAAACACATGATGTTGTGCATTTGATCCCTGGCCTCGCTCAGTGGGTTAAGGATCCAGCGTTGCCATGAGCTGTGGTGAAGGTCAAAGACATGCCTTGGATCCTGCATTGCTGTGGCTGTGGTGTAGGCCAGTGGCTACAGTTCCAAATGGACCCCTAACCTGGGAACTTTGATACGCTGTGGGTGTGGCCCTAAAAAGGAAAAAAGAAAAAAGAAAAAAAATCACTGGGTAAGAACCAAAGGCATTGGATAAGCAAAAGACTGGAAACAACCGAGCTATTCATCTATAAGGGCTGATTAAGTAAGTCAAGGTATAGCCATACGATGGAATTTAGGTGGTCAAACAAGCAAGCAAAAGAAGGAATGAAGAAGTTCTTCATAATCAGACAGTCGGAGAGCTCCAAGATTTACTGTTTAGCACAAAATGTAAAGTGAACCAAAAATGTGTATGGTACGCTTCCATTCGGGTAAAAAAATGTAAAAATACACAGGCACATGTATATACACACACACGCACATATACGGATTCTCCAGTATGTGCATTAAATATCTTTAAACTGAAGAAACCAGCAGTAGGGCTGAGGGAACCAAGAGACAGGGAGAGAGAAAGACATTTCTCTTTGAATACCCTTTTGTATCTTTTGAATTTTAAACCAGGTAAGCACTGACCTATTCGAAAAAGTTGAATTAGAAATCCAAAGCAAACAATGCATGGAAAAGTAATAAAAAATCTAGTTGAGAAAAACAGAAAAGAGAAATCCTCATTTAAAAATGGTTCAAGGACTTCCTGTCTTGGCTCAGCAGTAATGAACCCAGCTAGTATCCATGAGGACGCAGGTTCGATCCCTGGCCTTGCTCAGTGGGTTAAGGATCCTGCCTTGCCGTGAGCTGCAGTGTGGGCCACAGACACGTCTTGGATCTGGCGTTGCTGTGGCTGTGGGGTAGGCCGGCAGCTGAAGCTCCCATTTGACCCCTAGCCTGGGAACCTCCATATGCCTTGGGTGCGGCCTTAAAAAAAAAAAAGGGACCAAAAAAAACGGTTCAAGGCAGCCTAGTTGAGTCATCTGTTAACTGTGGAGAAGACAAAAACCAAGGAGGCCCCCTTGGGTGGCCCAAAGGACGCGTGGCAGCCGTGAATGCTGGCACGGGCTCCTCCCTGCCTTCCCAGGGGACCTCAGAGAGTGACAGGGCCTCTCTGACCTTCACGTTCCCCATCTGCGAAGGGCTTGGACCAGCTCTCAGAGCACGGAGGCCCTTTCCCATGTGGGAACAGGGAAACGCTCCGGTAGACCCAGAAAGCCGCTTTGTGCCAATCCAGTTTAAATAGAAGAGACACTCCTTAAAAAGGAGAGCCACCCCCCACTGCCCCCACAGAAGCCTGTGGCAGGGAGATAAAAACCTCAAATGCCTCCTCACCAGAAGGCAGCACAACCAGTGCCTCTGACTTCAGGAGCTTAAAATACACTCATGGACACACCCTTCCCTCCAAACACACCTGCTGCTTTTTTCCTCTCTCTCTTCCCACATCCTCTCCGGACAGGCCAAGTGCCCATTTATGACAGAGCTGAAATATTTCCTTTTTTGTTCTAATATTTCCTGCAAGGCCCCTCCCCTCTTTTATGGCTGCCACTCACAGCCATCCGGGATGACCAGAAACGAGAGACAGCGTCAGGATTTAAAGACAATGAAAACGTGTCATTTTTTAAAAATAATAGTTAGCCCAGCCCCCCCCACCATCCCCCAAACATACTTTTATTTTTTATTTTTTAAATTTATTTATTTATTTATTTGCTCTTTTAGGGCCGCACCCGCGGCATGTGGAGGTTCCCAGGCTAGGGGTCCAATCAGAGCTACAGCTGCCGGCCTACACCACAGCCACAGCAACGCAGAATCCGAGTTGACTCTGTGACTTACACTGCAGCTCATGGCAACGCCGGATCCTTAACCCACTGAGCATGGCCAGGGATTGAACCCACAACCTCAGGGTTCCTAGTCAGATTCGTTAACTGCTGCGCCACGACAGGAACTCCCCCTGAACATACTTTTAAATAAATGCAACTTGATGGCAGTGACTGGATATGGCCTATTCTTGGAGAGGCTTACAAAGACAAGTATGCCTCTCTAAACTGTCCAGAAGAACTTTCTTTTCTCTTTTTAGGGCCACACCCGTGGCATGTGGAGGTTCCTAGGCTAGGGGTCCAATCGGAGCTACAGCTTCTGGCCTATGCTGCAGCCACAGCAATGCAGGATCCGAGTTGCGTCTGCAACCTACACCACAGCTCGGAGCAACGCCGAATCCTTAACCCACGGAGTGAGGCCAGGGATCGAACCCACATCCTCGAGGACACTATGCCGTGTTCTCAACCCGATGAGCCACAGTGGGAACTCCCGGAAAGAACTTTCTAATGAGATGCTTTAAAACATGGGCCCCATCAGTTTTCTCTGTTGCCCAAACTTTCTCTCCAAGTCCCACCTCCACCCCCTTCAAACTCAGTTAAGTGGCTAAATTTGCTCTCCATGCCTTTCTCGCAGGAATTAGAACACCAAAGCCAGACTGGCTCTAAGGTCAGAGAACCTCATTTTGCAGATGAGGAAACTGAGGCCAATAGCTGAATGCCTCCCAGGAATACATGATTCACGCTCTGTAGGCCAGGATAAAATTCAGGTCTCACAACCCTTCACTTCTTCCCTGATTTGCTTGCTCTTGACACGTTCCCCCCCAGAGGCCCCACTGCCTTCCCACGCCATGCAGAGTCTCCCAAGCAGCACCAGCCTCCCCAGATGGGCCCTCCCAACCTGCGCCCCGGGCTCACTGCCCTGTCCCTAGAGGACCAGTGAGCTCCTGAAATGTAACTGGTGTCATAGATTGAAGTGATGATATTCTGAGTATACTGGGTTAAACAAAAGACCTTACTAAAGTTCATTCTGCCTATTTATTTTTTTCAGTTTTTTTTTTTTTTTTTTTGACTGCACCTGTGACATGCAGAAGTTCCTGGGTCAGGGATGGAACCCATGCCACAGCGGTAACCAGAGCCACAGCAGTGACAATGCCAGATTCTTAACCCACTGAGCCACCAGGGAACTCCTGCCCATTTCTTTTTTACCGTTTTAAAATGTGACTACTTGAAATTCCTGTTGTGGCTCAGCAGTAACGAATCCAACTCGCATCCAGGAGGATGGGAATTCGATCCCTGGCCCCGCTCGGTGGGTTAAGGACCTGACGTTGCCATGAGCTGCGGTGTAGGTTGCAGACACGGCTCAGATCTGGCACGGCTGTGGCTGTGGTGTAGGCCGGCAGCTGCAGCTCCGATTCGACCCCTAGCCTGGGAATTTCCATATGCCATTGGGTGTGGCCCTAAAAAGAATAAATAAAATAATATAAAATAAAATAAGAAGCTATGACTCCTAGAAAACTTTAAAGCACATGGATAGCTCCATTAGGTTGTGCTGCTCCAGATCATAAGCCGTTTGCCCCTTCAGCCCCCCAGTCAGCAGAACCGATCTGTCCCATGCTAAAGACCAACCACCCAAGGTGTTCCTGAGCAGACAATGTGCCCCTGACAGTGACATCTAGACTGAGCCTCTGAAGCCTCAGGATGGTCCTAAGGAGTGTGTCCCCCCCACTTCTGTAGGAGGCGGGGAAGGGGAGGGACCCTGCCGCCCCTCAAATGGCACTAATTCTACCTGCACGGAAGCACTGGCTTTCCAACGGTCATCTGGCTGGAAGGATTTTCATCCCATGAAGCACTGTGATAGCTTGGAGAGGAGGGAGGAAGAGGGAGAGAACAAAGTCTAGAATGTTCTTCAGTGTCACCCCTTGGTCTTCCCTCTTTTCTCCCTTCAGGTTAGAAAGAGAAATTCACAAAACACAGGAACAGTACTGGCCTCCACGTGGGACCCCTCATTTTTGTCAGGAGCCTGGCTAAGTGCTTTGTGGGTATCATTTCATCCCATTTGCCTGACCGCGCCATGAAGCTTCCAGATGAGGAAACTCAAGCGTAGAGGAGTTAAGTAATGTGCCCAAGGTGACTACGGGATTAGTCAAGGGGCCAAGTCCCAGGATTCGGGTCTGATCGTCTCTAGACCCATGTTCCTCAACCCCCTCTAACTTCTCCAGGCCTCGGTTTCCTCATCTGTGGAATAGGGACAATACCTGCCTGAAGACAGGGTGGAAGGCTCCATGGTCCCCAGGGACCCATCCTCTCCTGGGAAGAGGTTCCGGACTCCTGAAGAGCTGCCTGTTCCACCTCGGTCTCACCTCCCAGACTGGCAAACCTGTCCCTGACCTCTTGACCTGGGGGCTCTCTTGACCTTGAGGTTCCTCCTGCCTGGGTGCCCTCTAGCTCCCGTCTCCGGCGTCAAGTGCCTCTAGCTCCTTATATCAGGACTCCACCTAAACTTCGTCTTCTCCCAAACCCCATCAAAACGGGTAAGTCAGAAAGCTGCTTCCCACGCAGCGCCTTCCTACTCTGCCTCCCAGGACGTCATGCTCTTCCCGCCCCTCCCCCAGGGCCCTGCGCTCCCTTCCCAGCAGACGCGCTCTCAAATGAAGCCTTGACATGGACCGGCGCAATCAGGGCCCCACCTCCCACAGGAAGGATTAGGCATATTCAACTCATTCAGCTAAATATTTCCTAAGCATCCACTGCACGCTGGGCTGCTTCTATAGCCTGCAAGCGTTCTACGGTCTGGGCACAGCAGTGACAGTGACAAAGACCCTGGGCTCCCAAGGGAATCAAGATTTCCCCCCAAACCGTGATGCCCTGAACACGCTATGTGAGCATACTGGTTCACATTTCTCAAGATTCTCCTGCTGCTATTTGGGGGTCAAGGCATGATTGATAAATGATTAATGATTCATAAATGATTCTAAAGAACGTGATGGCATTGGTAAGTGTGACAGAACACCCAATAAGGGACAGCTTGCTATACCATACACCAGCGGCTCTTAACGCAGTGATGGAGGGAGGTGTATAGTGAGAAGTATCTTTCTAAGCCCATCCGCAAAGTGCTGGGGTGGGAGCAGAGGGAAGATGCTATTTTCCTAATTCAAACGCAGACGGTAAAGCTTACTGAAATGTTCTTGTCCAATGAGGAGACTTGGAAAATACATTTTCTTCTGTATGTCAATGATGTGCACCAGGAACGTCCCAGACTCCCAAGAAAAAGAAACTTTTCTCTTTATCAAAAGATGATGTGGGTTTTAAAAGTTTTAGAAAGCAGTATTGAATCCTAATTACATTTATTTGTGAGTAGGTGTACGCGTGTGTGGATGCGTGGATGCATAGATGTGTACGTGTGTTTTAGTGGATATACGAAAAAAGACTGGAAGGAAATACACCCTAATTAGGGTGCTGTAAGCAGCTTTTTGTTTTCCTTTTACACCTTTCCATAGTTTCCAAATTTTCTATCCTGACCCTTACTGCTCCTCTAAGCAGAAAATAAGCAGTAAACTGAAAGGCTAATAGTTTTTTAATTTCCTCATGAATCTGTTTTTACAGGCACCATTTCAGTGGGGTTTGGAAATCAGCAGGGTGTGAAACACAAATGAAATTCCCCATTCCTACAGGGATGATCGTACCCCTTGGCCCTGAAGAGAAGCTTTCCCCGCATCCACGCTGGCAGCCAGCTGTCCACAGCTGTTCCGAGGAGGCTGCAAATGAATGGAACTGGTGGAAAAACACAACATTCCTGGCTCTCCAAGGATGGCATTATGCTTGGAGCTCTTGCTCACCAAAGATGTAAATAAATACAGAGAGAGAGAGAGAGAGAACCATGGCAGCAAAGCAAGCTAGAGGAACTTCAGTCCTGGAAGCGGGTCAGGTCCCGAACCCATAACATAACACCTGAAAGAAGACACCTGTGCCTAAGCCAACCAGCCGCGTCAAATCAGGGCTAACACCGCTTGACAATGGCCCTCCTGGGCTGTACTTCCGGAAATGCCACCTTCCCTTCCTGCCATATATAAGGGCACAGAAGAACAAGCTTTATGCCCACCTCTAGGCTAAAGAGATCGGAGGGCACAGCCCCTCGCTGATTCATCTCCACCAACCCCTAGCACTAAAGGGCATATTCATTCATCAACTATTTCCTCAGTCACTGCTACATGCCAGGCACCATTCTGATGCTCAGGATACAATGAAGACCAAAACAGACAAGCTCCCTGCCTTCACAGAGCTTCCATTCCAGCAGGGCAGGCAGGCAGTAGACAAGAGGCGAACCAAGATGACAGCCCAAGCAGACTGGGGTGCTGTGAATATATTACCAGGCTGTTTCAGATGAGATCTAAGGACAAGGTGAAGCCAGCTGTGGGAAGATTCCTCAGGACAGGCCTCGATGACAAAAAGAGCCAAGGAGGAATATTCGTGAGCTTGGTGTGTTTCACGAACAAAAAAGGGCCGGGTGGCTGGAGTACCGGGAGTGGACAGCGATCAGAGAGGCAGGCAGAGGCCAGATCCCGGAAACGCCATGGGAGGGGAGGTCGGGAGCGGCCCACCTGCCTTATAAAACCTGCCATGCGCACCTGACATGGTTCTGAGGGGCGGATTAATTCATTCCAAGGAGTTAAACAGAGAGACAAGCTCAAGGCTTTGCCTGCTTCCTCTGCCCCAAACCCTCACTCCTCCCTCCACCGACCCATGCAGAAAATACGCCCCATCTCAGAAACGAAGCTGTCATCAGTGAACTGGCTGGTACTCTTCCTTTGAAGACAAAGGAGGGTTTTGGACTTGGCCTGAAGAGTGGGAGGTGAGGGGGACCCCAGGGGCTCTGAGTGTGCCTCGAACCTCCCCAACCAGTACCGCATAGAAGTGCCACAGCTCATGGTCAGAGGGAGCCACACTTAATCTGTCACATTCAGGATCCCCTCCTGCAAAAGAAAAAACCGTTGTTGCCATTATTCAGAAAAGCCAATGACCCCCACAGGAGCAGGTTCTGAAGCTCTGCCCTGGGAGGTTTCTGGGTTGCGCCTCATTTTGTGCAAACGAGGGGGTCGGTGCCTGAGAAAAAGTGCACACAGTGGCTCTAGGAAAGGCTTGTATCCCAAATCCCCCAGAGCAGCTCGAGTTCCCGGGAGCCCTGCCAGACCCCTCCACACAGGTCAGGGTTCACTCCAAAACCAGCCGTGCAGTTAGCTGGGCGGCAGGTTTCCTGCCAGTGGGCACAGCCAGCCTGGGGAGAAGTCAGCACGGAGCATGGTTCCAGACCCTTGAGTCTCTTCTTCCCAGGAGGGGAGGAGGAGTTATAAATAGTCTGGGCTCCCTCAGCCCTCCACAGGCACAGATCCCACACCCCCGCCCCAGCCTCAGCCAGCTGGTCCCTACCCGCCCAAGTTCCCACAGCCTGCTAGAAGAGGGAGGGAAATGGCTCCCCCATAGTGGGGGTGGGGACCAAGTCCTTCAGGCCCCCGTGGGAGCCAGTGGCCTCCGATGAACGGTTCCTGGAACCCCACCACACCTCTACACCCCTTGGAAACCACAGTGCTGGAGGTGGGCAAGCGGCTTGCAATATTATTAGGGGGCCTCTTACACTGTGGTCAGCCCGGAAACCCCAACCGGCACACTCAGAGGACGTTAATGCAGAGAACGAACTTGCAAAAATCACATTCTCCCCTCTCTGTGCCTTGGTTTCTCCATCTGTAAGATGAACCGAGAACTGAACTATGAGCTACCTATGAGATGAGCATGCAACGAACGTGAAAAGGCAGTGACAAAATATAACACTAGATTATCATGAAGAAACCAGATCTTGGTTTTTCTTCTACAGGAACCCCAAGCACAGCCATGGGGACATAGATTCTTATCTGTTCATAAGAGAAGCATTACACTCATTGACAATGCGTTAGCCTCAAATTCTTGATACTGCATGCCCTTGAAAGCATAAAACTTACAAAATACTCTCTGTTCTAGGTCCTTTCTGACTAATACAGATGGACACACACTGAATCCAGAACTATTTTGATTTAACAGGGTTCTGCTGGACTGTACATGACATTAAAGACCGAAGAATAAGCACTGACCTAGGGTATTTAGGTTTGGTAGGAAAAAGTTCTCTTAATCACTCTGTTTACCATTCAAATCCTTCCTGCCCATACACACTAGCAAGAAACAAGCGCCTAAAATTTAAGTGGCCAACTCACAGTTCTTTTTAATTAAGACACTTTGTTTGCTCAATAAAATACAACGTAAAAAACATGTACTGAAAACCCACTCATTGATGTCTAATAGCTATGTCAAATACTCACAACAACATTTCTTCCAACACCCCCAGATAATTGCTCATCTTTCTCATTTAGTATCCACAACAGCACAGTGCTGGTGTCCAAGTGTAATTGATCCAGAATTGGGCTCCCTTTCAAAAATATCTGTAAAACCTAATTACCAGGAAAACAGAGTCCTGGCATCCTACGGAAAGTGGGTGCTTCACAGAGAGACAAGCTGCAAACTCATTCTGGCTAATCAAGCCACATTATGTTACAAAAGGAGTCTGAGGAATTTGGGGTGAGGAGGGAGCAGGAAAAGCTGGGATAGTGTCAGACTGGAAATGGCCAGTGACAGTTCTGATTTTTTTTTTTTTTTAAGCCAAGGGCAGAGGACAGGAAATTAACTGGCAAGCTTGGACGTAAAAAGTACTAGATAATGAGCCCATGATGGACTGGGGTGGGGTGGGGGTGGCATTTCTGATCTCAGGCCCTACAAGGACTTACAGAAGAAACTTTCTCCACCCTGGCCTGGGAGACTGATGTCATTTCTAGTCTCCTTGGGCCTCTAACCACTGTGGAAGGTCACTTTCTCCTTCCTTGGGCCTGAATCTACTCATCTGTAAAATAAGTGCTTCTAATATTTCTAGAGTCTCTTTCGGCTTCAAAATTCTGTGACTTCCTTTAAAGCCAAGGGTATGCTTTCCTTTCGGATACTTGTTGCAACTGGGGGCACAAGGAGTGGGAACAGGACCAGCCAGAATGAAGGCCTGAGTGTTTGCAACTCCTATGCAGTTCTGTACCAACTTGCAACAGCTGGGTATCAGACCCGCTCTGGGGATAATGATTTCTTTCAGCCCAGGTTGGACCTACCCGGGTGGTGCTAACCTCACTGCCCTGGATTCATCCACCTGGCCAATGAGGAATGGGGCCAAACCACTGGACTTCTCTCGGAGCCTCTCTCCCAGGGCTGACCAAGGCACATCTTCCTCTTCTAAGGGTCTTCTCGTCCCACCTTCATCCCTCTTTCTGTCCCAGAGGGCCCAGAAACCCCAGTCCTAGCCTGGAGAATGGACCAGCGAGTCTCTCTGGGCAGGCAGCACATGCCTGCCAACTCCCTGCTCCTCTTGGCCCCGGACCCTTGACACCTAGGCTTGGGTACCAGCCTCCGCAGCTGGATTCAAAGAAAACGAGTCGTTGACGCTTTGCTTTTCTCTGGTTCCTCCTTGACCTTCTTGCTAATGAAATCAGAGAAGCAGCCCTAACAACAACGCAACACAGCGGCCAAGGACGATTTGCTTTCAAAGGAGCGAGAGATGCGCACGCCACGAGCGGAAGGCGCGCCCTAGTGCATGTCACTACAAGAGACCTTGCGCTGCCCAGCGCGGGCGACAGCTACCGGGCTGGTCTCGGCTTAACTTTCCCGAGGCACGGAGAAACCATTGCGTGCGCCCATTTCCCGCAACTTCCCTACTGGAGAGCAACATGTGTCACAGAGTCCTGCAAAGCCACCGCCTCTGGCGGGGACCGCCACGAAGCCCTTGAGGCGTGTCGCGAGATGGGCGGGGGGGGGCTTCCCAGACTTTCCAGCCCCTTTCCTAATTCTCAGGATAAGACTTCAGGGCGGGTGCCAAAGTCTCAGGAAACCGCTGCGCTCCAAAATGTTCGCGCGCCTTTCCAGCAGAAGTGCGGTATAACTTTTGGCAGAAACCACCTGTGGCTGCTGACAGGCCCGCCCCGCCCGGGCCCGAAGGCGCCGCCGAACCCGGGGCCGCACGCGACCGCAGAAGTTCCCTTCCAGCCCGCGCGCCTCTTCGCTCCGGGCCGCGGTGCCAGCCAGGAGGCGCGGCGCCCGCTCGCTGGCTCGCTCTCGGCTGGCTCTCCCCGCCTCCCTCCCTCCACCCCCCCGCCCCCCCCGCCTCCTCCCGTTGCATGGCTGCCGTACGGAGCCCCTGAATAGCCACCGCAGCCCCCCGCCTCCTACCCCCAACGCCGAGAGTGCCTCTGCCCCGTCGGCGCCCCGAGGCGAGCGGACCGCCGGCCTCCTAGCAACAGCCCAGGAAATCGCCCTCCACCTCCCGCGATGCACAGCCGCCCTCCGGGAGCTCCACGACCCCCGACCTGCCTCGGCAACCAAGGTGAGGGGGAGACCGCGACCCTGGCGGCCGATGCCCCAGCACAGCGCGCGAAGCCACGCACCTCTATCCGCCGCTGGCCCTGCACGCCTCCCGGACTTGGAGCTGGGCCGCGGTGCTCGGTCCTCCTTCGCCACTGCCGCTGGCCGTCAGTCCCTGTGAGCCCGAGCAGCGCGGGCCGCGCGGCTGTCAGAGTCTCGTGGCGGGGCTGCGCTGGCTGTGTGCAGCCGAGCGGCGGTGGCGGGCGCGCGGCAGCTCCTCCCTCCCCGCGCCGCGCCTCCGCCCTCCTCGCGCCCCGCCTCCCGCGCCGCGGCTGTCAGCCCCGCGTCCCGCGACCGGCGCCCGCGCTGCCCGCGCCACCGGCTCGGGGTGCGCACTGGGCTAAAGGGCCCGGATGTCTGCGGTCGCCTCTCGCTCGCGCCCGCCCCTTCCCCTGCGCCCCCTCCCCACCCTGCCACACATGCACTTGCTGCGTTACAACCTCCTCCTCGGCTCCAATTAATTTCTATTTTGACAGGAACTGTGGCGGTGGGCGGCGCTGCGGGGGGCGCCCAGGACACGCGGAGGCGGCGAGTGGCAGTCCGGACGCGGCGCGGGGCCGGAGTGGGAGGGGGGGGGCCGGGCAGAGCCACCCGCCGCCTGGGGCTCCGCGTCTTTTTTCTTTCTTTCCTTTTTTCTCATTACCTCCTCCAGGATTTAAAGGGACAGCCCCGGTCGAGGCGAGAGGCCAGGCGGCCGCCGTTTCTCTGGTCTCCAGACGCCCTCTGCGGCCCGGCCGGACCCGCCCGCATCCAGAGCACAGGCTCCAAATCGCCGTGTATTTTTAGGTCCACACCCTGCCCAGGACAGCGGGGCGACAGAGTTTGGCTCGGTCGCCCCAGCGCATGGCTATTTTTACAGAGTCTGATTAGGGGAGGAAATAAAACAACTCAGCAACTGCTTCCCTACTGGAAAGTAGGGAGCAAGGACAGGGGGCGAGAAGTTTCCCCAATGCTCTCGGAATTCCAGCGAGCTCAGAAAGACACATCCCCGGCAGGAAAAACCACAGGCGTGCAGCACTCCAGGGCTCCCAACTCCCTGCGGGCAGCCCCACCCTAGAGGCCGCTCGGACGCGTGATCCCCTTCCCCTAGCGGACCGGGGTACCCAGCTTGTTGCCCAGCGCGCGGGGCATCAATCTCCAGCCCTCGATAACTCCCCTGAACAGCCTACAAGGCGGCCTTCTGAAGCATCCAATCACCCAGCTACGCAGCCAAGGGGCGGGCCCTGGGAGGACTTGGCTCCGCCCAATCCCTCCAAACTCCGCCTCCGCGGATACCGTACCCACGGGAGCGTCTCTTTGGGATCCGCTGCAGTCGCGGACTGGTGACTGGACAGTGCAAAGGGCCCATCAGGGAAAAGAGAAGTGGGGTGGGGTCCTTGGTTCAGGAGCGACGGCGTGAACGCTCGCGGGCAAGGAGACTGGGAGATATGTTCTGGCCACCAGCAAGCAGACCGGGCACACTGGCACTCCACCTTTTTACAACGCCCGCTGCCCGCGCTCGAGGCAGACGTAGAAACTCTTGTCCACCCTGGCGCGACATCTGCAACTGTCCCCTCGGATATCTGCGGGTCCTCTCCGGGGCTGCTCCTTCGGACGTTGGCGAAGTTTTTCGGTTCTCAGAGTCTTACAGGGGCTGTGCTTTCTGAGCGGCGCGGGACGCCCAGGACAGGCGATAAAAGCGGATCCCTCCCTCCTGACCCCATTCTGGCCATAGACTAATGAACGGACAGTGGGACTGCGGCCGTCTGCGTCGAATCCTTGAATGTTGAAGATACGCGATGACATCCTTTACGGAATTCACTGAAACAATAAACGTGTGGACCTTTTGCTTGGCCCTTCTTACCAGTGTTGCTTGCTGGGAATTGTCTTCCTTTCATTCATTCGCATAATAAATGCGCGTTGCTTGGCACCGCTTGAGTGTAATGAAAACAAGGGAAAAGATTCTGGAACAGGGTGTGACTTCGGAAAGCTAGGCAGAGACATGAAAAGGAGAACTGAACATAGGGTCATGCGCATCACCTTTCACTAGCCAGAGAGGCCTAACTTTTCCTAATAAGAAAATGTCATTCATTGGACAGTTTGTTTGCACAACCACCTTATCCAAACTGTTCAAAAAGCAATAGAGGTCTAAGGCAATCTGTTCTGGAAACTAAGACTTTCAGATGTCAGACTTCCAAGTAGCTAAAGCTGCCAGCGGCAAACTGATAACCTTACTTTAAGCAGCTCTTGGAGCCTTTACACTCCCAAATTAGGTTGTTTGTTTCCCTGCTAAATTTGGTTGTCTGCCTCACTTCCTTTCATGACAGGGTCTTCAGCCATTTGGAGTAGCACTGACCCAGCTGATATTGTCAAGCTTCTAAGCCAGAAGCATGGGGATGCGTTTAGGGTGTACCTGGGAGATGTGAGCTCTGAAAACAGCAAGACACGTGCAACTGATAGGAATGCAGTCCTGGGAGTGAGGGCAGACATGACCATGAAAAGGGTGTTTTGTTTAAGAAAAGAGGGAGGTGGGTACTAAATCAGAAAAAGGATCTGTACTCCCTCCTCAGAGTACAGCCGGCTAAGAGCCGATGTTCCATAGCTGTGGGTCACTGAGTGGGTTTACGTGCCATGAGCTATGGAGGAGGGCTCCATGTCCCAGACAGTGAGCCACAGGGCTACTGAACTTAACCACAGGCAAAATTTTACACCTTTAAGAGCTTTTCTACACCTTAGGGATGCTGGGATGACAGATGAGAAAACATATGGGCAAGCGTTACTCTGTGAACAACATTCATTAAGGGGCTACCGTGAGCTACTATCAAGCACCATGGAGTATGTCACAAACGGCTCACAATATTAGTTATGGAAATTAATTTTCCAGAAATTATCAGAGAACTGGGGTCACATGTTTAGATAAATATGTCCAAAGGGTTCTGAGAGGCTGAGAGGACTTTGTGGGATGACACTTTGATGAGACTTCCCAAGGTGGTCCCCTTTTCAAGAGAAAAGAAAAGGGAGGAATTAACATTTAGAGAGCCCCTGCTAGAATCAGAATAGTGGCTTGCATCATTATGTGTTCCTCAGGACAACTGTGTGTGGTGCGTTTTGTTGTGACCATTTATAGATGAGAAGTCTGACGCCAGTAGTCATGGTAATGACCAAGATCTAGAAGCTAGAAAGTGGCAGAGGCAACTTTGGGACTCAAAAGTTTTTGAGTTCAGGAATCCCATCAGCGGCCCATCCTGTGGTGCTGCCTCTAGAGGAGAAAGAGGGAAGAGCCTTTAAGGAAATCCAGGCGGAAGAGAATTGCAAGAAAACAATTGTACGTGTAACCATGTAACAACACAAGGCAGGTTGGGCAGGGTGTAATCTCCGTTCAAAGAAATCTCCAGGAAAGAGTGGCATTTGACCCAGTCCTTTAAGTTTAGATTCCCACCCTCTCTCTTTTTAAATGTTGATTTTTTTTTAATTTTTCCATTATAGCTGGTTTACAGATTTCTGTCAATTTTCCAGCCGCACAGCGTGGTGACCTGGTTACACATAATATATGGATTTGTCACAAGTGATTAGACATAGTTCCCAGTGCTATACAGCCGGACCTCCTTGCTTTTCCATTCCAGAGGCAATAGTCTAAATGTTGATTTTGAAATAATTTCAGATTTTCAGAAGTTATAAAAATATCAAGAATAACTATCAACCTTCACCCAGATTCCCCGAATGCAAGTATTTCCCGTATGAGTTTTATCCTGTTGTATCCCTATAGATACATATTAGTTTTTCCTAAACCACTTGAGATTAAGCTGAAGACGTGATGCCCCTTTATTGATAAATTCTCCAATGAGTGTTCTCTAACAATAAGGACATTCCCTGATGTCATCATCAAAATCAGGAAATTTCCATCAATGCTATTGTCAAATCTAAACCATATTTAGAATTTGCCGATTGTCTCAACAATGGCAAAAAATGAAAAACAAATTAATTCTGGTCAGACTCCAATCCAGGAAGACACATTGCATACAGCTGTCACATCTCTTGGGAGGGGATTTTTGTTATTAAAAAAGAAATGTTATCGATTTTTCTTTCTTTCCTTTTTTTTTTGGTCTTTTGTCTTTTTAGGGCCGCACCCTCCGCCTATGGAGGTTCCCAGGCTAGGGTCCAGTCAGAGATGTAGCCACCGGCCTATGCCCCAGCCACAGCAAAGCTAGATCTGAGCCATGTCTGTGACCTACACCATAGCTCACGGCAACATCGGATCCTTAACCCACTGAGCGAGGCCAGGGATCGAACCTGCGTCCTCATGGATCCTAGTTGGGTTCGTTAACCACTGAGCCATGACAGGAACTCCTTTTGTTTCTTATTTTAGATGACTGTATATTTATGGCCAATATGGGGTAACGAACATTCTCTCCTTCACCAAAAACTTTAGACCAGCTCCTCTGAGCTTTCTTTTCTTTCTTTCCTTTTTTTTTTTTTTTTTTTTTTTTTTTTTTTTTTTTTTTTTTGTATTTTTAGGGCCTCATATGGAGGTTCCCAGGCTAGGAGTTGAATCAGAGCTACAGCTGCCGGCCACAGCCACAGCCACAGCAATGCCAGATCTGAGCCCCGTCTGCGACCTACGCCACAGCTCACGGCAATCCGGATCCTTAACCCACTGAGAGAGGCCAGGGACGCAATCCACATCTTCATGGATGCAGGTCAGATTGGTTTATGCTGAGCCATGTTAGGAACTCCTGGAGCCTTCTCTGCAGTTAGGCCTTGTCCTTAGGCCCCGTCAAGTCAGCTTAGTGAGAACCCCACCCCCAGCCTCATCCTTCTTATCTGGTCACGCTTGCTGTCTGATCCAGGCCCGCCTTTAGTAAGAATCCTGTTAAGCCAAGAATCCACTACCCTTGATGTCTCCTCTTAGTGATTTTCCACCCACCTACGCCCACCCTGGGCTGGAAGTCCCCACTTTTCTTTATAGAGCTTAATCTCTCTTCCTTATTGCCATATTCTTTTTTGCAGTAATCTTGAATAAAATCTCTCTGACCACCCTAACAAGGGTCAGAATATTTTTTTTTCCCTTAACAGAGCCAAAGAAAATATAGGAAAAAGAATTCAACTCATCTGTAATCATCCACCAGATAGAACCAGCATTAATCCCTGATTTTTGAAAACATGTAACCAAGCCTGCAGTCAACACTCCCTCCCAGGGGCAGCTTCCTCTAGAAAATAACCAGGATACGACGTCCTGCCTTCAGTTGCTCTGGAAGTTCTTCCTCAGTGTCCAACATACCTCCTTCTGCTCCCAGCTTGGCCACAATCCACCTTGCCCTTTAGCTCCTGACCCCAAACTCCAGTTACCATCTGCCTCAAGAGGCTGCCGTGTCCCCCAACATCCCTAAGGAGGAAGCTAGTGTGACTGGACCCACCTGCTCTTCTGTTTGCCCCACCAGGGCCTGCCCACAAAGGCTCTGCGGGTCGTGACTTAGTGAAAGGTTGAGAAAGGTCAAGGGAATTAAAACATAGGGCTGGAAGTTCCCTTTGTGGCTCAGTGGTTAACGAATCCGACTAGGAACCATGAGGTTGCGGGTTCGATCCCTGGCCTTGCTCAGTGGGTTAAGGATCCGGCTTTGCCGTGAGCTGTGGTGTAGGTCGCAGACGTGGCTCGGATCCCGCATGGCTGTGGCTGTGGCGAAGGCCGGCGGCTACAGCTCCTGTTAGACCCCTAGCCTGGGAACCTCCATATGCCGCGGGTGCCGCTCTAGATAAAGGCAAAAAGACAAAAAAAAAAAAAATTAAAACATAGGGCTGAACAGCTTGAAGCTGTGCACGATCGGTGACTTCCTCCAGCTTCCAGGACAGAGCAACTATAGGTTCAGGCCTCCACAGTGGATCCCTTGATGGTACACCCCATTTCCAGCCTGGCTTCCCAACTTCCAGGACTTTGTGGGATGACACCGCGAGGACACCTCCCAAGGAGAACCAGCTCCCAACCTCAGGGAAGCAGCTCTCCCTAGGCTCCCTCCCTTGTCCCCCATCCACACCTAGACTTCCCCTAGCCTCGGGCGGTCAGGCCACCAGAAACATTGCCCTGGGGTAGATGGGTGGTCACCCACGGGACTGGGTGCTGATGATGTCTGCCAGCACCCAGGCCTGGTGGAACAGCCGTGGGCACATGAGGTCCGCGGGTCAGTCCAGCCTCCTTCAGGATCTCCACAGCAGTCGGAACTGCAGGTGTGACTGTGTATTCTTCCCACCGTTCAGCGAGTCATTGCTGAATCAAGTATGCACAAGCGCACACGTCCCCTACACGGGTTCTAGGGACAATTCTCAGAGATGATTCTGTCAAAATCTGTGAGGATCAGAGAAGCCATTTGCTAGTTACCTCAAATGTGGCAAAATGCCACGGTTTTACTACCTTCCCCTCAACCCCTCTCTCCCTGAGTTCTTTATGTATGTGCATGTGTTATACGTACGTACATGTGTATTTCTATATATACATACACAGCTCTGGCTCAGTGATATGGCACTTCTGCATTCTCACTGGGGGAGGGGATAGATAGGGCAACATTTTATACAGTTATGTTATTACATATATGATATATATGTATTACACATATATACATATAATACAGATATACATTAAAAACATCGTCCCATCCCCAGCCTCATGAGAATTCAGAAGTGACCCGCCACTGAGCCAGGCTTATCCCCACCAGGGTTTCCCTTGGTTGGCCAAGCACCAGGTCAGAGCTCTGCCAGCGACTCCGAGGGCGTGATTAAACCCAAAGCCCTCACCCTATTCAGAGACTTATAGAAGAGGACTGTTTTAAGTCAATGTGCAGGGCACCAGGCAAATGTTGCTTGCAGAGCGCCTGTCTACCTCAACAATTTGATTTTAAAAATACACCACCAGATTCATGGCCTGTGTGAAGTATAGCAAAGCAACGATGAAGATTTAGAGTAATGGATAGAGACGAGATATTTTTTTAATGTTTTTCATCAGTGCATGTAAAGATTCTTCATGGTATCTAGGCACCACCTCGTCCTGCTCAAGTCCAAAAGCCACCTTGTCTTTTCTCTTTCTTGTTTGCTATTGTCAAATGGGCCATTTGGAGTTAACTTCACATCTCCCACCTTGAGAAAATGTAGCAATGCCACTATTACTCATAACATCTACTGTTTCTTTTTTTTTATTATTTCATTGAAGTATAGCTGAGTTACAATGCTGTGTTTATCTCTGCTCGACAGCAAAGTCACCCAGATCTGTATATTCTCTTTGTGTATTCTTTGCCAATGCAGTTTTATCACAGGGTATTGAATATAGTCCTCTGTGCTATACAGTAGGATCTTAGTGTTTATCTATCCTTTATATACTACTTTCCATCTGCTACTCCCAAACTCCCAATCCAGCCCTCCTCCACACACACCCCCCTCCTTGGCCACCCCAAGTCTATTCTCTATGTCTGTGAGTCTGATTTGGTTTCATAGATAAGTTCATTTGTGTCGTACACAACATCGATTTGTATTGAAACGATGCAGCTCTTCTGGTCTCTGCAGTTCCTTATTACCACTGACTCACGATGTTGCATCATCCATCCCGCGGTCTGTGAACACTGGATTCCAATGACTTTCAAAAGTTGGTACTGTGCTTTGTGGATGGGGGCCTCTAGCCAGAGCAGGCAGGAAAATGTGAGCAAGCCCTCATTTCCAGATCATGTTAAATTTACCATTTGGGATTATATAGTATAAACATAAAACAGCTCCCACCCATGTTTTCTCTTAAGTTCTTCAGGCTATAATCTTCTCTGCATTCCTAGAATATGACCTCTTGGAATATTGACCAGATCCCTGCATTCTGGGTTGAATAATGCCCCCCTAAGATTGCTGTGCACCTGAAATCAGTGACTATGACCTTATTTGTAAATAGGATTTTTACAGATGTAATCGACTGAAGGTAAGGCCACACTGGATTAGGGTGGGCCCTAATCCAACAAGCAGTGTTTTCATAGGGAGAGAGAGATTTAGAGACACAGAGACACACAGGGGATAATGTCATGTAAAGATTGCCATTTCCAGAGGTTGGAAAAGCGCGTTTATAAACCAAAGAACACCAAGGATTGCTGGCAACCCAGAAGCTAAAAAAGAAGCATGCAATACACTCTCACTTAGAGCCTCCAGAGGGAACCAAGCCTGCCAACACCTTGATTTCAAAGCTTCTGGTCCACAGAACTGTACGAGAATAAATTTCCGATGCTTTTAAGCTACCAAGTTTGTCGCAATTTGTTACAGCAGACCTAGAAATAAACATGTCCTGCTTCCTATAGGCTCTTGCTGGTGGAAAGGATAGGTGAGACGCTGTAGATGGAGATGCCCAGAATGCCCAGCCCTTTGTGCGTGCAGCATGCTTTCATACAGACCTGAAAAGGCACGACATCGCCACATCAGTTGGAGGACATGGATGAGAAAAACCCACAGGCATTGTGGAAGAGTGGTCGCAAAAGCCATCAGAAGAAGTGGCCACTGCCACTGCTGGAGGACTGGCTGACCGGCGCCACAGAGCCTACTGGGGGTGCAGAGCGACTGTGCTGGGTGCCGGAGTGGGGACACCTGGAGTAAAGGGCACCTGCCCTAGACCTGCAACCCTAAGGTGCTGTGGACCAGCAACAACACTGTGATCTGATTACATGAGGGTGAGAGCTGTTGCGCCAAACCCATACACACAGCTCGGGCTCAAGAGTCCGCTGTGGACCATCAGTCACCCAGAGCCCCAGACTCGTCCCACGTCCACAAGAGTCATCCCAAATCAGCACGTCTGCGCACTTTTGGTGGCCTGATCTCCCATGAATCCACAAAACAAATACTACACTGGTCACGGGGGAGCTATCTACCATCAAGCCTCTCTTCTGGAACCTAGCCATTTGCATAGGATGTTCTTTATATATCTAATAAGCCCCTTGGTACAATGTCTTATTTAAGGCCACTGTTTCTGCACTGTTTTTCTGCCTGGATGACCTGTCTGTCGATGTAAGTGGGGTGCTAAAATTCCTTACTATTGCTGTGTTACTGTCCGTATCTCCTTTTATGTCTGCTAATGTTGCCTTCTATTCCTAGGTGTTCCTAAGTTGTGTACATAATACGTTTATAGTTGTTATATCTTCTTGAATTAATCCTTAAATCATTATGTAGTGTCCTTCTTCATCTCTTTATTTTACATTCTATTTTGTCTGAGTATTGCTATTCTGGCTTTCTTTTTATTTCTATTTACATGGACTACGTATTTCCATCCATTCTCTTTCAGCCTGTGTGTGTCTCTAAACCTGAACTGAGTCTCTTGTAGGCATCATATATACAAGTCTTGTTTTTGCATCCATTCAGCTACTCTATGTCTTTTGATTAGGGCATATATTCCATTGACATTCTAAGTAGCTATTGATATGTTCATACTTGACAGTGTTCCTTCCTCTGCAATTTCTTGGAAGAATTTCAGAAGAATATTTGTTAACTCTTCTCTAAGTGTTCGATAAAATTCGCCTGTGAAGCCATCTGGCCCTGGACTTTTGCTTTTTTGGAAGTGTTTTAATCACAGTCTCAATTTCAGTACTTGTGATTGATCTTTTCACATTTTCTTTTTTTTCCTGGTTCAGCCTGGGAAGGCGATACTTTTGTAAGAATTTATCCATTTCTCCCAAGTTGTCCATTTTATGGGCATACAGTTGCTTACAGTAGTCTTTTATGATCCTTTGTATTTCTATAGTATCTGTTGTAACATCTCGTTTTTCATTTCTCATTTTATTTTATTTTATTTTGTCTTTTTTTTGCCTTATTTGGGCCGCACCCACAACATATGGAGGTTCCCAGGCTAGGGGTCTAATCGGAGCTGCAGCCGCCGGCCTACACCATAGTCACAGCCATGTGGGATCCGAGCCGCGTCTGCGACCTACACCACAGCTCACGGCAACACCGGATTCTTAACCCACTGAGCAAGGCCAGGGATCGAACCCGCAATCTCATGGTTTCTAATCAGATTCGTTAACCACTGAGCCACAACAGGAACTCCTCATTTCTCATTTTATTGAGTTGAGCCCTCTCCCTTTTTTTTCTAGATGAGTCTGGCTAAAGGTTTATCAATTTGTTTGATCTTTTCTATTGTTTTCTTCATTTCCATCTCATTTATTTCTGCTCTGATCATTATGATTTCTTTTCTTCTACTAACTTTGGGTTTGGTTTGTTCTTCTTTCTCCGTTGCTTGAGATAGGCACGGACTTATTGATATTTTGTAAAGTATTTGGGGGCTATTTTTGCAGTTCTTTTTTGTCCCTTTCTTCTTTTGCTCTCTTCCCTTTTGATGTGATTATCATCTTTTGTGTTATATTTGGATAACTTTCTTATTTTGTGTGTGTATCTATCATAGGCTTTTGGCTGGCAGTTGATATGTAGCTGTGTAAAAATAACAACCCTCCATTTTTACTCTCTTCCCCTCACTGTTACTCTTTTTGACATCATATTTTACAACTGTTTGTTTTCTGTATCTTTCAGCTGTTCATCGTGGACACAGAACGTTTTACTTTTGTCTTTTAACCTTCCCATTAGCCCTTATGTGATTTACTAAACTCTTCCTTTCACAATTCTCGTGTTCCTTGTCGCTTTTCTTTTTCACTTAGGGAACTTCATCTAACATGTCTTGTAAAGCTAATTTGGTGATGCTGAACTCTCTTAGCTTGCTTGTCTGTCAAATATTTAATCTCTTCTACAAATCTGAAAAAAAGCTTTGTCAGGGAGAGTATTCTTGGTTGTAGAATTTTGCCCTTTATCACCCTAAATAGATTATGCCACTCCCTTCTGACCTGCTGAGTTTCTGCTGAAAAGTGAATTGATAACCTTGTAGATAAGATGTTGCTTTTCTGGAGTTCCCGTCGTGGCTCAGTGGTTAACGAATCCGACTAGGAACCATGAGGTTGTGGGTTCGATCCCTGGCCTTGCTCAGCGGGCTAAGGATCCGGTGTTGCCATGAGCTGTGGTGTAGGTTGCAGACACGGCTCGGATCCCGCGTTGCTGTGGCTGTGGCGAAGGCCGGCGGCTACAGCTCCTGTTAGACCCCTAGCCTGGGAACCTCCATATGCCACGGGTGCGGCCCTAGAAAAGACAAATAATGATAATAATAATAACATGTTGCTTTTCCTTTGCTGCTTTTACTATTCTCTATCTTTAATTTTTTCTTTTATGCCATTTAAATGACGGTGTGCTGCTGTGGTGCTCTTTAGGCTGCTCTTAGTTATTTCTTAAGAATAAGTGTGGGAGGAGTTCCCGTTGTGGCTCAGCAGGTTAAGGACCCGACGTTGTCTCTGGGAGGCTGTGTATTTGCTCCCTGGCCTGGCTCAGTGGGTTAAGGACCTGGTGTTGCCATAAGCTGCAGCGTAGGTCGCAGATGCGGCTCAGGTCTGGTGTTGCCATGGCTGTGGCATAGGCCAAGGCTGTAGCTCTGATTCACCCCCTGGCCTAGGAACGTCCATATGCCACAGGTGTGGCTATTAAAAGAAAAAAAAAAAAAGGAATAAATGTAGGAAATAGAATTGCTGGGTCAAAATACATACACTTTTGTAAGATTAGATAGCTATTATCAAATTGCCTGCCAAAATAATATATCGAAGTGCATTCCTGCTGGCAGTACCTAGGAGTATCTTAGAATTCACTATATAGAGAGTAAATAAATGGAAAACTATTAGCTTCATTAACAATTTCAAAAGGTAGATTAAAATAGGAAGTTTGACAAAGATAATTTATCTTTCAATCTATCAATCTACTTATCCATCTTTGCCAAACTTCTCCTTTTAATCTACATTCTAAATCATTAATGAGGCTGATAGTTTTCCATAAGTTTTTTGGCCATTAATATTTTTTTCTTTTGTTAGCTGCTTGTTTGTGCCCTTGGCCCATTTCTTAATGGGTTGTTCTTTTTTTCTTACTTTTGTAGAAGCTCTTCACATAGTAAGGACATCAATTCCTTAACTGTCACATACATTGCAAACATTTTTTTTACCACTGTGCCAAGAGCTTTTAAATTTTGTTTGTATTGATGTCTTTAATTGTCTAAATGACAAAGGAATATATTTCATCTGTATGCGGTTCTAATAATACACAAGTATATTAGGTTTAAAAATTAAATTCACCACCACATCCACAAAACACAAGACTTTTACTCTTCTCCCCAGAGGTAAATGCCATGAACAAATTGTTGATGACTTTCTAAACCCTTTCCCATGCATTTCTGTTAAGATTTGTTTTGATGCCTGGAAGTTTTAAACTTGGCTTAGTTATTTATTCCCTGAAGTTTGATTGAGATAACCACTCTATGACTGGTGTCATATTAGAAATACATTTCTGACTCCAAAATCTGTAAAAATATTCACCCATAGTTTCTTCCAACGTGTCTATGATTTCATTTTTTCGCATGTATGTCTTTAGTTAATCTGGAACTTTCTTTGCTGTTTTTCTAAATAGATATGATGAGTACTTTAAAAAAAAGGTATATCCCAGAATAAAGGGAAATGTATGAAATTAAGAATTTGTTGGGAGTTCCTGTCATGGCTCAGTGGTTAACGAATCCAACTAGGAATCATGAGGTTGCGGGTTCGATCCCTGGCCTTGCTCAGTGGGTTAAGGATCCGGCATTGCCGTGAGCTGTGGTGTAGGTCGCAGACGCGGCTTGGATCCCGCGTTGCTGTGGCTGTGGCAAAGGCCGGCGGCTACAGCTCCTGTTAGACCCCTAGCCTGGGAACCTCCATATGCTGTGGGTGCGGCCCTAGATAAGGCAAAAAGACCAAAAAAAAAAAAGGAATTTGTGAAGTTAGCTCAAGAAATAGGAGCCTAGTGCGGCTGTAGCATAGGAGACTGACACGGGAAAATAAATCTCACTGGGAGAGGAGGTGACTTATGATCAGGAAGGAATTTGAAATTAGAGAAAAGGAGGCAAGGAAGAGGTCTGAGGGGCTTGGAAAGAGGAAATATCCAACCAGAGACCTCTCTAGGGCTGTGAAGATGGACGGGAGCAGGTGCACGGAGGCGGGGAGATGGCAGGAAGGTTATTGCTCAGATGCATATAACTTGGGTCTAAATTAGGACAGAGGTGGTGGGATAGAAAGGAGGTGATAATTGTTAACTACCTGGAAGAGTCAACAGGACTCGACGACCCATTAAATATGGAGGGACGAAAGGAGTCTGCTGTGACCCCATAACTTTCAAACCGGGGTAGTTGTCACGAGGACAAAGATTACTCATTGTGTGAATGGAGCTGTTCTGTCCCACACAGCTCCTTCCTCTCTGTTTTCTCAGGTGTTGGGTTGAAGATGTTATTCTTTCATCATTTTACAAATGGGGAAACTGAGATTTGCCGGGATGTGCCTTTCCCCAGAGTCAGATTCCCTGTGGCACAATCTGGGTTGAAATGTAGGCAGCAGGGCTCTGGAGCTCTGTTATTTCTCATTGAACACGGGGAACTCACCTCCCCTGCATGCACGGGGTGGGCGGCGGTGGGGCAGGCGATGAGGGGATGCGAGCCTGTGGGTCTCTGTGCTCCACGCAGGCAATGTGGGTAACACACGCACCAGCTGGGTTTCTCTCTAAGGAGCTGGCGATGGGCACCAGCGCTCCTTGGATGGCCTCCTCTTCCCAAATAAACAATCATATGACACAACGTCTGAAAGCCCAGAAGACTTCCTGTGTGCACTGGCCCAGAGCCCTGCCTGCTGCAAACCTGGGAGCCACTGGAGCTACCTCTGGCCCTCCCCTTCCCTCCACCTTCAGCCTGTAGCTCCAGGACTCATGAAATACCATGAGCTCACTGCGCCAGGTCTGCTAGGCACCAGCTGTATGAAGAGACTGGACTTTCTCCAGCTGCTGGTTCAGCCACTCTGCCACCTCAAGGCTCCCGCCAGGGGTCGGCCAATCCCATCAGGGCCCCTACCTGAGGGATCCTGAATAGGATCCATCCTTAAAAAGGAAGTCCTGTTTCCCAGGGACTGTCCCCTTCTCTCCAAGGTGCACATAAGCCAGGGACAGTGCCTGGAGCCAAAGGAGGCTGGACAGTCTCTAACCTACAGAAATCTTTTCATCCTTTGAGGTACAGTTGATTTGTCGTCCACTCTGTGACTTCTTACCCAAGCTTAATTCCAAGCGTCACAACTGCTTCCTTGGGCTCCCATCGCAGATCGCGTAGTGTTATTATAGCCCTCGTTGCCTGGGAAGCAAATAATTTCTATCTTTTGTGCCAGTCTGGATTGATGTGTAGAAATTACCCGGTTGCTGTGTCAAGAAGGATGCTGGGGCCATATGCAGGCCCGATGGGAAACATGCCATCTCTCTTTAGGAAAGGCAGCTGCTGTGGGTGGTGGCCAGGTAACACGCGGCCTCATCTGCCAGCCCAGACTGTCCCATGGCACTGCCCTCTGCCGCCACAGTCACGACAGTCCCCCATCACCCACTGAGCAGTGTGAGGACATGCCTGCAATTGCTCACCTTTGTATCTCTAGTACCTTGCATGGTGCCTGGCACTTAGTTGGCTCTCAGAAAATCTTTTGGTGAGTGAATGGTTAAAAGATTCCATAATCTTTCCGGTAGGGTAGAGAGGCAGAAGTAGCCACCCTGGCTATAGACGAGTGGGAATTATGCAGCCCCTACTCTCCCTCCAGCCCACGGGGAGGCCACTCCTTGTCCAGATATTCTAGTCTCTCCTGTAATCTTACAGGAATATTGAAGATTCCATGTCCAGGAACGCTTTGTTACAGCTTTATTCCTATATCTCCAACTCGCCTCTACATTAACAGCTTGAATTTACTTTAACCCACAGCGGCACCTAGCAGACTGACATTTAGTAACTCCTGGTTGAGTGAATGAATGAATGAACGTGTCTTCTTCTGTCTGTAGAAAAGTGCACCATCCACTGTTTGGTTAAATACTCGGTAGTAAATGAATCACCATGGTACTGATGCAGCAGGTTAAGGATCCAGCATTGTCACGGCTGTGTCTTGGGTCTCTGCTGTGGCGAGGGTTCGATCACAGGCCCAGGAACTTTCGCATGCTATAGGTGCAGCCGAAAAAAAAAAAAAAAAAGAATAGCCATGACACATAAATGTACTTAATCACCTCTTATCAAGCAGTGATCATCTATCTTAATTGAGTTTATAAATATTAACCGAATAGAACTTTAAGTTGGAATGCACCCTACAGTCTAAAGCTTTTTTTTTTTTTTTCGCTTTTTAGGGCTGTACTCGTGGCATACAAAAGTTCCCAGGCTAGGGATCAAATCAGAGCTGCAGCTGCTGGCCACAGCCACAGCAACTCATGATCTGAGCCACATCTTTGGCCTACGACACAGCTCAGGGCAACGCTGGATCCTTAACCCACTGAGTGAGGCCAGGGATGGAACCTGCGTCCTCATGGATACTCATCAGTCTGGCTCGTAACCTGCTGAGCCACAACAGGAACTCACTGAAGCTAATTTTTCAAGTGAGGAAACGGAGACCCAAATTATCGATGGAGTTGCTCTGCTTCACCTGTGCATTCATTCACTCAACAGTACGTCTTTAGAGTGAACATTTAACAGAAGCCATTTATCAGAGGCAGTTTTGGAAGAACACAAAGCAAACCATACTTCTCAGTGTTTGGATATTTCAGTGGTATTTCTGGGAGCTTTTAGACAAAACCAACTTTAAGTGTAGGTAGAATTAGCAGGACCACCCACTAGGTTCACTTCAAATTCCTCCCCAAACCACACCCACCTTTCAACAAGAATTTACCAATAATCTCCTATGTGTCTTAACCAAGTATCACCAGTTATGCAAAAGAAATAAGACACAGCCAATGCCCTCCAAGTATTTTTTCTCTGCAATTATCTAGACCTTTAAACATTTTTTGTCATCTGTCAAAGCTACAGAAGCGTCTTATTTATGTGGTGTGCCACGCAAGCAGATTTTCTAGGAATTTCAAGCTTAATCCTCCAGCCATCAAAACTCAAAAATACATATAAAATACCATCAGAAAAAAAGCTTTCCATGTGTTTTTATGTAAGTTAGAAAGAAAACTTACATCTGCATTGTTAAAGCAGAAAATGGTCACTCTAACCCCACTCCCTCTTCAGGGTGCTGAGACCCCTTCCCAGCCATTCCTGGGCTCAGTAACAAAGTCCTGATAGACTCAGGGTCCACCTCTACCACAGCAAATGTCCCTAGGAAGCCAGACATTTTGAGTACGTCCATGTAATTTTGAAAAGACTTCTGCCTCCATTCCTATTGCAAACTGTTGGCTCTCATTTCATCGTGCTGGTCTTCCTGCCTTTTGCTCCCTCTGTTTGAGGCTCTTCGAGAGAGCTGCTCCAGGTAAACCCTCAGCCACCGATTTCCTTGTGCTTTTCTGCACCTCTTTTCCTGTAGCCTGAGTCATTTACCGGATCCTCCCCAGGACAGATATCATGGGCACTGGGCACGCGCAGTCACCCAAGACCCCACACCCAGACCTGCCCACACTTGATTCGGTTCTGCTGTGGCTGTCCTGACACTCTTAGTCCCTTTGTCTTGGAATTTGTGTTTTATGAGTAACACCCGATGGAACAAAGGAGGCTGGGCCTGAGAGAGAAGATCCACTGGGTATGTGTGGCCTCCGCTCTGTGCCTTCCACTCGCATATAGTGTTGGCTATGTGCACTGCACGGCTCCCTGACACCCTCACCTTGACCTCCCCTTGTGTCTAGCTGAACTTCCACATAATATGGGCCTTCAGGAGTTCCGTGCTCACGTGGCATGTCCACACGGCTACGACTGGGTGGGCGGGGCACGGGCAGCCCAAGAGGCCCCTCTTTCTGTTCAAATGAGAACTGGCTTCAGATACAGAAGGACAACACTGCCACTTCTAAGAAACACAAAAGAATCAAGAAACAATCACGTCCTTTTTTTCTCATGTTATTTCCCTGTATTAGCCAAGCAAGCATGCTGACAAGGATGACATAATAAGAAAGAAAAAAAAGGACAGTCCAAAGTCCTTTCCCTGTAAATCCTTCCCCTACATACCAGTAAACTAAAGGTGGAGCTATGTCTGTATCAAAAAATGAGGAGTTCCTGTCGTGGCTCAGTGGTTAAGGAATCCAATTAGAAACCATGAGGTTGCAGGTTCGACCCCTGGCCTTGCTCAGTGGGTTAAGGATCCAGCGTTGCCGTGAGCTGTGGTGTAGGTCACAGACACGGCTTGGATCCTGCGATGCTGTGGCTGTGGTGTAGACCAGCAGCTACAGCTCCAATTCGACCCCTAGCCTGGGAACCTCCATATGCCGTGGGTGCGGCCCTGGAAAAGGCAAAAAGACAAAAAAAAAAAAAGATACTAAGGGGTTCCTGCTATGGTGCAGCGGGATCAGCAGCTTCTCTGCAGTGCTGGGACATGAGTTCAATCCCCAGCACAGCACAGTGGGTTAAAGGAACCCACGTTGCTGCAGCCACAGCAGGCTTAGAGCACACCTGCAGCTTGGATCTGCCCCCTGACCCAGGAACTCTACAGGCTGCAGGACGGCCAAAAAAAACAAAGAAAAAGGTAATGAATGAATGAATGAATAACTGGCATAATATGAACAGCAACATTCATGCTAATCATTTAAATGTTTGATTTTTCTTTACTTATAATGATACTAAATAGTGAATGTTAAAGAACAGAGAGATCACAGAAGGAAGGAGAAAGCTTTGTATTTTGGTACCTTTAATTGCATTTGCATTTTGTGCAGGACCCTGCAAATTAGGAGCTTGTCCCATCCTCACTCTCCCATCAACAGCTCAGTCCCCATGCCGTGGTTCCTTCCCCTGGTTCCTCATTTGCCTCTTGAGAGAAATGTTCTGTCTCTTTCCTTTTTACTTTTCTTTCTTTCTCATTCTCCCTCCCTCCTGACCTTCTTTTTAACCAAGAGCAAGAGGGTCACGATCACATCTTTCCACTTACCTTCCTCGACTCATAGCACTGTCTTTCCCACCCCTCTTCTTTTGCTGAGCCTGGTCCATGGCATCCTTGGGCTCTGGGCACATCCCACTCCCCCCTACCTGCATCCACCCCTTCCTCCTGCTGCATCCTGAAGCCATGGTCCTTTGCCCTGGTGCCCCGCAGACCACCTCCTCTACACCCCCCACACACACCCCCTGCACCCTCCCCCCAGCTTCAGTCACTCTTCTAAGATCCCACCCACTCAGATCAACACTTACTCTTCTCTGGTCTCCCCTGGATTCAAAAGTGGGTCACCCAGAAATGCTTTTCTTTAAAAAGAACAGGCGGGCAACCCAAATGTCCACCAATGGATGAATGGATAAAGAAAAGGTGGTCTATACATACGATGGAATATTATTCACTCTTTAAGAAGAAGGAAATTCTAACACCTTGAAGATGTCATGCAGAATGAAATAGATCAGACACGAAAGAATCAATGCTGTATGAGCCCACTTATATAAGATTCCTAGAGTCATCAAATCCATACCAACGAAGTAGGATGGTGGTTGTCAGGGATTACGGAGAGGGAGAAATGAGAGCCATTGTTTGGTTTTGGAAATGGACAGTGGTGATAGTTGCACACAATTGTGACTGTACACTTAATGCCACTGAATTATACACTTCAAAACGGTTAAGAAGTTCCCATTGTGCTTCAGCAGGTTAAGGACCTAATGCTGTCTCCATGAGGGTACGGGTTTGATCCCTGTCCTTGCTCAGTGAGTTAAGGACCCGGCATTGCCGTAAGTCTCAGCACAGGTCACACATGCAGCTCTGACTCAGTGTTGCCGTGGCTGTAACGTAGGCCTGCAGCTGCGGTTCCAATTCCACACTTAGCCCGGGAACTTCCATATGCCACAGGTGCAGCCATAAAAAGAAAAAAAAGAAGTTGAAATGGTAAAATATATGTTATGTATATTTTACCACAATTTATTTTAAAAAGGAGAGGTAGGAATGTGCCCCTGTGCCCATCTCTTTATCATCTACCCTGTCCACCTAGAGGGTGTGTGTGTGTCCCGGAGCAAAAGAAAGACGATTTATGCCTTCAAGTTCAAGGCTGGACAGGAAAAAAGACAGAGGAAATGAAGACGAGGATGTGTCATCCAACAAGGTTATGGTGCCAGTTGCAGGGCTATTTTCAGAGAAGCACTTGAGCGGTGGCAGGAGCCCCGGTGATGGCAGAATAGAGCTGGAGGTTCTGGGAGGAGAAATGACTTACCAGTTCCTGGGTGCCAATGACAGTCCTGGAGCCAGGCACGGGCTGGCCCCCAATCCAGGGCTCTTTGCTCTTGACTGAAGCTCTCCACGTAGTTGCAGCCATAAGGGAGAGGGCCTGCAAGTCAAGTCAGTGACTACAACAAAGCAAAGTAGGGACTCTAAAGAAAGCAGACACAGGGGAGCCATGGGCTCTGCTTCCCAGGATTAGACCAGAGAAGACTCTGGGATGAAGAGCTAAGGAGTCACAGGAGGCAAGGAGCCCAGGACCAGCATCCCATGGAAGTAACAGCATGCGCCACAACACAGGGCAGCGTCCTGGGCGGCGTTTCTGTTGGGGGCACTACTGTCATTTGACTTAGGACACTTCCAGGCATAGCAGACTGTTAGCATCTCTGATCCCTACCCGCTAGATTCCATAAGCACCCCCAACACCACCAATCGCTTGACAATGTCAGGTACCTGACACATTTCCAAATGCCAGCTGGGGGTGGGGGAGGCGTGGGGAGGGGTGGGTACACGTCTAGCTAACTTTTGGTGGTCTCATGCCAGGACATGTGTTCAGAGGGGCTTCACAGGCAAGTGATCAGAACAATCACCTGGGGTCTTCCACTCAAAAGGACCCTGAATGAGGAGTTTAATGCTCCGAGGGCATCATGTTGAAATTATTCTTTTTCTCTTTTTTTTTTTAATGGCTGCACCTGCGGCATATGGAGGTTCCCAGGCTAGGGGTCTAATCGGAGCTGGGGGTCTACACCTCAGCCACAGCAACATGGGATTCGAGCCGCGTCTGTGACCTATACCACAGCTCACGGCAACACCAGGTCCATAACCCCCTGAGCGAGGCCAGGGATCGAACCTGCATCCTCATGGATACTAGTCAGAGCCACAGCGGGAACTCTACCACAATGAAATTTCGATCCTTTAAGCCTTGAATCTGTGGGACAGATTCCATGCATTAAGGAGACTGTGCTGAAGCCTTGGAGCTTCTGTTCCTGGGCAGTCCCACCTCTCACTGCCTCCCCGAGATGAGTTCCCCACCACCCACTCCATGCCCCTGGCACCGCAGGCTCCACCCGCTTTCCCCCTCCTCACCCCATCGCATTGGTGGGGGAGGGGAGTCACGGTCCGCACTGGCCTCCACCCCCAGCGGAGGCCAAGTCAAGCTCAGAGAAGGCCAAGGCTGAGAGCAGGCCCTTTAGCTCTGGACAGAGCAAGGCAGTGGCCATCACTGCCTCAGGCAGGCAGTGCCACGGCACACAGCAGGGGCCCTGTGCCCACCCCCATTGTGGGTACACAGCTGCTCTTTGTTTTTTTTTTTGTTTTTTGTTTGTTGGTTTGTTTTTCTTTTTGCTTTATCTAGGGCCGCACCCGCGGCATATGGAGGTTCCCAGGCTAGGGGTCTAACAGGAGCTGTAGCCGCCAGCCTTTGCCACAGCCACAGCAACGCGGGATCCGAGCCGCGTCTGCAACCTACACCACAGCTCACGGCAACGCTGGATCCTTAACCCACTGAGCTAAGGCCAGGGATCAAACCCGCAACCTCATGATTCCTAGTCGGATTCGTTAACCACTGAGCCACGACAGGAACTCCCACAGCTGCTCTTTGGTTGCAACCCCTTAGGGTTTGTCCATCCACCTGTGGGCCGGGTGGAGGCCCAGAGGGAGCGAGATCAATTCCCCACCCCCAGCTGGGGCCATGCAGTTTACACTGGACCCGCAAATTACAGAGCAAGTTCTGCATATACGGCAGTGTCAGCAGTGGACAGACAGAAAAGGGGACCCTCTGGGGAAACGGTTTGGCATGGATTCCATAGGTTTTAGTGACTGATACCATTTAGAGAGAGAGGGAGGATTTTAAGAAGACACCCACTCCCATTTTTAGCCCGGAAACAGAGCAGGATCAGTTTGTTTGAAAGGGGTATGGAAAAATGGGGAGAAATAATACATTTACTCTGGGACACATTTATTTCACGATTATTGTGGGGACATCCAGAAAGCATTTGGAAATTAGGTCAGGGGCCCAGGAAGGAAGTCTGATGCAAAGAAAGAGATGTGTGAGTCATAAGTGTACGGGGTGTATTTCAAGGGATGGGAGCAAAAGAAAAGGGCCAAGATAATATGTGGTGGTTGGAACAGGGGCAAGGATGCTGCGGGGACAGAAAGAGAGATTCAGACAGAAATGTGGGCATTGAATTTGGTCACTAGAATGTCCTCAAGTACCTCAGAGTTGCACTGTCCAGTGTGATAGCCGCTAGCCGTGTGTAGCGATTCAAATTAAGATGAAAACGAAATAAAATGTAAAATTCAGTTTCACGAGTTACATTGCATGTTCTCAGTAACCCCTGGACCAGTCAGAGCAGACCGTTACAGAAGGTTCTGCTGGACAGCACTGCCTCATAGAAGGTTCTGGAAGCGGCAGAAGTAAGTTGGCAGTGGGGCTGAAACGTGACAAGAGATGAGGATGAGCAGGATCATTTGGAAGTATAGGTTCTTGACTGCCCTGCCCGGAAGCACTGGTTTGCCCAGATGCAGCTGTGACGTACCCTGAGAACTGAAACGATCCAATGAGATATTTTTGTGGGAAATCTGGTGGAGAAAATTGTATTCTCCAGACTTCTTTGGATAGAGCATTGTATTTGGTAAGGATTGCCCTTGGGGTAGAAATTGAAGTGGTGAGCAAGTTCACCGGTAAAGTGACTACCCTGCTAAAAGGGACAGACTATCCTGGGTGCGTGGGGGCGGGGGTGAGGAAGGGAGGTGGAGGGGGCCGGACAGTGGGCTGGGACAGCCCTGCCCTTAACCTTCACGTCGTCAGCAAACATCCACGAAAACCACAAAATCCCCAATGTGAGTGGGGGTTTTGTGGGAAGCTGAGAAAGTGCAATATTGACCACCTAGAAATCGTGAGGAGACCACAGAATCAAGTGCAAGCCAAGTTCATGCAGATTCCCAAGGGGCACTTGTAAAAGAGTTTGCAATAAAATGCTTTATGTTGGTTTAATTTTTTTCTTGCTTTTTACTATGTTTCTAAAGAGCAAGCCCTGTGTTTTAAAATTTTAAGCAGCAGTCTATCAATGCATGAATATCTAAAGCAACATCAACAACAAATATGTATATATATACCTTTTTTTTTTTGCTTGTTAGAGCCGCATCCACGGCATATTGAGGTTCCCAGGCCAGGGGTCAAATCAGAGCTACACCTGTCCAGCCTACACCACAGCCACAGCAACGCATGATCCGAGCCGTGTCTGCCACCTACACCACAGCTCATGGCAATGCCAGATCCTGGACCCACTGATCGAGGCCAGGGATTGAACCCACATCCTCATGGATACTAGTCGTATTCATTTCTGCTGCGCCACAATGGGAATTCCTAAAACAACAAAATATTTATTAAACCTGGGTCAGATCTGTCCACGGACATGCCACCGGACGAGAGCCCCCAAAACCGCCTGCAGCCCTGGAGCGCTCATCAGGGGAGATCCAAACTGGCTTCAAAAATTGCACCTGTGGGCATTGCCACCTGTCTGGGATGGAAACTTTGTGTAAATGGCACTTTTCTTTGGTCTGTTACCACAGTCACTCCTCTCTCCCTGACACTCCAGAGCACAGCGCAGGTAGCCACCCCTCTCCTGCACAGCATCGTCAGAGCTAGCATGGTCTGTGGCTCACGCAGGACTGGGTGATGAGGGCGGAGGTCTTCAGAGAGGTCTTCACCCAGCTAAGGCCTGCAGACTTGTCCAAACGGTCATCAGTGGTGCCAAGATTGGAGCTCAGGTTCCTGGACATTCCAGAAACCCTGGGTTCACCAAATCTACTTTTTTGGCTGGCAGGGAGGTCTCTCCTGCTTTGGGCTTGCTTGCCACTAAATGAGCATCCTAGACTACCAGCCCCAGCCTCCTGATGCACTCGGTCCGTAGACCTCCACTCGCCCAGGCCGTCCAAGTGCAGGCAGGGCATCCAAGAGGTACCCAATATGTGCTTGTCAAATGACCTCTGGCAAGGTGCCGCTGGCTCTTGGGGAGCCGTCTTGCCATCACGAAACTGCACAAATCAGGTTTCTTCCTCCCATCGGCTTATCCCTCAGGTTCTCAGTATTTTGTCAATCAGGATAAACGCGCGTCCTGCCTCGTCAAGTCACTGGCTGTCTCCAGTGTTCATTTTCAAAGCTACCCGAGGCTGGTCAGCATCTGCATGGTCCCAGGTGTGTTTGGAAAGCACATGAGGTGGAGTTCCCATCGTGGCTCACTGGAAATGAATCTAGTATCTAAGACGAGGCAGGTTCGATCCCTGGCCTTGCTCAGTGGGTTAAGGATCCGGCGTTGCCGTGAGCTGTGGTGTAGGTGACAGATGTGACTCGGATCCCACATTGCTGTGGCTGCGGCGTAGGTTGGCAGCTACAGCTCTGATTTGACCTTTAGACTGGGAACTTCCGTATGCTGTGGGTGATGCCCTAAAAAAAAGACCAAAAAAAAAAAAGTGCATGAGGGAATTCAGGAGGCGGGGGATCCAGGGGCCAGTGTGTAGGATGAGAAATCGGAAATTCCAGTGTCCCCTTGTGTGACCTTGAGCCAGGCATGAATTTCTCTGTGCTCTGGTTCCCCATCTGGAAAACAGAGAGCCAAGCCCGTCTACCTCCCAGCGTAGTTTTAGGGGCCAGTGATGGACATGAAGGCCTCTGAAAACTCAGGAGCCTGCTGTCACGTCTCCTCCTGCCTCCCCACCTCCATCTACATGGTTTCCACACCTTCTTCCTTAAACATGGTTACCTGTCATCGTTCCCTATCATTTTTTAATGTTCTACACTCCCTCCCACCCACAGTGGCTTTTTCAGGATGTGAACCTACAGGAATCTCAGCCTCCAATCTTCCCTTTGCACGCCTGCCCCAAGGTCACGGCCGAGCTTCCCAAAGGGCCCCACTCCACTGGCCGACTCCGTCCCAATCTCCCAGATACTTCTCAGCTCACTGTCGCCTGAAGCCCGAGGCTTTTCCATTGTGTCAAAAGGCAGTGTAGAAATCAAAATGCTCCTGGCCAGGGTCATGCCTAGGTTTTTACCGTCTAATGACTTGGTTACCACCACACCCCAGCTCCATCTGTTCCAACCAGCCTTCCCAAAAAGAAGTTGGGGGTGATGAGCTGGAGGACATCCAGGCAGAGAGATGCTAAATGAGAGGAGAAATCCTGAAAACAAATTCTTCCATCTTGCAGTTACTCCAAAGACTGATTTGGAATACTGGTACCCCAGTTAAAGAAAAACACACACATACACACACACCTCGAATGGGAGAGAGAATTTTGCTCTACAAACTTTTCTTTTTCAAGAACCGCACACACACCCCAAATCGTTCCATGCAAGCTCCCTTTAGAAATAGAGGGCCCTTCGCACATTTAAAATAGCATTTCCTTCAATCTCCTGGTGCTCTTTGCAATCAAGACCCAGGGAAAGCTCACTTTAGTCCAGGCAAATTCATTCCACAACCACTGTGGTCATTGGCTAGTGTGCTGCTAATTTGCTACCTTCAATAACCTCTGAAAAGTGACTTGCAACTCTGCAATTATTTAGTTCCGGCCAAGAGAGCTAACTTTCCCACAATGCTGGTCGGCTGGCAGTGGGGAGACCCAGGGCAATAAAAAATAAATAAAATGAATAGAATAGAATAGAAGAGAAGAGAATAGTAGGATAGGATAGAATAATATAAAATAAAACAGAATTTCCTCTCCTAAGACTGGGCTTATTCACGCTTTTCAGGACCACATTTATTGCCAAAAGCCAGATTTTCTGGTACCGATGAAAATGCTCTGATGGTTCACTCCTCTTTTGGCCCTGGTCTCATGAGCAGTTAGAACAGCTCTAATGAATACGCTGATCTCATGCATATCCTCATCTGGAAAAGAGCAGAGGTTTTTCTGCATGAAACAAGCCATGTCCTGTCTGACAGCTCCTGAATCAGGAGGCCTGGAGTCTAATTACTGTATGACCCTGGACATCTCGCTTCTTCCCTCTCTTCCTCCTGCCCCTCCATCTTCTGACTAGGATTAATGAATTTAAAAGCAGTGGAAGATCTTTGGCGGGAAGGGTTTTCTGTAAACGTAACATTGATCCAGGAAGAAATCCTGTTCTTCCTGCGCAAGTATGTGAGTTCATTTGCTCGATTCTGGGGTTCGCATGAAGATGAAGCCTAAGGTCTCCAGGCAGAGCTACTCACCAGCCGTAACACAATAACCAGTGGTAACAGCAGACAGAAGGCCGCTTCTCCGAGTCCAGTGGCTCCCTGGAAGTTTCCATTCACGCCCAGCTGGGTTAGCAGGATCCAGAGTCCGCTATACCGGCTGCAGTGCTATCACACCTGCCCAGCTGGCTTTCCCTCTCTCTTCCCACGCTCACCTCTGCATCGGCCCCCGTGGTGCTTCCCTGCCAACCCCCTGCCCCACTGAGTGAAGCTGGAACAAAAGCCCATCTGCTGTAGATACATTACAGCCTCTCCTCCTGGCCCTGATGTGGTGGGAAGACAGAGAAAGTTTCCACATGAAGACTCTGCAAAGCCAGCTAATTATGGGCCCCCGAGCAAGTCCCTTCACCTCTCCACGTTCAAAGGCTCCCTCTCTTGCCAGTCCCTCCTTGGAGTTGCAGGAATGGGCCCTGCAGGCAGACCACTTGGGTTTCAAATACTGACTCCCCGACCCACAAGCTGTGTGACCTTGGGCAAGTGGCTCAACATCTCTGTTCCTTCATCTGCAATATGGGGATAACATAGGTCAAGGATGAACCGGATTAATGTGGGCGAGGTGTGCAGAACAGTGCCTGCCATCGAGGAAGAGCTCAATAAATGGGAATTTCCACTGTGGCACAGCAGGATCAGCAGCATGTCTTCAGTGCCAGGACCCAGGTTTGATCCGCCCCAGCACAGCGGGTTAAAGGACCTGGCATCGCCACAGCTGGGGCACAGGTCACAACTGTGGTTTGGATCCGATCCCTGACCTGGGAACTCCATATGTCTTGGGGCAGCCACAAAAAAAGAAGAAGAAAAAAAAAGAGCTCAATAAATGTTGGCTATTGGAGCACATGTAGGATTCCCATGAAATCCTGGGGGTGGAAGAAGTTCGAGAGGGACAAAGTCAGCGCAACAGAAAGGCGGGACATAGCTTTTTTCCTAGTGCTCACAACCACTGTTTATTGTCTCTTGTTTCTCAGCCTTTCCAATTCCTTTCTTTAAGAAATACCCAAAGCCAAGAACGAGATGGCCTTGCTGGGTCATGGACCTACTTTCACGCTGAGATCTGAACCTGTCCTCTTTTCTGAGACATTGGTCACCCTAGTTTTGAACTGGAAGAGTCAGGGTTCTTGCCTGGGTCTCTTGCTTACTAGTGACATAAACTGGAGTCCGCTGCTTGGTTTCTCCCCCGAGGGATCCATAAAATCTCCCTGGCCTCCCTTAGGGGGACATTGTGAGGTTCCAAATGAAGTGCTTTGGTAGCTTCCGTTGTGCCGCACCAGAAACGCATCCAGCTAGTATCCATAAGGATACAGGTTTGATCTCTGGACTCGATCAGTGGGTTAAGGATCTGGCATTGCCGTGAGCTGGGGAGTAGGTTGCAGACTCAGCTCGGATCCCGCATTGCTGTGGCTGTGGCTGTGGCGAAGGCCGGCAGTTGTAGCTCCCATGGGACCCACAGCCTGGGAACTTCCATATGCTGCGGGTGAGGCCCTAAAAAAGCAAAAAGGAAAAGAAGGAAAAAGAAAAGTGCTTGGCAAAATGGAAAGAGCCATATACACAGGAACACAAGTGACTCTTGGAGAAGAAAGGTCAGGAAAACTTTGAGGATGGGCACCAGACCTTGCTCAACCCTCTTCCCCAGGGTCACCTGCCAGCACCTGCTGGGACCTCTCACATACTCGGTGCTCAGTAAAATACTTGCTAGGATGACTTCAGTCAGGGAGAGAAAGGGAGGCACCCATAACCCTTGTGGGTTTCCAACCCTGAGGGCCTGACATCTCTCGGCAACGTGTGGGCCACCAGGAGCCCGCGAAACACGTCACCCGTGAAATCACAGGCCACCAGGAGGGCGGTGCGGGGTGGGGTCGGGGGAATGTACTAATTTTGTCAGTTGCACAGTGCCATCATGCCCACGCCCACGGGCGGCAGGGCGCAGGCAGAGGAGGGGAAGGGAAAGCAGACAATTTCATGGGAGTGAAACTGCAGGTCCTGCCAGATGGCTCACAGACCAAGGGCTGGCCCTGGGCAACACTGTGCAGGAAGAAAGTTTGTTTTCAGTGTTGTCACTCGCTCCATTTCATCATCTTCTCCAACACCCCCACCCCCAATTACACACACACACATACACACACACACACACACACACACACACACACACACATCCTACGCTGGCATGTCCTCTGACACCTCCCACTCTGCATCTCAGAGCCCACCTGCCTACCTACCCCCAAGGGAAGCGGTGACCTCATCCTTTCCCTACTCCCCTGCCCTGTGGCCCCTCATCTCCCACCAACATCCCCACCCAACTGTCCAGCACTTGCTAATCTCACGGTCATTCTCTCTGACATCAATATTAATTAGCTCCTGCCAGGTAACGCCGTTTAAACTTCACCTTGTATTATCATGATCTGGGCCCAGATCTGCCTCCCAGTGAGAAGACAGGTTCTGTGAACTTGGGAACTGTCTGATCCTCCCGGTGGTCCATTCAGAGCCGGGCAGCGCCAGGACCGTGGAAGATGTTTCACGAACACTCAGTGACATGCTGGGCTTTTTACTGGGTACCTGCCTGCACCTCGTGTACAGAAAGCCACAGAGTCAGAGTCTCCGTGAGAGCTGAGTAGGGCCAGGAGGATCTAAAGGCCTTAAGAACGCAGGAAATGAGCTCGTTTAAGGAACCGGCTGGACACTTAATCTCTTCAGCAATGTCATGGGACCCTAAGTTCCAACAAAAAAAAAGAAAGAAAGAAAGAAAGAAAAGTCTGGTTCTGCTTGGGTGAAAAATATATTGCAACTCTCTATATTATTTTGCAATTTTTCCATTAGTCTAAAGTGAGTTCCAAACATAAAAGGATTTCCAAATGTAAAAGGAGAAGAGGGAGAGGAGACAAAAACAAGCCCAGCTAGTTTTTACATACAGTTACCTGTTGATAATTCCTTTTGCATACAAACTCAGAGAACAGAGAAAAGAAACCAACTAACCCATCATAGGAGGTTAATATGACCTTCATTGCAAAAGCAAAGAAAGAGAGCACAGACCATGAAAGACAAAGATCAGATTCACATATGGACTTGGATACAATGGTCTTAAATTAAATAATTAACAAACTGAGTATATCAGTGTATAAAGAATAATAGAGTTCCCTTGTGGTACAGTGGATAAAGTATCCAGCATTGTAAGTGCAGTGGCTCAGGTTCAATCCGTGGCCCGAGAACTTGCACATGCTGCAGGCACAGCCAAAATAAAAAAGGGAACTATATCATAATCAAGTAGGATTTAAACCATAATTTATGTAAAGATGGTTTCAAAGATCAGAAAATCTTTTAATGTATTATTACCACATTAACTAATTACAGGAAAAAAATCGGTATGTTCATGTCAAAGCTGAAAAACCATTAAATAAACATTAAATATACTTCAGCAGTCATTCATGATAAAGAAATTGAAATCTTGGCAAACTAGAAATTGTAGAGAACTTTGTTAACAGGACTAATTGACTACCAAATTATTAGGATAAGATAGTTCGGGAAACTTTCACACAAGAGCAACATAAAAATTAATGCATTTCTATAAATCAGTAATAGACAATTTAAAAATGTCAAAGAAAAAGGGCTCATTCATTACAGCAATAAAATTTAGGAGGACCATAAGACTACATTTGACAGAAGAAAAATGTGTGAGATCTTCACAAAGAAATTCACAAACCACAGTCATGGAATAAGCCACTCCAATAAAACTTAGAAGCCTAAAACAGCAACGTTTTAGTTGCTTTTGATTCTAGAGGTCTGCGATCTGGTCTAGGCTTAGCTGGGCTTGTTCCATTGCTGGTCTCACCTGGGGTCACTCAGGCAGCTGCAGGCAGCTGCTGTCTCGGTGGCTACATGATGTAATACGGCCTCACTCAAGCCTCTGGTGGTTGCAACCGGTGTTGGCTGGGCTACCTTTCTGCAGTCACATAGCAGTGGAAGCATTCCAAGAGGGTAAAAGTAGAAATTGCAAGCCATCTTGAGTGAGGTCCAGGCACTGAGGACATACACTTTTTTCACTTTATTTCCTCGATCAAAGCAAGGCTCAAATCCAGCCCGGATTCAAGGCACGGTTGACTGGCAGAATTACCCTGCAAAGGTTGTGCATCTTATGGTGGGAACAGGTGCGGCAACACCCCCAGCACCACCCTTCTAAGAAACTGGTCTCGCAATTCCCCACTGAACATAAAACATGAGTTGAATAAATGGAAAAAGATACTTCATTCATGTAAATGGACACATTACGAACTGTAAAAAACGACAATTCTGCTCGAAGTATCTACAAATTCTTTCATTGCCATAAACATTTCAAAGTTGTTTTTCATTTTATTGTTGTCGTATATAACTTGATGAAGGAATAAGATACAAGATTACTGAGAAGGCACCTAGTAGTATATTGTGTGGCGTGGGAATGGTATTAAAGAAAAATCAGGGAGGAAAATACAGTGGTTTAAACAAATGCTGCACTTTTCCTTCCTCTCAATATCCCACTCCAATGACAGTAAAGTAAAAACAAAGGATGAGAGAACAGAACTCTAGCAAAAAAAAAAAAAATATGGAAGCTAAAAAGCAAATGAGAGAGTGGTCAACAAATTACCAGCTCAGTAGTTCCGAGAAAACTGAGCTCTAGGCTAATCATGCGAAAAACAAGAAGCAATGTAACAAAATGATAGAACTCTTCCAAGGCTCAGGAAGTAGTGGAAGGAAGGGAGGGAGGGAGAGAGGGGGGAGAGAGGGAGAAAAATCAGAGAAGAGAATAAAGAAAGAAACCTCACAGAATTGAGGGGCATAAGTTCACAGTTTTAAGGGACTTACCAAGCTCCCAGCACAATGGATGAAACATCGTTATGTAATTTTTGAACATTCTCTAAGAAGAAAAAAAAAATATTCCACAAGTTTACAAAGGTCAGAAAGGCTTTGGACTTTTCCACAGCACTGCAGGGAGCTGGAAGATAATGGAGAATTCTGAAGCCGTAAGTACTTCCAGTCTAGAATCCCACAACCATGCAAGGTGCCAGTCGGTTGGAAAGCAGGAGTAAAGATACAGACGTCTCACAATAGTTACCTCCCATCTACTCCTTCTCCAGAAGCTACCAGGATGCCCGCAGAACCAAGAAGTGAACTAATAATGAGGAAGAAAAGGGACCCAGGAGATACAACGTAAGAGATTGGTGTGAAGGCAAGGCCCAGAATGACTGTTGTTCCCTGGAGGCAGAGGCTTCCAGTCCACGTTGGAGCATATCAGAATCTCCAGGAAAGACTCCTCACAGCAGTGTAGAGGTACCCGAAAAAGCTAAATGTAGAACAACCAAATGATCCAGCAATCCCACTCCTGGACATAGACCCAGAGAAAAATGTAATCCGAAATACACCTGTACACCAGTGATCATTGCAGTACCACTTACAATAGCCAAGACGTGAAAGCAACCTAAATGTCCATCGACAGAGGTGTGGATAAAGAAGATGTGGTACATACATGCCTGGAATATTACTTGGCTGTAAAAAAGAACAAAATAATGCCATTTGCAGCGACATGTCTGGACCTAGAAATTATCATAGTAATTGAAGTAAGACAGAGAAAAATATATGAGATCGCTAATATGTGGAATCTAATAAAATTAGTGCAAAATAACTTATTTACAAAACAGAAACAGGCTGAAATATTTTGAAACCAAACATGATTACCGAAAGGGAAACACTGGGGAGAGTGACAGACTGGGAAGATGGGACTGACATATGCACACTACTAGATACAAAACTGATCAGTAGCAAGGACCTACCTTATAACTCTGGGAAATCTATTCAACACTCTGTGATAGTCTATACGAGGAAAGAATCTGAAAAAAAAATAGCTGTATATGTATATGTATGGCTGATTCACTTTGCTGTGAACCTGAAACTAACAAAACATTGTAAGTCACCTACATGCCAGTAAAATTTATATTTAAAAAGACTCCCGAGAGTTCCCTGGTGGCTCAGTGGAAATGAATCAGACTAGCATCCATGAGGACCCAGGTTCGATCCCTGGCCTCACTCAGTGGGTTAAGGATCTGGCATTGCCGTGTAGGTCGCAAGCATACCTCAGATCCCACATTGCTGTGGCTGTGGCGCAGGCCAGTGGCTACAGCTCCAATTCGACCCCTAGCCTGGGAACCTCCATATGCCAAGGGTGTGGCCCTAAAAAGAAGTTCCCGCTGTGGCGCAGTGACTTAAAAATCCCACTGCAGGGGCTTGGGTCCCTGTGGAGGTGCAGGTTCGATCCCTGGCCCAGAACAGTGGGTTGAAGGATCCGGTGTTGTCACAACTGTGGCTCGGATTCAGCCTCTGACGAAGGAACTTCCATATGCCATGGGTGCAGCCATAAAAAAATATATATATTAATAAAAAGACTCCTTAGAAGATTAAGCTGAGTAAATATATGAGGATTGTGGAGGGGAGAATTAGATAATTGTTGCAGCCTTTGTGATTGAATTAGATATATGTGAATAGAAAGCCAAGTTAAACAAAGAAGCAAGATAATTATTACCTCCAGGAGAAACAAAAAGTTCTGTGGAGAAGGAAAGTCGTTGTGGCTTACTGCATGATTTTAAACAATCACGTTAATGTGAACCCCAAATATCTATCCAACCAAAATTATAACTCAACCACACTGAGGAGCTGGGGAAGGGAGCACATAAGTGGATGGAGCAGAGAAACCCTCAGCAGACGAATGTTTAATGGTTCAAATTGAAAAAAAAATTACGAGGTAGCAATACAAGTTTAGAAATATTATTTAGAGACGTGGAAATAAATACCAAAATAATCAGAGCTGAAAATGACCGCTCCCAGGGAGAGAAATGTGGAAGGGAAAAATAAGAGATTGCTATTTTTCATGGCAAAGCTTGTGAAACAACTTGACTGTGCCTAGGTATAACTTTGATTAAAAAAAAACTTTAAAAATAAAAAATTTTTAGAAGCAAAATGGCGGAAATTATACTGGCTCTTAACATTCCATCAGGTTTGAAGAATTGCAAAATGCCATATAAGTGAAAGGTATTTCATAGCTAATGAGGCACAGGAACAATTGGGCAGGTCAGTATTTATAATCTGGTTGATATTTTGAAATGTCACAGCTCTGTCATAAATGCTCCGTCTTCCAAATTGTTTGTGCTTATTTAGCATAACTTGTTCAAAAATCCAGGAAATAGTCATGCTACACACACACACACACACACACACAGGAAGATCTAAGAATAGCCAAGGCAATTAAAGAACAAACTGGCAGAGCACTCACTTCATCAGATATTTAGATTTAGCAGAAAAATGTATAAATTGGTTGGTGTTGGCTGGCCCAGAAGATAGAATACACCAATGGAATCAAACTGAGGGTCCAAAGATGTAGTAATACACAGATGGAGCCTTAAATGTGCAAAGCATTCAGGAAAACACACACTCTAAAAAAAAAATGGGGTTGGATAATTGATTTTCTAAGTGGACAAACTACCATCAAATGTAATGTTTTGTGTGGGTTTTTTGGAGAGAAAGCTGAGACAAATAGCAAAACACTAAGGTTTAAGATTTTTTTCCTACTGCACAGCACAAGGAACTATACTCAGTATCTTGTAACAACCTATAATGGAAAATAATCTGAAAAATACTGAATCACTTTTGCTGTACACCTGAAACTAACCCAACATTGCAAATCAACTACATTAACCATTTAAAATATATTGGCACAGTTAATAAGATATTTTGAAAGATTCAACGGTCTCAAATGATATTTGAAAATGGGGGGAGAAGATGTTTTAAGCTGAATGAGAGCTCAGTGAAACCACAAGCAAAGGAAACTTCGCTCTGGACACTGTGTGGCTGATAGGTGCGGGACAGAGAGGGAGCCGGTAGGAGAGGAAGAAACCAGCCGAGGAGAAAGTGCCAGAGCAGTCGCCAGAGCGAGGAAAAGAGATAATGTGAATTTGAATTTTAAAAACGGTGGCAGTGGCGGTAGAGATGTCTGTCCTTTGTCACCTGGCTTTGGCTCATCCAGCAGACATTCCTAAGGGAGATTTGCTAAGACCAGAAGCTGACTGGATTTGAGTAATCAGAGAAAGGAAGAGTCAGTGGGCTCCTGAGTACCTGGCTAATAAGTCATCCTGGAATTTCCAACAGCTCTAGGTGGAATCATTCCCAGGGTGGATATGTTGAAATCTAAGGCTGCTATAGCATTGCAGGCGGACACAGGTCTCATAAGCAGTGGTAGATACAAAGTCTGCAGCTCCAGACAGAACTGGAGACGGAAATAGATTCAGAGAGTCATTGGCCGATGGAATTAAGCCTCTGAAACACGCTAAGGTTCCCCCTCTGTCCTTCGTATCACAGAGCTTGTCACATCCCACCATAGCTACTTGTGGTCTCCTCACTGGGCTGTAAATCCTGGGAAGACGGAGACTGTGTCTTTTCTTCTGCTGTATCCCCAGTGTGTGGCACATATTAGGTCCTTTAGTGAGGACCTAGCAAAGGGAAAATGGGGAAGGACAGGACCTTGGGGAACACCAAACCCTACGGGGCGGGCAGCAAGAGGAGACCATCAACGGAGCCCAGTCACAACAGAGCGGAAGAAGAACCACAGGAAGCGCATTCCTAGGAGCCAAAGGGAGAAGAGGAGGTCTACAGGGGAGGGGACCCAGCAACCAAGACGCTCCCGTCCAGGGAGCTCCGGTTGTAGCTCAGCAGTAACGAACCAACTAGTAGCCAGGAGGGTGCGGGTTCGATCCCTGGCCTCGCTCAGAGGGCTAAGGATCCGGCGTTGCCGTGAGCTGTGGTGTAGGTCGCAGATGCAGCTCGGATCTGGCGTTGCTGTGGCTGTGGCGAAGGCTGGCAGCTACAGCTCCAATCTGACCCCTAGCCTGGGAACCTCCATATACCGCAAGTGTGACTCTAAAAAGACACACACACACACACACACACACACACACACACTCCTGTCCTGCACAGGTGTCCCATTCCAATTCTTTCTAGAGAACTTCCCAGTCCACCATCCAGGCACCACATCGCTCTCCCCTGTGTGGCTCATGAGACCAAAGACGGACACTTGACCCACAGCGGTGTTCGTCCCTCGGGGGTGAGGCGTCAACAGAAAGGGAAGGGGGCAGAGTCAGCGCCACGGCGAGCTGAAGCCTTAGGGTGTTTATGGGGGAGCAGGGCTCCGGGTAAGCGGAAGAAGCTAACAGTACAGGGAGAAAGAGAATGAATGAACAGAGTCTCCATTCCCAGTAACTTTCCAGTTCCCAGCTCCAGCCTCAGCAAGGCCTGCCCTGACCCTAGGTTTTATGGGATTCAATAAACCTCCTTTTTCTTGGGCTAGTTTGAGTGGACTTTTGTCTTTTTTACTTTAGCCAAAACCAACTAGAACTATCTTTAAATTGTTACATCTACATAGATAGATAGAAACAATATATCTCTTACATATATAATGATTTTAAAGAAAATACAAGGTCTGTAGACACACGAAAATCTTTACCTTTCCTGGAGACTGTGAACAACCCTCTACTCCTATTAAAAATACAATCTTGGGAGTTCCCGTTGTGGCTCAGCGGAAATGAACCTGATTAGTATCCATGAAGATGCGGGTTCAACCCTTGGCCTCGCTCAGTGGATAAAGGATCCAGCATTACAGTGAGCAGCAATGTGGGTCATAGATGCAGCTCGTATCCCGCGTTGCTGTGGCGTTGGCATAGTCTCCATCTGCAGCTCCAATGTGACCCTTAGCCTGGGAATTTCCATATGCCACAGGTGTGGCCTTAAAAAGTAATATATATAATCTTCACTTGCACTTGGAATGCTCCTGTTTAGAGTTTGAGAGCTAGAAGGAAGCTGAGACTCTGCCAGCCAGGAAGGGAGCTGGTTGCCTGCAGACATAGGCTGTTTAGTGGCCTAAAAAGAACTCTATTCCAGAAGTCCCAGCTCCCAAGGATCTTGTCCCCACTGCACTCTGTTCCTCGCTCTCCAGGCTCAGAGAAACAAGTGCCAGCCACTGCACAACAGTGCTGAGTCCACAGCCCCAGCGGTTCTCCAAATCCAACCGTAAGGAAGAAAGGCAGACCCAGTGGCTGCTTTCTCTGGAGCAGGACCCCTCCACCAGGAAGGTGGCGCACACAGATTCAGACCCACAGAGGATGGCCTTCAGTGACTGCTCCACTACTGTTGAACGCCATGCAAGATTGTTTGTTAGAATCCTGTGTTCCCTTTGCGTATTTAACATTTTCAATATTTGTAATTATTATCTTTCCCCCACTTTTTAAAATATAGTTGATTTACCCTATTGTGCTAGTTTCTGTGATACAGCAAAATGACCCACTCATAAATGTATATACATTCCTTTTCTTATATTATCTTCCATCATCTGGTTTATCCCTGTGCTGTCCAGCAGGACCTCATCGCTTATCCATGCTATGTGGAATAGTTCGCATCTACTAACCCCAAACACCCAGTACCTCCCTCCCTCCTCCCCCCGCCTCCGCTTTGCACATTTTGAAAGTCACATCTGGTGCTGAACTTAGAGCCAAGACTTTCGTGCTGAAGGGAGGCTGTGCAATTGCATGTGCTCAGGGTTCAGGACTCCTCTGAAGGCACTGCCAGCCCTTCCCAACTGGCACAGGATGTCCAGCCATGGTCGGCTTCCTCTGCTGCCCCAGAGGATGCCAATCGAAACATGGTCCCCCGCCAAGACGCTGGGACCCCGCTTGGGTTCAGGCCCTGGGAGGCAGAAGGCAGATCTCCTGCCAAGGTCTCCAAAGCCCGGCTCTTCCCAGGCTCTGGTCCCGGAAGCATCCTGGCCAACTCTTTGGAAAATGGGGGACGTTGGTCTTCAGCTGATCCCTGACTTAGGTCAGGCTGGAGCCCAGGAAGCTGCAGGCCCTCCTCCAGCTCGCCTCATGCTCTCCAGCCCGGAAGGGCTGGTTTGCAGCGTCTGGAAAAGCATTTACTGGTTCGGTTGTGGTCTGCCTTAGCGGCTGAGCCAGCTCCAAGCGCCACATCTCCAAGCTCCACGTCCAATACGGGCTGCTCCAGTCCAAAGACACTCAGAGAAGGTGACCAGGAGGCCCACTCGTGTAGCTGCCTGGTGGCTGTCCTTCCTCCATCTTGAAGCTCAAAAAAGTCTGTTTTTGTTGAATGAACGGAAAAAAAAAAGGGGCTGCTACCATTGTCTGAGATCCCTCTTCCAGCAGGTCTTGTGGCAATGCTTCACAGACTGAGAAGAGTTTAAATGAAGTTTTCCTACAAAATATTTCACTGGGCTTGTGCCAGATTGGTCTGGTTTGTTATGCCGTTTTTATCTTTCCAACCTTCTTACAAAGGTGCAGGGGAACAAACCTCCTGTCTGTTCTGTATGTGGGGAAACTGAGGCTAAAGGAAACTACAGAGACTCCTAACTGTGGGGAAAGAGCCAGTGAGGGCCAGTCTGAGAAAATGCAGGCTGATGAGGGTAGAGAGATTTGTTCTGACTTGGGGAGTTAACGCAGTTGCCAGGCACTGCGACAGGCACCGTGGCTGGGGAATTGGAAGGGCAGGGGAACTGGGTCCCTTGGCAAAATTAATCTGAGTGACCCCCAGTTTAAACCTGTACCCCAAAACTGCAAGTCGGGTACTCTTGCACCGGTGCCCCAAGACTGAGCACAAGTGACTCCACCCTAGAACTTCTCTCTAATTACTCTGTCCCCGGCAGACTTCCCATCTAAGTACTGTTCTCCCAGTCACAGTGGGAACCACATCCTGCTTTAGCTGTTCTCAAATTCCTCCCGTTAGTGTGCTCTCAACTAGATTCTAGCTTCTCCAGGGCAAGGAGTAGGTCCTAGATTTTGGAAACCCCAGTCCACTCAGCTTTCTCACTGTTTGTCAAATGACAAGGTCATGAGCATAGCCCACGGGCAGGATCAAGGAAAACAGTCATTTGGGACTTGGGGAAGAAAGCAACCATCTGAAACGACTGTTGGCAAAGAAACATGGCGTCCCCTTCCATGGAAGGTCATGGAAGGTGCCTCAGTCCTCAGCTTCCCACATCAGTTGGGTCTGGGATGAAGCCCTGGTCAGCTGACCCAGGCTGAGGCTACGCTCGGGGAGAGTTTTGTTTTGCACCACACGGTCAGCCTTCACGTGTACATCGTGTATGTTTTTCATGTTCCCTATAGGCTGCCAGCTCCTTGGATGCACAGCTCATTTAAAATTCTTTTGGGGAGTTCCCGTCGTGGCTCAGTGGTTAACGAATCCGACTAGGAACCATGAGGTTGCAGGTTCGATCCCTGGCCTTGCTCAGTGGGTTAAGGATCCGGTGTTGCCGTGAGCTGTGGTGTAGGTTGCAGACGTGGCTTGGATCCCGCATTGCTGTGGCTGTGGTGTAGGCCGGCGGCTACAGCTCCTGTTAGACCCCTAGCCTGGGAACCTCCATATGCCGCGGGTGCGGCCCTGGAAAAGGCAAAAAGACAAAAAAAAAAAAAATTCTTTTGGAGAGCTCCCATTGTGGCTCAGAGGGTTAGGAACCCCACTAGTATCCATGAGGATGCGGGTTTGATCCCTGGCTTAACTCAGTGGACTGAGGATCAGGCATGACCCTGAGCTGTGGTGTAGGCTGCAGACACAGCTCAGATTGTGTGCTGCTGTGGCTGTGGCATGGGCCGGCAGCTGCAGCTCCAATTTAACCCCTAACCTGAGAACTTCCATATGCCACACCTGCGGCCCTAAAATTAATTAACTAAAAATAAAAATCAAGTGGCCTCAGATGGCAGGTGGGGTGTTCTTCTGGTTCTGTTTCATTGGTTTTCTCAACTGGGTCTTGGCCCTGCATGGCCATTTTTAACTGGGCGGACAGCATTATCATCCATAGGCTCCCTACCTGGAGAGTGACAATGCACCCTATTCCAGGGATGCCTGGACCGGGCCTAAGGCTGCCCAAAGGGGGTGTGCAATGACTTTGAAGTCTCCAATTTCCCTTAGAAATTCATGTAAATTTTGCGTTCTTTTCTTTATTATTACTAAGTTATTTAAGAAAGACGCTTTCTTCCCTAAGCCTTAGAATAAAGTAACCACAGGAAGGGGTCTCATGCTAACACTGTCTGAGCCGAAGCACCAATCTATAGGTGTTTCCAGGGACGCCACGACTCCCAGGGCTAAGAATTCATCTTCTGATCCAACTAGATATCCCTCGTCAGGAGTTCCCACTGCGGCTCAGTGGTAATGAACCTGACTAGTATCCAGGAGAATGAGGGTTCCATCCCTGGCCTCACTCAGTGGGTTAAGGATTCAGCATTTCCGCAAGCTGTGGTGTAGGTCACAGACAAGGCTCGGATACAACGTTGCTGTGGCTGTAGGGCAGGCCGGCAGCTGCAGCTCCCATTCAACTGCTAACCTGGCCTTATGTGTAGCCCTAAAAAAAAGGTAAATAAATAAAAGAAAGAAGAGTTCCCATCATGGCTCAGTGGAAAGGAATCTTACTAGCATCCATGAGGAAACGAATCTGACTGGCATGCATGAGGATGCAGGTTCGATCCCTGGCTTGCTCAGTGGCTTAAGGATCTGGTGTTGCTGTGGCTGTGATGTAGGCCGGCAGCTACAGTTCCGATTCGACCGCTAGCCTGGGAACCTCCATATGCCTTGGGTGCGGCTCCGAAAAGACAAAAGTCAAAAGAAGAAGAAAGCAAGAAATCCCTCATCAGATATTTGTCTTTTTCAGTAAAAATGCAAATCCCCTTGGGAATGGTCAAAAAGTTGAATCAAACCGAGACAAGACTAAGATTCTGTCCTTAGACCCGGGAAGCCAGCAGCAGCAGGACAGTCTGGGGCTGTGTGGATTAGCAGTGGCTGGTGACAACAGCTGAGGATTCTGATAAACTTCCATCACGTCAACACCGTGATGCGACTCCGTCCTCCGGAACAGGGGGGACGCGGTGCTGCAGGTCTCAGCGCTGGGCAGGTCCTCCTGAAGCACTGGGTTCAGAGCTGGAATCACACCCCCGAGGGACTTGACCGATGAGCGAGATTAGCCTGGACAGAGATCTTGGACAGAATGGGTGGAGGGCCCAGAGCAGGCGCGGGGTTTGGGGATGCTTCCTGTGGTCGCTGAAACCGATCTGTGCGGTCCCAGAGAGCAGAACCCAAGCCGGTATTCACCTGTTTGGGCTCAGCAGCGGGACGCCTACAACCTTGTGAAATGCAGGTGGGCCGCCTCAGTAGAAAGTGAGCCACCTGGGCCCGGAGAATGGAGGCAGGAGCTAACCGGCCGCTGGGTGATGGGGTTCTGTGAAAGGATGAGGTCCACTCGAAGAGGCGGTCCCTGGCTCCCCTTCCAGGAAGGACTGCTGCCCAGCATTGGGGCCTGCGGTTAGCAGACAGCCTCCAGCATCAGCTCTGCAGGGTCGGCCTCAGCTGCAGAAGCCTCCTGCCCTGGGTGACGGGTGGTGACAGGGACCAGGAGGGGTACAAAGGCTGGACCTCTGGGCCTGCTGCAGGACACCCTGGTGGACGGTGGTCACCTCAGAGCTAGGCTGGCTGAGGCTTTGTTGGGTCCGCATCACAGCTGGACATCGTCTCCGACCCCTCAAACTTCTAGAACGGCCGTACCAGAGATAAAAGGATACTGCCTGGAATGGGTCACCTGGAGATTCCAGGTGATCGTATTGTCATTTCACTCGCACCTGACACTTGTTCCTTAAGCTAGAACAAGTTCATACAGGTGTTGCTTCAGGAAGTAGGGAGAAAAAAAAAGTCACAAGATGAGGCAGTTAAAAGACAATGGATGGAATTGTACATTTTAAAGGGGTGGTATGTGCATTATATCTCAGTGAAACTGCTTACCGTTTTTTTGTTTGTTTGTTTTCTTTTCTTTTCTTTTTTAAAAAAAGAGAAACAATGGAGTTGCTGTGAGACAGCCAGCCCCTCCCAGGCTCTGCTAGGAGACGCCCTGCACTGCAGCCCCTGAACCGGGAACTGAAAGGACCCACGTAAGACGTGTGGCCCCTCAGCCAGGCTGTCTGTCCCCACAGAGCAGACTGGGCATGCTGCCCAGGGCATGGATCTTGGCCCTGGGAAGCTCTGTGGCACTGCCCCCCTCCCTGTGGCCGTAAGTGAAGAAACAGGAGCCTTGCTACCAGCCAGATCCCAATGTGCCACTTTGTTCTTCTGAAACTGGGGCTGCAGATCTTTCTGGAAAGTTCCCCCAGCACACCCCACCCCTCGCTTTAGTAAACATTTAAGACTTGGCAGGTGACACGGTCTCCTTGGCCACGACCTAACCCTGCTGCCGAAGCATAATACATAAATGAACGGCCCTGGCTGTGTTCAAATAAAACTTTATTAGCAAAACAGGCAAAGGTCCAGATTTGGCCCATGGACAGTAGTTTGCTGACCTCCGTGCTAGAGTCACGGAGCAGCCTACTTGGAAATAATTCCAGGCTGTGAGACAGAAAGGTTTTCTCTCTTTGAGACCCGGTTGCTGGAGTCTCTCAGGTCTTGCTGGAGAAATGAGACCAAATGGCCTATACATGTGACAGATTTCAGTTCGACTGGGAACAGAGACTCCTAGAATATGTTCCTGCCCTCGAGGAACCCAGTAGAGTTCTGGAGATGTAAATGAGCAGGTAATTCTCATTCCTTGTGATAAGTGCAGAAGAAACGTAGGCACATATATGTAGGTTTGGCCATTGTCACTGGCCGTTGTCACCAGATTTCAGATCATTAATGAGGGTCATTTGGCCTCAAGGTGAACTAAAGAAGCTGCATCTTTAGTCCCTTCTAATCTTTGTACATCTACAGAAAACTTTGTCAAAGTGATCTTGGAAACGAGGACAAAGATCATCCCAGTTTGTCACTGAGGCAGATCCCACAGGGATTGTTTTGATGCATAAACCACAGGGGTAGCCCCCAGGAAGGGAGTGTGGTCATGGCCACTGCTTGGGAAGGACCAGGACTGTACCTTCAGATGCTGCGTCCCTGTTTCTTAGGGCCACTCAGTCTATTTCAGCTCGTGTGTGTGCTGTTCCTTCTGCTCTGCCAAGACATCCACCAGTCTCGGGGTGCACTCCCAGGCCCTGTCTGTGGGTGCCCTCTGGTGGCCTGTGGGCTGGAAAAGCTTTGGTGCCTTTCTTTTCTTTCTTTCTTTTTTTTATTTTTTTTATTTTTGGCTGTTCCATGGCATAAGGATTTCCCAGGTCAGGAACCAGATCCGAGCCACAGTTGCTACCTATAAAACAGCTGTGGCAAGGCCAGATCCTTTAACCCACCGTGCCAGGCCAGAGATTGAACCTGCGCCCTGATGCTGCAGAGACACCGCCGATCCCGTTGCACCACAGTGGGAACTCCTTTGGTGCATCACGGAAACAGGCAGGCAGGCAGGAAGCCTGAGAATCAAACACAGAAGTTTCCAGCAGGCTCCGCCTGCCCTACACAAACTCCAGCCTCCCCATAGGGAGTTTGGGACGCATCCAGAGCTTGCAGAAGGAATGGGTTTCATTCCTAAGCTGGTACCCTTCGTTTCTCAGTTTGAGGGACTCCCACCATCAAACTGCCCTGGAGACTCGGCATTCTGGACTGTTAATGGCAGGGAGGTCACCGAGAATCTTCAAGGCCACTGGGTCCTAAAGGATCAAAAGGCAGCCTGGGACTTTCCTGGTGGGGAGCCATCTCCGCCTTTCATCTGTGCCCCGGCGCTGCGCTGCTGCCCTCCTCCCAGTCCCCTCCCTTCTGTGTCTCCTACCGCTGAGGCCTCAGCACAGAAGGTGTTAAAAGCACTAAGGAGAGGAGTTCCCACTGTGGCTCAGTGGTAACAAACCCAACTAGTAACCATGAGGATATGGGTTCAATTCCTGGCCCCACTCAGTGGTTAAGGATCCAGCGTTGTTGGAGTTCCCATCGTGGCACAGTGGAAACAAATCCGACTAGGAACCACGAGGTTGCGAGTTCGATCCCTGGCCTTGCTCAGTGGGTTAAGGATCCAGTGTTGCCGTGAGCTGTGGTGTAGGTGGCAGATTTGGCTCGGATCCCGCGTTGCTGTAGCTGTGGTGTAGGCTGGCAGCTGTAGCTCCAAATCCACCCCTAGCCTGGGAACTTCATGGAATAGTTGTTCTGGCTGACAGTTGCACACTCCTCATGTGGAGGCCATCCACATGTTTTCCTTCTTTCTTCCTTTCTTTTCTTTTCCTTTTTTTTTTTTGCTTTTTTTAGGGCCGCACCTTTAACTTACATATAAGTTCCCAGGCTAGGGGTCGAATCGGAGCTACAGCTGCCAGCCTACACCACAGCCACAGTAATACCAGATCCAAGCCTCATCTGCCACCTACACACAGCTTGCAACAACACCGGATCCTTAACCCACTGAGCGAGGCCAGGGATCCAACGGCAGTTTCACGGATATTAGTCAGATTCCTAACTCACTGAGCCCACAGAGGGAAATTTCAGGAAGCTTTTGAAAAGTACTTTGTGTTGCCTGGGGCCAACCTCAGAAATTCAGATTCTTTTGAATTTCTGAGAATTTCTTTTGGCAGAACCCAGCCATGAGGACTTTTTATAAACTCTCCAGAGAGTTCTCACGTATGGTCAAGCAGAGCCATTCAAGGAATTTCCAATCGGCAGAAGGGTCAGAAGTTTAGGTGGGAGTGGAGGAGTCTCCGAGAGCCCTAGCACTGCCCCCTATTATTTGTCTACACGCAACGCCAGCCCTGGACTCATGAAATACAGGTGCCAAGTCCATCTGGAGCTAAGAGAAAAGCACAGGACAGCAAGGGCTAAGGTAATTAGGGAACATAGGCTTTTTATACAAGCTCCAAGCAGAGCCCTTTCCGGCCTCCGGAACAGTGAGGTGGCTCCATCATATCTGGGGTGACCGAGCAGGAGCCAACGACATGTTTAGCTGACGGCCCATCATCTGACTAATGACAGGGTGGCGGGGAAAGTACAGGGGCCTGAGTCCAGACAAGCCCGGAGCTGCCTTGGCCCCGGAAACGTCACGTTAGCCAGTCTGCTGCTGCCACACGCACGCCGCCCCTCCCACCTCCCTCTGGGTCCCGAAGGCGCGTAGCGAAGCCCTGCAGCACGTTGGTTAACTGTGTGGATTCCTGATCCAGGCCCAAATCCAGGGTTCAAATCCAGGTTCTACTACGTACTAACCATTGTAACCTCAGGTGCACGGCTCAACCCCTTTGTGCCTTTTTCTCTTCTCTGTAAAACGGGAATAATAATACTGTCTACCTCTTAAGGTTGTTTTAAAACTTTGATGGCCCGGAACCTGAGCTTTGCCTGGCACGGAGAATGTGCTCAATACATATTTCCTCTGATTCAGGAGAAATCTCATCCTGTACTGGAATGCTGGCTCTCCACCCCAGTTCCACCTTTATCCAGCTGTGTGTTCTGGGCTAGGTGACTTCCCTTCTCTGTGCTAGTGCCCTCTGTTCCAAATGAGGGAGTTCCCATAGTGGCTCAGCAGGTTAAGAACCTGACATAGTGTCCACGAGGATGTGGGTGTTATCCCTGGCCTCGCTTAGCGGGTAAAGGATCCAGCGTTGCTGTGGCTGTGGTATAGGCCGGCAGCTGCAGCTCAGATTCGACCCCTAGACTAGGAACTTCCATGTGGTATAGGTGTGGCCATAAGAAAAGAAAAGAAAAGAAAAAAGAAAAATTAGGGGCAGGACCAACTCCCTTACTCTAAAATTCTCCATGGAGTTCCCGGTTGCGGCACAGTGGAAACAAATCTGACTAGTATCCATGCAGATGCAGGTTTGATCCCTGGCCTAATTTAGTGGGTTAAGGATCCGGCGTTGCCATGAGCTGTGGTGTGGGTCGCAGACGTGGCTGGGATCTGACGTTGCTGTGGCTGTGGTGTAGGCCAGCAACTGTAGCTCTGATTTGACCCCTAGCCTGGGAAACTCCATATGGCACGGGTGCAGCCCATAAAAGGAAAAAATAAAAATAAAAAAATACAACTCTTCATGGATCCCCAACTGACCTCATGATGAAGTCCCAGGTCCCTCATGTGGCCTGTAACCCCCTTGCTGTCCCCAGCCCCTGCCCTTCCCTCTGGCCTCAAGGTAGTCACGGCTGGTGAGTGGCCTGGTGAAGCACCATCATATCATGTCCCTCCTCCACTCAGAGGCTCCCCACGGCTTCTCATGTCACTCAGGGTACAACCCAAGGCCCTTTGCACAGCCTGCCTGGCCCCACAATCTGGCCTCCGCTCCCGTCACTGTTTCCCTCTCTCTCGTGGCACCCAGTTCCCTGATTCCTTGGCTGCTCCCAAAACACCAGCCTCTCCTGCCTCAGGGCCTTCACACTTTCTATTTCTTCTGCCTGGAACCCTCCCTCTGAGCCACTTGGCTCAGGCTGGCCTTCCTGATGTCTCTGTTCAAGCTTACTGGGACAGCGTGATAAATAAGGCACGCTGAAATCAAGGGCTTACGTGGGCGAGAAGCGCACACATGAAACAGAACGAAGTAAGATGAGAATGAATGAGTATCATGACAGCCGCGACTGAGTCCACTTTATGAGAGAGCCTGGCAGTTCTTCCACAGCTCTGGAGAGAGAAAGATGAGGACGGGCTGCAGTCCTTCTAGAAACTTCTGAACCACGAGAATGGCCTTCCCTGCCCACCCTGCCTCCAGTGGTGCCAGTCCTACTCTTCTGTGTTTCCCGGCAGCCCCGCCCTGCCTCATCGGTTATATGTATGCTTCCGCTCCGTCTCCCCCTTGCACAATGTCCGCAGCAAGAGAGCAGGGACTCTGGCTCCTGCTGTGTCCCCAGCTCCGGGAGCCATGCTGGGCGCATAGTAGGTATCCAGAAACTGTACTGAAGGATGAAGGATGCCTGCTTGCCTACTAGAGGATGTTGTGTTGTTGCGAGGAACTCCCAGGAAAGATAACAGCTCGGCCTGCGAAAGAGGTGATGTCAAGCATGGGGACAGATGAACGGGGAGTGTATTTTATGAGCAGCGGGAACATCGCTTGCCCGGGACACTGAGGCAACACCTACCACCCGCGAGCAAGGGGAACAGGAAACCTTGGAAAGCCATTTAGCTCAGCCCAGATCGCCCAAGCACTCAACCCTGAATTTAGGTGGACGTTGTGTTCTGCCTAAAAGGCCTCCAGAGGAGTTCCCGTTGTGGCTCAGTGGGTTAAGAACCCGACGTAGTGTCCTGGAGGACTCGTGTTGGATCCCTGGCCTCACTCAGTGGGTCAAGGATCCGGTGTGGCTGTGACCTGTGATGTAGGTTTGCAGACGTGGCTCCGATCCAGTGTCGCCGTGGCTGTGGCACAGGCCTGCAGCCGCAGCTCCGATTCGACCCCTGGGCTCAGGGACTTCCATATGCGGCAGGAGTGATCCTAAAAAATAAAAAAATAAATACGTAAAAAGCCGCAAGAAAGCGGGCAGCACTCCAGGTCCGCCACGCCTGCCCTGCCTACCGCCAGGCACCTGCGAAGCTGCCAGAGGCTGGTGGTTGCCCATGGCGGGCAGGACACACCCTTTTATGTCTGCCTTCTGTACCGCATTCCATGAACACTTGGTGGCTTCCAGAATGAAGCCACATGGTTCCAAGGCAGATCCTGGAGGGAAATGCCACTCTTTAATGTTCCTCGTGACTCTTCTGAAAATAGAGTCCTTTTTATTCACAGCTTAGTTCAGTTAATGTTCCCAATGTAAATGAATAATCCGGGGCTTCCTGTTGTGGCTCTGTGGGTTAAGAAGCCGACCAGTATCCATGAGGACTTGGGTTCGATCCCTGGCCTTGAGCTGTGGTGTAGGTCACGGATGCGGCTCAGATCCCGCGTGGCGGTGACTGTGGTGTAGGCTGGCAGCTGCAGCTCCAATTCAGTCCTTAGCCTGGGAACCTCCATATGCCATAGGTGAGGCCCTAAAAAAAAAAAAAGAGAGAAGACGAAGACTCTAAAGCGTAAGCAAATTCTTTCGCAGTCTGGGCTGACACAGCTCCTCTGCTCTATGTAAGGACTTTTCTGGTAGAGCCTCAGCTCGGCTTTTCCTGAACTGCTCACAAGTTCTCACCCCATGACACCACGCCGGTTTCCTTCAGGCATCGTGTGTCCTGGGGAGGCATAAAGGGCCACGAGCAGCACCTGCCCACACACCCGGGCTCCCAGACTCGTGCCCTTTGCCCAGTCCCAGCACCACGCTGGTCCACGGGGACCCAAGAGAAGCCAAGGTCCCCAGAGTCTTCCAGGGGTTGATGACATAAGGGGTGGGCAGGGGACACACACAGGAACAGAGCAACCTGAAGAAAAATGATGTCATCCTATCATAAACGATTAACTTTGTGAAACGGCCTGGGAGTGCTGGAGAGAGAGAAAGACCAGGGTGGGCTGGAATCCTTCTGGAAGCTTTAAGGCTCAACTCAATGTTCACTCCTTCTGGGGGAAGCCTTCTCTGTAGCTGGAAGAACCCAGCCGCTGGGCAGGTTCTGTGGCAGGAATCCTAACCTGCACTTTTTTTTTTTTTTTTTTTTTGTCTTTTGGCCTTATCTAGAGCCACACCCGCGGCATGTGGAGGTTCCCGGGCTAGGGGTCTAACAGGAGCTGTAGCCGCCGGCCTTCGCCACAGCCACAGCAACGCGGGATCCGAGCCGCGTCTGCGACCTACACCACAGCTCACGGCAATGCCGGATCCTTAACCCACTGAGCAAGGCCAGGGATCGAACCCGCAACCTCATGATTCCTAGTCGGATTCGTTAACCGCTACGCCATGACAGGAAATCCCTGCACCGTCTTCTCTGTGATGATTTAGGTGGAGGTGAGTCACTGCCCAGGGAAACCCGTGCTGGCCCCGGGGTGGAAGCCTGTGTGTGAGCTTCATTGCTCCCCGAACTTCCCTGCTGTGCAGCACAGAGCTGCTTACAGACCTGTGTCCTTCACCAGCTTAACGCCTTGGGAGGGGAGGACCCACTCCCAGGCCGCTGGTCAAGTTCAGCGCCATGTGTCCCAAGCCTGGTGAGCTGCCTAGACCCTGACGGGCCCTCAGTCAGTATTTGTTGATTGAATGAAGGAATCTGCTAGAATGCAACTCGGGCCATGCTTTATAATCTTTGTGTTCTTAACTATACTTAGCACGGTGTCGGCACCCTAATGGTTTGCTGGGTAAATGAAAGAAGGGAGGGAGGGAGGGAGGAAGGAAAGAAGGAAAGAAAGAAAGAGGGAAGGGAAAGATTTTACAGCAGAGTTGGGACTGAAACTGGACCTTCGAGGATGGAACAATCCAGAAAGTCTCAGGAAGAACAAGTTGGTTAGGATCCCATCACTTATGAATTTACAAGTGATGGGACCTTAACAATGAGCTTATTTGCACAACAGAAACAGACTCACAGACTTTGAAAAACTTACGGTTACCAAAGGAGACAGGTTGGGGGGGGTGAGTGGACTGGAGGTTTGGGATAGAAATGTCCTGAAATTAGGTTGTCGCAATGGCTGTACAACTATAAATATAATAAAATTCACTGAATGGAAACAAAGATCCCATCTGCCTTTGACTGTGGTCTAACTCGTATGAGACCTGATTAATAATGGGAGAATCCACCGGCGGCCTAAAGGAGAAAGTCTGCTAGCCGCCTCAGTTCTGGGTGGGGCACCACTCAGGGGTCATGTTTATCTCCTCATGGCCCAGCACAGTGCCTGGCACGTGGTAGGCTCCTCGTAAATATGTATGACATGAAATTGAATATCTAAACCCATTATTAAGTATCCCACAGCCCACACGTCCAAAAAAAAGAAAGGGAAAGATGTGCAGAAGCAGAGACCCAAGCGAGAAAAATGCCCTCATCTGCTGGGCTAGATTCTAAGCCCTAAAGGTCTGCAGAATCAAAGGATTCTAAGCGTGAGATCGGCGCCAAGCCGTGTCCAGTTTGTTCTGAAGGCTGTTGGACACCAGACCTAGAGCCAAGAACGGTCCCAGGCAGCCGAGTGGGGTGGAGTCCAGCCCAGGTCCTGGGGGCTGACACAGGACCCAAGTGAGGGCAGATGCATAGAGTGGCGTCCCGTGGAAGACAGGGCCCTAGGGAAGGGGGGGACGAAACTCGGAGCGCGGTGGGGGTGACTGGAGGCCTCGCTAGCCTCGTCCGTCTTGGTGAGCAGCGGGTCGCTCCGTTTCCCAGAAACGGAAAACCTCGTTTGTCCCAGAGAGTCTGATCCACGGCTAGTTTGAGCTGGAATACTCTAAACGCAGGGCAGTGAGTTCACAAGGAGGCGTGTTACCTTTTCCTCCTGTCCACACCTCCTCCCCCAGTGAAACGAGAAGGTCCCCGGCTAAGGGACTGGAGCAGCTGCCGGCTACACCACAGCCACAGCAACGCAGGATCCGAGCCACATCTGCGACCTACACCACAGCTCATGGCCACGCCGGATCCTTACCCCACTGAGTGAGGCCAGGGATCGAACCCGCATCCTCATGGATCCTAGTCGGATTCTTAACAGGCCAAGCCACAATGGGAACTCCCTGATTATTATTGCTACCGCTAATCCACCCACAAAGAAATAGAGGAAGCGCAGCACATGCTCAGAGCCACCTGCAGTGACCAGGGTGAGGCTGGGGTCACCAGATGAGCTGGGATCTGCTTGTCCTTTTCCAGGGGGTCTGCAGGCAGGCAGGAAGCAGGCCAGGGTCCACAGCACAGAAGGGTGGTACAAGCTCGGAATGGCCTGAACTCAGGGCCACGCTACAGGACTGGCTAGGGTCCAGGCAGGCGGGCTGAGCGGGAGGTTATGGGACCCTAAGGCTGCTTGGAGCCTCCTGGCTGGTTCCCAGATCTCTTTGGGATGGAATGGCCTTAGAGGGCACTTCGCAGGCTAAACAGTACAGCAGTAACACCCTCCCCGCTCCCCAGTCCTCAGAGAGACTTCTATGTTTCTGCTAACGTCCCTTCCTGGAGAACGTCAGTGCCCCCTTCAGAGACAGGAGATACAAAATATTCAGTGAAACCCCGGGGGCTGGCATGGAGCCTGGCACCGCTGGGAACACAAAGGGGAGTGAGGGGAACACCCCATTCTCTAAGCCACTCCAGTTCCTTGAGAACGCTAGGGAAGAGGGTACGGGGACACCACGAGGGAACAAACACCCCAGGTAGAGTGCAAGGCTGAGAAGACCAAGAGAGTGCAAGGAGCCAGAAAAAAAGGACGTTTCTGCCTTTTAGGAGCTGTCACTTTATAAGAGTTGGCAATGAGCGATAGTTCAGTCCCTGAGCTGGATGTGGGCTTTGACTTGACTTTTCCTTCAAGCAAATAGTTCTGAACTCTCCAAGCATGCATTGTCTCATCTGTAAAACAGGGGGAAAATATTCCTGGCCATTTTGATTTGCATTTCTCTCATAACCAGCAATGATAAGGTACCACCTCACACTGGTCAGAATGGCCATCATGAAAAGGTCTACAGATAATAAATGCTGGAGAGGGTGTAGAGAAAAAGGCACCTTAGGCACTATTAGCACACATATAAATTGGTGCAGCCTCTATGGAAAACGGTATGGAGGTTCCTCAAAAAACTTAAAATAGAGTTTCCATGTGATCCAACAATCCCATTCTTGGGCATATAAACAGAAAAACTCTCATTTGAAAAAATACATGCACTCCTAGGTTCATAGCCACACTATTTACAATAGACAAGACATGTAAATAACCTAAATGTCCACTGACAAATGACTGGATAAAGATGTGATATATATATATATATATATATATATTCCATGTATATATATACTATACACACACACACACAATGGAATATTACTCAGCCATAAAAAATAATAAATTAATGCCATTTGAAGCAACATACATAGACCTAAAAATTATCATATTAAGCAAATTAAGTTAGAAAAAGAAAGACAAAGACCATATGATATCACTTATGTGGAGCCTAAAATATGAAACAAACCAACCCATCTAGGAAATAGAAACAGACTCACAGGCGTAGGGAGCAGACTTGGGTTGAGGAGAGGGAAGGATTGGGCGTTTGGGATTAGCAGGTGCAAGCTAGTATATTTACGATGGATAAACACCAAGGTCCTACTGTACGGCACAGGAAACTATATTCGATATCCTATGATAAACCATAATGGAAAAGAGTATTAAAAAAAAACACATGTATAATTGAGTCTCTTTGCTGTACAGCAGGAATTAACACAACATTGTAACTCACCTATACTTCAAAATAAATATAAAGTTAAAAAATTAAAAAAAAATTTTAAAGAACACTCCTGGCCAGGAAGTGATGGTGGATGTGGTCACATACGCGGCACAGAGCACGCTCCCTGCACAACTCTCCCAGTCACTACTCGCTGTCACTAGGGTGGATTTGAATTTAACTGAGATGGCAGGGAAACGGCCAGCATGGGCGGGCAGCATGGCTCCACTTAGCCCACGGATTTAAATTTCAGCTACTCAAAATTACACTTTCATTTTAAATAGCCAAGGAAGTTTCCATTTAAAGAACTCCAGTGGGGAAATGTTTTGTAAAATAAAAATCTGCTTTAAAAATGGGAAGGGAGGAGTTCCTGTCTTGGCTCAGCGGAAACGAATGTAACTAGCATCCATCAGGATACAGGTTCGATCCCTGGCCTCGCTCAGTGGGTTAAGGATCCAGCGTTGCCGTGAGCTGTGGTGTAGGTTGCAGACGCGGCTCGGATCTGGCGTTACTGTGGCTGTGGTGTAGGCTGGAGGCTACAGCTCAGATTCGACCCCTAGCCTGGGAACCTCCACATGCCATGGGTGCGGCCCTAAAAAGCCAAAAACAAAAAAATTTAGAAATAAATAAAAATATGAAATGAGTTCCCTCGTGACGCAGCAGGTTAAGGATCTGGCATTATCACTGCAGCGGCTGGGATCGCTGCTGAGGTAGTTTCCATCCCCGGCCTGGGGACACCCACACGCCACGGGTGCTGCAAAAAAAAGGTCAAGAGTCTCTCCCCATTTCCTACTTTCAAGTCTGAGTTTCATACCGTTATTTCAGTGTGTGTTAAGCAGGTCCCTTATCCAGGATACTGTGCCAGGACTGTGGCCATCCGGACAGATCAGGTGGGCTCCACCCTCAAGGAGTTTGCAATGAATAAGTCCAAGTACACAGATCCTATGGGGATCGAAGGTGCAAGGCCAATTTCAGGAGGGCTAGTCCGGCCTCCTCTCAAATATCTCCAGGGGATTGGAATCTCCCTACCCACTGAGCTTCTCAGTGTTGGACAGACCACCCCCTTCTGCTAAGATCAAGGGCAAATGAGCCACTATTGACTAAGGTGGGCCAGACACACACACACACCCCCACCCAGCTAGAGGTGAGCACTGGAGGTCTGATGAGAATTTCCAAGACCCCAAGGGCAGAACTTCCCCAAGCAGACTTCCTTTACTGAATTTGAAATTAACAGCCCAGCTGCAAAGAGAGTTTTTGTTCTCTGTTCTCAGAGAAATGGCCTGTGCAGATCTGACCTTGGCTCTTACTCTCACCCCTCTTGCCGCAGACCAGAACCGCAGAAAATATTAACCCTCAGTTCACCAAAAACTACTGCTCCTTGACAAAAGCCTCGAGTGAGTTTGTTGGGAAAGGCTCCAGAATGTCCTGGTAATCGTTTAAGGAGCCCTGCCTGCTCCATGAGGGGGACTCGCTGCGCTGTGAAATAGAGTCTTTTATCATCTTCAGTCTGCAGATGAGGAAATCGAGATTTAGCGAGATGAGTAACCTCTCCAATGATCACACAGCTAAAATGACCCAAAGGAAGGATGTCCGTCACAGCTGGATACCAAAGCTTGTGTTTTTAACTACAGCTCTGGAGTTCCCATCGTGGCTCAGTGGTTAACGAATCCGACTAGGAACCATGAGGTTGCGGGTTTGATCCCTGGCCTTGCTCAGTGGGTTAAGGATCCGGCGTTGCCGTGAGCTGTGGTGTAGGTCGCAGACGTGGCTCGGATCCTGCGTGGCTGTGGCTATGGCTGTGGCGTAGGCTGGCGGCTACAGCTCTGATTGGACCCCTAGCCTGGGAACCTCCACATGCTGTGGGTGCAGCCCTAGAAAAGGCAAAAAGACAAAAAAAAAAAAAAAACGGCCCTACCAACACCCAACCCAGTGCCGTGTTTTAGAGTCTCTGATACTTTTCTTTACAAGCCCTCTGATGTCAGAATAGCAGAACCGTGGATTGCACACAAGAGGGTTAGAAACTCACAGACAGGGAAGGGAGTATCTGGTCAAGAAATGCTTTTTTTTTGGCTCAAATACTAATCTCAAAGACACAATTTTTTAATTTTAATGAGATGTCTCAATTACCATGTATCTTATGACATCTAGCATTTTGCATGTTTAATGACCTGCCTGGGCCCAGAAAGCATGTGAATGTGTGACCCCTGCTAGAGCCCATCTCACTCTCTACTGTGACTTGGGGCGGTGCCCTGGGACCCTTTTGTTTTGAAGGCACTTTGACCTCTCCTTCAGGAGGTGCTTTGAGGCCGTCTCACCTGCAGGGAGAATTTGGATGAAGGAGCCAACCAAGCTGATGAGACCAGCCTTTCTCCGACTCCACTCACCTTGGCTGTCCCTACTCACCCTGCAAAGGACTCCACAGTCCTGGACAGGCAGCCTGTGTTCCCAAGGCCAGAAGCCCGCTGAGTGTGGGCAGCTCAAAGGGGAGCTGAGCTGTCAGCACTAACCCCACAGTTTTCACCCAGCCCAGCAATCCACAAGCCTGGCATTGACCGAGGCCTCTGGGTGCAAGGCTGGGTCACTGCCCAAGGAGCTGCCACTCAAGGTAGCTCCCAATCCAGACCTGCCATGCCCTGAGACAGCAGCCGAGGTGAGACCTCCGGGTTCAGGAGAGGGGCTGGCGGGTGCTTTGCACGTCCTAAGGATTGCGGGCTCCCCTTTGTTTACATGTTCCAGGACTAAATTCTGGGCAGCCTTATTTCACGGAACAAGGAAGAAACTTTCTGATGAAAAACTGCTGTGGATAAATAGGGTGTGCATGCGTGTGTGTGTGTGTGTGTGTGTGTGTGTGTTGGGTGGAGGAAGAAAAGAGGGAGGGAAGAAGAAAGACAGGGAAAAAAAAACAAAACAAGAGAAAACACCCAATTCAAAAGACATGTGGTTTTCTTCTTGTGGTTTGATGCAAGGGCTCGGTGGTTTAAGTAAAGCTTGGAGCCCAGATTGTGGGACAGTTAAAGCCTGGGTGGGGCTGGGGAGAGTCCTGAGAACAAAGAGTCTATTGAGGGAGCCCTGCCCCGGGTAGAGGCGGGCAGCAGAGGGAGGCGGGCAGCAGAGGGAGGCCGTCTCCACTCACCTTTGGAGCCAGCCCGGCACAGGCTTCTGGTCTACCCGCAAAGTGTCACGGCCTGACTCACACTGGACATTCTCCTCTGAGGAGACAACAACCAGATGCAAATCTGTACAAGGGGAGTTTCAGAGAGAGTGTGATTCCCTATGGGGTGTGGGCTCGGTATTCAGAAATAAAGTCACTGTGGAGAGAGACCTGAGATGAAGGCAAGGGTTAGAAATCCGTACAATCACTAACACTAATTCAGAGCTTGAACCAGGCACTTACTGCTCCGACTTTCCAAGATTCTAGACCCTTTTTAGGGGTACGGCCTTTCTCGAGCCCAGGAATGAATTTAAGTGTCAAATTCACAGGACACTTAAACTTGCCAAACGCTCTTCTAAATGCTCTCTGTTAACTCATTAATCCTCATAAGTTTATGAAATAGGTCCTCTATTACCATTTTACAGATGTGGAAACTGAGGCACAGAGAAATTGAGTGACTTGCTGGCTGTGGGTCCAGGCAGTGAGCTCTGGTCTATAGGTTACTAATGATGTACTGGCTTAAAGTGGGAAGGTGAGAAGACCCAGGAGGAGGCCAAAAATGAGTTTCCCAAGGCACAAACCCCTGCAGCCCATTTCCCTTCTTCAGGCCCGAGCCCCGTCCCCCAGTACACACAAACAAATGCAGAAGATGTTCGCTCCCCAGGGAGGCTAGGAAGCATCAGACCCCCCCAGGCCCCTCTTCCTTCTGAGATTTAAGAACTGGGCTGTAGCAAAGGGTGAAGATTTTGACAAGTCAGACCCCTACCATGCAAAGAGCCTTTGAACAAAACCTCCACTACAATTACAGCGCCCAGAGGTTGGAAATTTTTTGATACATTGTATTTTGTAGATATTGGAAACTCCATTGGCTAGCACTGTTGTTACTGGACATCTCTTTAAAATGGTTATATAAGGATAAGGCAAAGAGTTCCCTCTGTGGCCCATTAGGTTAGGATCTGGCGTTGTCTCTGCAGGCGCTCAGGTTGCTCCTGAGGGGTAGGTTCAATCCACAGCCTGGCACATTGGGTTAAGGATCTGGCATTGCTGCTGCTGTGGTGTAGGTCGCAGCTGCAGCTCGGATTCAATCCTTGGCCGGAGAACTTCCATCTGCCATGGGTGTGGCCAAAAAAAAGTTTTTAAAAGAATAATTCCAGTGCTACCAGCAGCCCAAGCAGACTCAGAATGGAGGCTGCCCATCAACACAGATTTATTGGATTTCCTTTCCTCCAGACCAGATGTTATGAGAACAAGTTGCACTCCCTGCTCTCAGCCCCTCACCCCCTCCCCTCCCCAGCAGTTTCACACCTTCCCTCTCAGCAGATCCCAGAGCCTGTCAAAGCCAACAGGGTCCTTGGAGACCACCTAAGATGCCACGAAGCAGCTCAGTTGGTGGCAAGAGTACTTTGGAATCCCAGAGGCTAGTGGTTTGGAGCCCCTCACTAGGCTCTCTGAAATATCAATAAAAATACTCACCCAAGTGGTTACTGTGAGGATTAAAACGGGCTCATAGAGCACAGAGCACACTGCCTGGCATAGAATAGAGACTCAGGATGGTGGCTATGACCACCTAAACCTTCACCTGAGCTCCTGATAGAAAAACTGGTGCTGGGGAAGCGGTTTTGAGTAATACTCTGTACCTGGCATTTTGATTAGTACTTTTCATGCATTTCCTTTTTTATTCTGTGAAATGAGACAGAGAGTCACTTAGACTCACAGAGGTTAAGAAACTTTCTTGAGGTCGCCCAGGCTAGTAAGTGGCCAACCTCAGATTCACACACAGGAAAAGGCTAGAGGGGTCTGCTTTAGTTTTCTTAAAACGTTTTTGTCTATCTTTTGAAAGAGAGTGTAGAAAAAATTTGTTTAATTTCTCCCTTACATCTTTGGTAGAATTCAATACAATATTTGGAAGCCATTGGATGTAGGTAGCACCGGTGAATAAAAATTCAATCTGGCTTGGGGAAAAAATAAATCAGATTTTTGTAATCGAAATACAGTATTGGACTGTGTAGACCTTTAATAAAACCCGTTATGCTGAAACTGAACTCTTCCCACTGCTTAATCACAGCGCGATCATTCACATCGGCAAAGGAACCTGCACTTTACCAAAAGGATTATCCACCGGGATCCTTGAAACATAGAGGTCTCCCCTACTTTCAGGAGCAGAGCTATTGCATGAAACCAGGCACACCTGGGTGCTTTCACGGACCACGTTGTCACACTTAAGCATTAATTTATAATGTGTGGAGCCCTTGAAAGTAACAAAACTACATCTGGCTAAATAGTCTCCAAAGAAAGAGTAACATAAACCTAATTTGTCCCTGTTATCCTGCAACATAGTGTATCTGACATTGACCTTGTGCCTCCTTGAATTACAATCCATGGCTTCCTTCCTAAGGCTCTGCCTATCTTCTAATCGATGCTGCTGCCACGGCTTGATATGACCTCCCCAAACTGTCAGAAATCCAGGCTCGGCCCCAGGCCACATAGGCCAACATGTACCGTGTGCCATGCTGAGTCAGTCTACGTTTCTAGACTTGGCTAAAATGTCACACTCAGAGAGTGTCATCTGGCTCTCTGGGTGTGATCTGGCCGTGGAGCCAGACCGGATCATGTAACATAGGGCTGTTAGCATCCCCTAGAAATGGAAGATGGAAGGGAGCTGCATAATAAACATATTCCCACTTCTCCCTCCTGTGGACTATTCTGAGTACTGGTTTCCCCTGGAAAATCTTTTGGAGAAAATCCAGTATGGGACATGAACATGCAAACCAATTGAACTGTATGTCTTCTCACCACTTGTAACACAACGGCCAGCAGAGTGACATGTTGCAAAGTTTCTTATTTCCTCGACCCACGTTCCATTTTTCTTCATCCTCCATCTCCCTGGTCTTGCATTTCACAAATACAGCATTAGCACTTTGAGCCTTGCTTAAAGCTCTGACCTAGCCTGGAAAACATGAGCTAAAACAAGTGTCCAGAAAACTTTCCTTGAAAAATATACATGCACCCATATGTTCACTACAGCACAATTCACAATAGCCAAGACATGGAAACAACCTAAATATCCGGCAACAGATGAGTGGAGTAAGAAGATGCAGCAAATATAAACACTGGAATAGTACTCGGCTATAAAAAAAAAACCAAAATAATGCCATTTGCAGCAACACGGATGGAACTAGAGACTCTCATAAGTGAAGTGAGTCAGAAAGAGAAAGACAAATACCAAATGATATCACTTGTATCTGGAATCTAATATACGGCACAAACAAACCTTTCCACAGAAAAGAAATGCATGGACTTGGAGAACAGACTTGTGGTTGCCAAGGGAAGGGGGGAGTGGGATGAACTGGGAACTCGGGGTTGGTAGATGCAAACTATTGCACTTGGAGTGAATAAGCAATGAGAGCCTACTGTATAGCACAGGGAACTATGTCTAGTCACTCGTGATGGAATATGATGGAGGATAATATGAGAAAAAGGATGTATATACATGTAAAACTTGGTCTTTTTGCTGTACAATAAAAAACTGATAGAATACTATAAACCCACTCTAACGGAAAAAATAAAAATCATTTAAAAATAAATAAATAAATAAATAAAACAATTGTCCAAGAACAATTCTAGAAAACACTCCTCAGGATGGAATTAGGGAGGTGAAGTCATAGGTACTTCATTCCTTGCTAGTGGTACCTGGAATGGTAGTAATCCCTCTGCATTTGGTAGAGCCATGATTTCTTCAACTTTCGCTGTAGTTAATTGGGATAAAATGCAGGTGGAGAGCGGTCAAGGCAATGCCCAGCGGAGATCAAGTGGTCATGGCACCCAACTAATACTGAAGCGATGTTAACGATGAGGATTGTGGATTAGGGTAGATACCAATGTCACCATTAAACACATTTAAATAAATAATAGGCTCATGGAAGTCCATTTAAGGCATGATCTAAAATCCAGATGACCTCTAGGGCAGTTTTATTTACTTTTATTTTTATTTTTTTATATTTTTAGGGCCGCGTCTGCGGCATATGGAGTTTCCCAGGCTAGGGGTCTAATCGGAGCTACAGCTGCCGGCCGACGCCACAGCCACAGCCACACCAGATCCAAGCCTCATCTGTGACCTACACCACAGCTCACGGCAACACCGGATCCTTAACCCACTGAACGAGGCCGGGGATTGAACCCACAGCCTCATGGTTCCTAGTCAGATTCATTTCCACTGCACTCTGTGGCAATTTTAAAAGAAGTCTTTATTTTCTGCGGCTTCAGGGAAGACTGAGCTAAAAATCAGGGCATAGATCTGATGGTAAGGGTTCCAGAACTGCCATTAAAATAAAATGAGAGGAGTTCCCATCGTGGCTCAGTGGTTAACGAATCCGACTAGGAACCATGAGGTCGCGGGTTCGATCCCTGGCCTCACTCAGAGGGCTAAGGATCTGGCGTTGCCGTGAGCTGTGGTGTAGGTCGTAGATGCTGCTCGGATCCCACGTTGCTGTGGCTGTGGCGAAGGCCGGTGGCTACAGCTCCGATTAGACCCCTAGCCTGGGAACCTCCACATGCCGTGAGTGTGGCCCTAGAAAAGGCAAAAAGACAAACAATAATAATAATAATAATAATAATAATAATAATAAAATTAAAAATCAAATAAAATGAGAGGCTTAGGAAATAGCCTATGTCCGGTCACAGCCCCAAAAGGGAACACGTGGATGTCTGAGTTCCGGGATGGAGACGTTTAGGTGAATAAGCTGAGCACCCTGAAACTCCAAATTCCCTTAAGCCTCCTTCCTAAAGAAGCAACGCCGTCACCTTCGCCAGAGGAGACCAGACCCCACCTGCCTGGAGAGCGTTCGGTGACCTCCCCTGAAGCGGTTCCTTCACAAGATGACGCCTGCCGTCCCCAAGACAAGCTAGCTTCCGGGAACCCTCCTCGTCTCTGGACTGAGAGCCAAAGTCAGGTCAAAACCAGAAGTCTCAGCCAGCTCAGCTCAAGAAGCAGAATCTCTTTCAGGAAGAAATTATCTAGCTAGGAAAAAAAGTATAAAACCTGCGAGCTCCCCGGGCAGTGCCGTGAGCTGTGGTGTAGGAGGTAGACACAGCTCGCATCCTGTGTTGTTGTGGCTGCAGGGTAAGCCTGCAACTGCAGCTCAGATTCGACCCCTAGTCTGGGAAATTCCAAATGCCATGGGTGCGGCCCTTAAAATACAAAAAAGGAAAGATAAAGGGGCGGGGAAGGAATTACAAAACCTGGCAGGAACTGAGGAACGTACATGGAAACAAATTATTGAGGGTGCTAGCCCAGGGGGTGGGGTGGGGGCCAGAATTTAGGGCTGGAGAGTGGGGAATTCACTGACAAGTGCTAACTCATGTATGACGCATACTTTAATTTGTGTCAGGAACACCTGGGTGGTTTGCTGGGATGGTACTAGGAGCCCAGACTCCCCAAGGGACTACAGTATACAAAGTGGAGATGCCAGGTTGGCATAGTTGACAAAGAGGGAATATTAAACAGAGTCACATCCTATATGGTCCCAAAACCTACCACTCAGAGGGTATACTCTTCACTAAGGCAATTAAAAAAAAAAAAATTGGTGAGGAAGATGTCAGCATCTCAGAGAAGCTCAATATTGACTTTCAGAGCCACAGTCAACATAACTACTTAACAGGGAGTTCCCGTCGTGGCGCAGTGGTTAACGAATCCGACTAGGAACCATGAGGTTGCGGGTTCGATCCCTGCCCTTGCTCAGTGGGTTAACGATCCGGCGTTGCC
>PVHT020000284.1:1286045-1319074 GCA_004024745.2 Catagonus wagneri | reverse complement strand
ATATTTCCATTCAAATTTCAATAAAGTTTTTCATGGAACTCAGCAAACTGAAATTCCTAGGAATTCATTAAAAAAGCAAAGAGCCAATAGTAGCAAAGACTACTATATATATTTTGCTTTTTAGGGCCTCATCTTCAGCATATGGAAGTTCCCAGGCTAGGGACTGAATTGGAGCTGTGCTGCCAGCCTACACCACAGCCATAGCAACACAAGATCCAAGCCGTGTCTGCAGCCTACACCACAACTCCTGGCAATGCTGGATCCTTAACCCACTGAGCAAGGCCAGGGATTGAACCTGCGTCCTCATGGATACTAGTCGGGTTTGTTATTGCTGCCCCACAGTGGGAACTACCTAACAAAGACAATTTTGAAGACAAACAAGATATGAAGACTAGATTTAGTATCTATCAAAATATAATCTAGGAGTTCCCGTTGTGGCTCAGCAGTTAATGAATCTGGATAAGAACCATGAGGTTGTGGGTTCGATCCCTGGCCTCGCTCAGTGGGTTAAGGATCCGGCGTTACCGTGAGCTGTGGTGTAGGTCGCAGACACAGCTCGGATCCGCGTGGCTGTGGCTGTGGCGAAGGCCAGTGGCTATAGCTCCTGTTAGACCCCTAGCCTGGGAACCTCCACACGCCGCGGGTGCGGCCCTAGATAAGGGAAAAGACAAAAAAAATAATAATAATCTAAAGCTAAAAGAATTAAAACACTGCGTTACTGATGGCAGCAACAGAAAAATCAGCTGATGGGAAAGAATGGAGGGCCCAGTAAAGATCCTTACATGCACAGGACTTGTTTTACAACTAGGTAGCCTTGTAAATGAGCAGGGAAAGGATAACCCATCCTATATGGTGCTGGGTTTATTACCTAATGGTATGGAAAAAATAAAAGTGAATCTCAACCTCACATCATACACAAAATCAATTCGAGTTGCATTAAAGGCTTCTAACTTTTTGAAGAAAATATAAAATACCATTAGGAATTTGGAGTTAGGAAAGCAGAAGTTTTGAAAATATAAACCATAAACTAAATACGTGCCCATCCTACCGCCTAGAAAAAAATTTTATAGTCCTGTGTATAAAAAGACACTACAATAAAACAAAAAAGCGTTCCCATCGTGGCACAGCGGGTTAAGAACACGACAGTCTTCGTGAGGATGCGAGTTCAATCCCTGGCCTTTCTCAACGGGTTAAGGATCCAGCGTTGCTGCAAGCTGCAATATAAGTTGCAGATGAGGCTCAGATATGATGTTGCTGTGGCTGTGGCATAGACTGGGAGCTGCAGCTCCTGACCTGGGAACTTCCATATGCCTCAGGTACAGCAGTGAAAAGAAAAAAAAAAAAGACGAACCATGTAGTTATGTCTAGCTCTCAAATATATTCATGCATACTTTGATTGTAATAATAAGAAATTCCAAAGAGGAGAATGGAAAATTGTGGTAAACTCATACAATGGAATACTATACAGCAGTGAAAATAAACTTGGGCTACACATATCAACAAAGGCATCTCAAAAAGCTAACATTAAGTGGAAAAAACCACAAGTTTCAGAAAAATACATACTCTATGATATATTTAGGTAAAGTTTTAAAATATGCGGTTCTACCATCTGTTGTTGAGGAATGCATACGCATATAGTAATAGTGTCGATGCAGGCTTGGAAAGGATAAACACCAAACTTATGATAGTAGTTCCTTTTGTGGGGTGGGCGTAAGAAGAAATGCAGTTGAGGAAGGACCAGGAAGCTTCAAGTACATTTATCTGATTTTTCCAAGATGAATGTTATGTTGTTTTCTAAACCTTTTTGTATGTTTTATATACATTATGATAATTTAAAAAAAAAAGAGTCTGTGTCCTTGGTAAAATCTTCAAGATGCTGGATCGAGTTTCCTAGGTTGTATGAGCCATTTAAGCCTCTTTGTCATTTCAGCCAGCTGGAGTATAATCTTTTTTACTGCCATCAAAGACCCCCAAGGGGTTCATTCTCCCGCAAGAGGACTTGCCTAACCACCGCGACTCTTGGATAAGCTCCTGTCTCAGCCATGGTGTCTTCCCCAAATCCAATATTGTGTAATTATTTCATGTACACTCATCTACCATAAAACAACAGTAACAATATCTACCATTTCTTGAGTGCTCTCTGTGTGCATGTGGTACATTCATTATTTTATTTTATTTATATTTTTGTCTTTTTTTTTTTTAGGACTGCACCTGCGGCATATGGAAGTTCCCCAGGGTAGGGGATGAATCAGAGCTGCAGCTGCGAGCCTACACCACAGCCGCCAGCCTACGCCACAGCCACACCAGATCTGAGTCGTGTCTGAGACCTACACCACAACTCATGGCAAGGCCAGATCCTTAACCCACTGAGCGAGGTTAGGGATCGAGCCCATATCCTCATGGATACTAGTTGGGTTTATCTCCACTGAGCCACAGTGGGAACTGCCCTACATCCATTATTTTAAACCCTCCTTCAGCAACTCTGCGTGTATCACTACCTCTGTTTTGCAAAGCAGGAAACTGGAACTCAGAGATGCTGAATGACTCATTGAAGATCATGCAGCAGAAAAGTCCTAAGCCTGCCCATTTTCTGCCAGCTCTTCATAGCCTCTTCCCTCTGTCTTCCAGGAGCTACCTGAGGCTAGATCCTCTCGGACTTTTGTGGGCTAATGCAGTGACAGACTGCCCGGGAGGGTCATTCTGATGGCACTGAGCCTTGGTGACAAGTGGGATGTGAAGGGCTTCCCAGTGGGGAAAGCTGCACTGACACGGCCCCTGAGCCCTGTGAGCCCCAGTGTATGGGCTTGCGCCACAGCCACAGCAGTACTGCCTGCCGGGTCCCCACCTGTCATCAGCTGCAGGCACTCAGACCAGCCTGAGCAGTTGCTCCTGGGTCCCACTAGGGGTCGCTGTTACTTTATTTTTTTTGCTGACTGGAGAGGAACAAAGCCACCCTAACACTCTTCAAAGCCAGATTAAGTGGGCTGCCTGGAATTCTGTTGTCTCCGGAGAAACCAGACTCCTGCAGCCAAAGCTGTGGGCATGAGAGGGCGGAGAGAAGAGAATTCACATTTATTGGAGGCCTTCTGCATGTCAGCCAGTTTACATTCCTTAATGTTAATAAGCCAACATTAAGGAAGACTTGAGATGTGCAGGGCAATATTTGCATTACATAAATATTACTCATTTTGAGCCTTACAACAACCCAGGAGATAAGTAGAAGAGTACAGAGACGTTAAGTAACTCACCTAAGGTCACACAGCTAGTAAGCTGTATGTTCCTATGGGTCATTTCATCTTCACGCCAACCCTGCTGCTGCCATCCCTGTTTTGCAGATGAGGAAACCGGGCTCAAAAAAATTAAAAGGCCAAAGTTACACAGCTAGACAGTGGCAGAAGCAGAATTCAAATCTAGGTCTATTTGATTTAGGACAAAATATAAGACTTGATCCCATCCCTGAGAGGGAGAAAAGACCAATTCATAGGGAGGGACCATTGTCCTCAGCCCCACGTGGAGCACAGGCTTAGAGACGCCGTAAAGTACTGCGCAGCCCAGCCTTCACTGTAGGGGCCGTTGGGGCTGAGCTGTTCTGAATAGTTCAAGAACTGCTTCAAAGGGAACAGAGGAGTGACCGGGTCTGTCCTCTGCTGTGCACACCACCATCCCCTCACCCTCCGTGCACCCTGCCCCACAGACCCCCCCCACCGGGGTATGCACAGAAAGAAGCATATGGGAGTTCCCATTGTGGCTCAGCACGTGGGTTTGATCCCTGGCCTTGCTCAGTGGGTTAAGGATCCGGCGTTGCCGTGAGCTGTGGTGCAGGTCACAGATACGGCTCGGATCCCGAGTGGCTGTGGCTGTGGTGTAGGCTGGTGCTGCAGCTCCGACTGGACCCCTAGACTGGGAGCTTCCATATGCGCGTGTGCAGCCTGAAAGGAAGGAAAGAAGGAAGGGAAGGAGGAAGGAAGGAGGGAAGGAAGAGGCATGTGCCCACCCCAATTCTGGAAGATGGGGAGCATTGCCTTGGGGGAGGGGTGAGTTCTGGGTCACGGCCATCGGAGATTGCTCTAGGGTGGGATCTGAGAGGATCAACTGAAAGCCTCAAAATTACTCCTTAACCCAACTTTTAACTGCTGCCTAGAACCCCCATCCCCCTCCACCCACACCCCAGCTCAGTCTTTAGAGGTGTATTTATTTGGCTTAAGGTACTGAACTCTGTTAAAATACAAATACCACCTGCGGTGGTCTTAGCCGTGACTCAACATACTCACCGCACATTTCCGTTTGTCCATCCAGGCGCAAGGTAGGAAGGCGCACCCTGTCCCCGTGGAGGAGGGGGTGGTCCGATGGCTGGCTGCGGACAATGTACCGTGAGTGGGCGTGAGGGAAGTCACTTTGGCTGGAAGCTTGTCCAGCCTGTGCGCGGTTCTTCACATCATCCTTCCCTCGGCCACAGCGACCAGTAAGGCAGTGTCAGGTCTGTCCGCCAGGGCCCCAAGGTAAGGATGTCAACATCTGTGGACATGTAGTGACTGAGAGGCAGCCCTGTGACAGTGTAACCTGGTCTGGTCTGACCCAGACGCCAGCAGAGCTCATTCTCCAGAGTCAGCCCTTAACAGCCTTCGTGTGTGGGAGTTCCCATCGTGGCTCAGTGGTTAACGAATTCGACTAAGAACCGTGAGGTTGCGGGTTCGATCCCTGGCCTCACTCAGTGGGTTAAGGATCCGGCGTTGCCGTGAGCTGTGGTGTAGGTCGCAGATGCGGCTCGGATCCCGCATTGCTGTTGCTGTGGCGAAAGCCGGCAGCTACAGCTATTGTTAGACCCCTAGCCTGGGAACCTCCATATGCCATGGGTGTGGCCCCCAAAAAAGACTAAATAAATAAATAAATAAATAAATAAATAAATAAAACAACTTAGTGTGAATTTGCACACGGCCAGGACTTTGGAAAAAATGGAGTTTTACAGCGGGGTGGGGGGAGCTGCGAAATTTTTGAAAATGAAGTAGTAATCTTGTGCTTTCATCACGCGAAGGGTTTATTGCAAGGCAGGACAGTTTTTCTCAACAGAAAAAGCTGCTGTAGGACAGCAGGGCCTACCTTTGGCGCATGAGCAAGTTTGTCTGGGGACTGGAGTTTGCTTGTAGGAAGAGAGGGATCAGGACAAAAATGATCCCCCAAATCAAAATGCTGGTTCATTTGTCAACTGCTTTTAATTTCACCTTCATTTTCCACCTAGATGCCCTGCCCTTCGTCCCCACGTCAGAAGAACATGCAACGGGTCTTAGCTTTCCATTCACTGGAGATAGATATATTCTGACTTGGGAGAGGAACAGAGCCCAAGACCTATTTATTCTATGATTCATGGTTCTGGCTCTGTCTGGACTGGGGCGAGGAGAGTCCAGGCCGTGTGCCCTGTGGGGCTCAGTGGCAGATGACCCGGGTGCGGGAAGCAAAATGAGATCACGGTCAAGGAGGTGCACCTGTCAGGACCCCTGCTCTCTCGGCACTTAATAAAAACTGAAATGGGGATGAGGTGACCTTGAAGTAAGAGTTTTAACCATGGGGCACAATGCCCCCCCCTTGCCTTTTCAGCTGTGCTCATCACTGTACCACGCTTCTTGTAATTATGTAGCAACTATAGGCCCTATGTCCAAGCCAGCAGCCCTACTAATCGTGTTCCCAGTGTTACTTATCAGTTTTGCTTCTGTAACCTTGCTTGCTCAGCTTCTTAGGCGAAACACTGCTTGGGAAAGGGGGAGGTCCGGGGATGATTACAAGACCCTGTATTGTATAAAAGTTGCTGAGAACAAAGACCTGGTGCTCAGACTTTGGAGGTGACTCCTCTGAGCCCGCACAGGTGCTGAATAAACCTTGCTCTTCCACATCTCCGAGTGCCGTTTTTCTCCTTCCACCGCCACGGTTTCTGCAGTTTCTGCAACATTTTCTGGTGCGTTGGCCGGGAAGCCGACGACCGAGCTGGCCCCTTGTGCCACCGTTGTCGGGGAACCAGGGAAGGCCGTGGTTGCCAGCCCGGTGACAGGCGGATAATGCGCACCCGGCCACTTCGCCGGATCCAGACCCTCACTCGGGCTGTGCTGGCCCGGCTCACACCGCTTCCCGAACAGACTCAAAAGGAGAGTGGAAACAGGTTCCGGGACAGGACGTCAGACTGGTGAGTGCCCCGGGGACATCTGCCCAAGTCGGGACCCGCCATACGGCGGAAGGAGAGACTGATCACCTCTCAGTGACCAAAGGGTCACTCAAGTCAGAATTTGTTCCCTTGGGATTGGGTGGCTTGTCAATTCTGGTGTATGTGTGTGAGTGACTGGAGAGAACAAGAGCCCGTGCTCCACCGTCTTCGGACTATGGAGCCAGAGTGAGTCCCAACCTGCAGTTCGGCGGCGATCCCCATATGGCTTATGGTGGCCTCTTCGGAGGAATCCTGACGTTGGGGTTTATACAGTCCCACCAATGCTAAGAGGCTCCTGAAATATCTCCTCCGGCAGAGCGGTCAGGCGGACGAAGCGACTGCTTCCTGAGGCCTTGTCCTCGCTGTTTGTCTTGCGTCACTGTCACATGGTGGGACTACACACAATGGGTAAATCGGCTTCAAAGCCCACTGTCTTAGAATGTATGGTTAAGAATTTCCAGAAAGGATTTTCTGGAGATTATGGTGTTAAGCTGAGTCCTGGAAAACTGCGTACCCTTTGTACCCTGGAATGGCCCTCCTTGGGGTCGGATGGCCCTCGGAAGGGACCTTAGATGTGCCCACAGTCAAAGCAGTATACAATGTTATAATAGGAGACCCTGGACACGCAGACCAATTTCCATACATTGATCAATGGTTAGAGATTGCCCGGTTTAGGCCTCCATGGGTCCGGTTCTGCATCATAGGCCAGAGACGATGTAAGGTATTGGTAGCCCAATCTGAGAAGAGAGCCTTAACCAAGGAAAAGGAGCCACCTATTTTTCAAGGGGAAACTGAGGAGCTGCCCCCTGTGCCACCTCCTTATGTGCGGCCGGCCCCTCTTGTGGAAGTCGAGGGTCCCCAGTTGCCAGATAGCCCACCACCTTCTGCCTCTCCTCCTGCCCCTGAAGTTCCCGAGGCAGTACCGCCCCCGCAGCCAGCTCCACCAGAGCCGATGAGCAGGCGTCTCCGGTCAGCCCAGGGAGCAGCCGCTCCAGCATTACAGATGCCCTTACAGGAAATGTGGGAACCACGACTTGTCACTCCCGATGGGACCATACAAGAGGGAGGACCAGTTTTTTATTATCAGCCCTTTTCCACCACTGATCTCCTTAACTGGAAACACCATACCCCCTCATATTCTGAAAAGCCTCCGTGTCTAGGCTTATCAGAGATCAAGTAAGACCTCATATCCATTGCAAATTTGTCAGAAAGAAAATTAACTTGGTGTGATAAAAACGTGAGTTAAATATAAATGAGGTAAGAACTTTTTGGTAAACTCTCTAGGAATAATTATGTTTTAGGAATGTCTACTTAAGAATGATCTCTCCAGATATTTAGTAACATAAAATTTTAGAGTTGTCCTAAATTCAGTTAAATGATAGAAGTTTGTTGAACAGCTACATTATTCCCAAAGAAAGTAAGAAACTGAGATATCAGTTACCAAACAGAGAAACTAAAGGTGTTTAGGACTATCAATGAATATGTTTAGTGCCACCCTGAGATACTCTCTATAAGAAAGCACATGTTTTCAGAAATTATTGGTATTTATGTTTACCAGTCTGGTGTAGAAGACAGTCCATGGTTGATTAAGGAAAGTAGGATGTGTATTTTAAACAGAAGGTATGAGGAACGGCACTGCATTTTCTTAAGGGAAAGGTGATTTTTGTCCTAGAGGTGGTTGCTACTGAATGGAAAAGGAACTAAGGGGCAAAATATTATGGGTACAGGAAGGCGTGGAAGGTTTGTGGGAAAGGAAGTTTAGTTGGGTAAATGGCTTTTGTTGGAAATGGGCTGCAAAAGACTGGATCTGGTTTTTCCCTCCAAAATTTTCTTGAAATGCTACTTTTGATAACAGGTTTGTGAAGTTCTTTGCCTTTAAGTGATTTGTATTTGCTTTTTGAAATATTCTGTCATCTTGGTTAAGTAAATAAGTATTTGGCAGATTCTAAAAGTTCTCTTGGGAGTTCCCGTCTTGGCGCAGGGAAAACGGATCCAACGAGGAGCAATGAGGTTGCGTGTTGGATCCCTGGCGTCGCTCAGTGGGCTCCCCTGATTTGGCTGGTTAATACCTACTCTGACCCAAATCATTGTAAATACATTTTCATCTAATGTTAATGGGATTAAAGCTCTTAACAAATTTTTGATTATGACTTTACTAATACTGCTATCTATATTATTTTTATTAACTGTTTTCACAAAATCGCTACTTCTTGCATTGCTGAATTTGTGACTGAGTCTGATAAAATGGCATACAGTTGCATGTGTGGTCAGTGATCTCTAGATATGAGAAAATGCAACAAGAGGCAATATTTTCCTGGACCATAATAGACTAGAAAGATAGGTGGTCCAGAGACTTTTGGCTACTGTTAATAAGGCCTAGTTGAGTAATAGCACACTGAGTTGCCTATCAGCGGAAATCTTTGCCAGATCTAAAAGTATTCATTCCTAACACAGTGGGACGAAATGATCATGACATGCCTCCCAAAACTATGGTTAAATCTATGACCATGGGGAACACTGTGAACTGAATTTTGGCGCTTGGTACCAGCCTCTACATGGAGTAAATCATAAGCCACTGCAGCTGCCGACCTGCAGCGCGCTCTGCGCAGAGCTCAGCGTGGAGACCAGGAGCGAGGCGCTCTATGCGCTGGGAAGGCTGACAGCACAGGCCTTCAGATAGTTAGATTTTATGTAAGGATTTTCCTGGACCCAAATTCTTGCATCTTCTCATATCTAGAAAGACAAAAATCATTAACAGTGCCATCTGCACTGGCCGTTAGAGAGAAAAGGCAGAATGGAACAGCTGTGGGTCAAACATCTGAGGTAATACTAGAAAATATGGGGATGATTTTAGACAAGTCTTTGTACTGCTAAAAACTTAGGGTTTATGTCCCCTGTCAGACTCGATGCCACCGGCTGTTCTCAATGCAGCATCAGCTGGCAGCTGCAACCTTGTATTTTAAAGGACCAGTAACTCCTCTTATTTAAAATTACACTCCTCCTTCAACAGTATGGATGTCAACCTAAGTTCCAGATCTCTGTTTAATCTCATTTTTCTTTTCCTCCCATCCTCCATAGTAGGAACCCACCATGTCCAGCCATCCAGGCGCTCGTCGCCCCTCACCAGCAGGAAGTAACTGCAGAAGAGAAGACCGTCGCCCCTATCTCCCCTTCTGATGGATGGTGGACATGTAACTCAGGACTCACCCCTTGTGTACACGGAACCGTTCTTAACAGCAATGAACTAGAACTCCTTGAGGGCCTATGATCGGGCCTCTTCTGGAACTCAAAAAAGGGGGGAATAAAGAGACTAAACAAATACATTTTTGAGGAGAAACCGCCACCATGTGACAAAAGGCACTCCAAGCTCTGGGAGGGACCATAAAATATGTCCAGCCCATCACCCCATGGTACCACTCCTAGACACAACCAATCATTATACATAAAAAAAAAGGCACCTAAGAGCCCAGTAACCGTTTATGTTTAAATGCACCAATCCAGGACTAACACAAACCGGTTTTCAAAAAGCTAACCAATCGCTCTCATAAAACAGGGCCACTGGTTAATCGGACCCAGGTTATCGACCCTGGGTTGCCAATATCCGTACTTTTTGATGCCTGTAAAGCCATGAACGGGTCGTGGACTTGTACCAGACCAGGAGGGAGCCCCTCATGGGAAAGGGAATATAGACTCCAGGATAAATATACGTGCTGGGGGACCTCCTGGAGCGGTTGCCAGGAATGCACTTACTGGAGCTGCGTAACCTGGGCAACCTGGGATAAAGGAGACAAAACAGCTGTCCTTCAAAAGGGCACAGCTTCTCCAGACTGCCAAGCTAAAACCTGTAACCCAGTCAATTTTACTATTTACAATTCCAGCGAGCTCAAATGGAGAGAAGGTTTCAAAATCAGCATACGCACTAATGGAAGAGGTCTTGACCCTGGAGCTCTGTTACATTTCCAGAAGATCTCACATACGCTCCAAGCTGCCTCTCACAGTGTCTTTCATTCTTTTTATGAGGAGATAAAGAATACTCCACCTCCCATTCTGGCCACAACGAAGAACTTGTTTTTGGCCCTGGCTGAAACTATCGCACAAACTCTCAAGGTCTCCTCTTGCTATGTGTGCGGGGGAACAAACACAGGAGACCATTGGCCTTGGCAAGCTAGAGAACTGAGCCCATTAGAGCCTCACAATGAAACTGCATACCCCCAACTTGCCAGTGGGGTATGGCTCCTTAAAACTGCCATAATAGGGAAAAACTGCCTTGCAAGACGGGGAGGACGGTTCAGTATCTCAGTTGGGAGCCTAACATGTCTAGGCCTAAAGTTTTATAACTTGACTGCCCAAAAGACTCAATGGTGCTCATCCTCCAACCTCTCAGAGCCCAAACCTAATCCTCTGTCTAACTTTTCCCACCTCCGACAGGCACGGGGTGATGTCAGTGCTGACATCCAGTGGCGAGCACCGAAAGGATTATACTGGATTTGTGGGAAAATGGCATATTCTGTACTCCCCCCTAACTGGGCCGGGGCATGCGTATTGGGAACAATCAGGCCCTCCTTCTTCTTGCTCCCACTTTCACTAGGGGAGCAACTGGGAACTCCTCTATATAGGGCACAGGGCGCCCAACGAAACCGGAGGGCTCTCCAGATTGGAGGCTGGAAAGATGATGAATGGCCCCCAGAACGGATAATTCAGTATTATGGGCCTGCCACTGGGCAGAGGATGGCTCTTGGGGATACCGCACCCCTATCTATATGCTGAACCGCATCATCAAACTGCAGGCGGTACTGGAACTTATAACAAATGACACTGCAAGGGCCCTGACCATATTAGCCCAATGGCAAACTAAGATGCGTAATGCTATCTACCAAAATCGCTTGGCCTTAGATTATTTGCTTGCTTCTGAAGGAGGTTGTTTATGGAAAGTTTAACTTGAGTAATGGTCGTCTGCAAATAGATGATACTGGGAAGGTGGTAGAAGAAATCGCTGATCACATGACTGAACTTGCCCATGTGCCTGGGCAGACTTGGAAGGGATGGGACACCGACGGTCTCTTTGATAGATGGTTCTCTTGGCTGGGAGGAATTAAGGCAATGGTAGGAATAATCGTGGTCATACTTGCGGGGTGCCTACTTATTCCTTGCCTTATGCCCCTCCTGATAAACATTATAAAAAGTTTTATAAAAAACATGGTTGATAGAACAACAGCCTCCCAATTGTTACTCATCAGAGACTACCAACAGGTGATGCCTGATGATGATAATTTCTGACGGGTGCAGATGCACCCTGAACATCAAGAGGGGGGAATGAAGTAGGAGTTTTAACCATGGGGCACAATGCCCCCCCCTTGCCTTTTCAGCTGTGCTCATCACTGTACCACACTTCTTGTATTTATGTAGCAACTATAGGTCCTATGTCCAAGCCAGCAGCCCTACTAATCGTGTTCCCAGTGTTACTTATCAGTTTTGCTTCTGTAACCTTGCTTGCTCAGCTTCTTAGGCGAAACACTGCTTGGGAAAGGGGGAGGTCCGGGGATGATTACAAGACCCTGTATTGTATAAAAATTGCTGAGAACAAAGACCTGGTGCTCAGACTTTGGAGGTGACTCCTCTGAGCCCGCACTGGTGCTGAATAAACCTTGCTCTTCCACATCTCCGAGTGCCGTTTGCCTCCTTCCACTGCCATGGTTTCTGCAGTTTCTGCAACAATCTCTCCCTGGAATCTTACAGGCCCCCCTCGCCCCCCTGTTCTCCAGCTCAGCACCCCCTGAAGAGCTCATTGGACTGGAGACTCCGCAGGTCCATTCGTCACGCTCTCTCCAGGGCGGAGAGAAGGTGGACACTTCTCCCTCCCCGGCCCTAGCCAGGCCTCACGTGGGCTCGCCTGGGTTGTTCTGGACCCGCAAACTCTAGGGCTCCCATTTAAATTAGAAGATATAGCTTAAGAAAATTTCAGGACATAGTGGACCCTCTGTATTTAGTAACTATTATCATCAGGTTAGACTTTTGAGCCTTAGTCTCCTCATCTATAAAATGGGTTTAGGAATTCGTGTTGTGGCTCAGCGGTAACGAACGTGACCAGTATCCATGAGGATGTAGATTTGATCCCTGGCCTCGATCAGTGGGTTAAGGATCCGGTGTTGCTGTGGCTGTGCTGGAGTAGGCTGACAGGTGCAGCTCCAATCTGACCCCTAGCCCAGGAACTTCCTGAGGTGCTACTGAGGATATGGCCCTAAAAATAAAAATAAATAAATATGGGTTTAATGCGTGCTACTTAGTAAGATGGATCATAAGTATAAGGCTTTATTGTACGTCATAGGCACCATGCTAAGTACTTCACAGGCATTATCTCATTTATATTAACGAAACATCATAGTTGTATTATCCCTGTTTCATAGATGTGAAATCTGAACAGAGACGGTTAAGAAAAAACATGTCCAGGAGTTCCCGTCATGGCTCAGTGGTTAATGAATCCGTCTAGGAACCATGAGGTTGTGGGTTCGATCCCTGGTATTGCTTAGTGGGTTAAGGATCCGGCGTTGCCATGAGCTGTGGTGTAGGTTGCAGACACTGCTTGGGCTCCCACATTGCTGTGGCCATGGCGTAGGCCGGCGACTGTAGCTCTGATTTGACCCCTAGCCTGGGAACCTCCATATGCTGCAAGTGCGGCCTTAAAAAGAAAGAAAAAAAGAAGATGCAATGTTCTAGTCCACCAGGAGGGGCTGAAGGTACCAAAGGCGGCCCTCCCTTTAAGTAGTCTCTCCAGATGTCCCACATGGCACTTCCACTTACATCACACTGCTCAGAAGCTAGTCCAGGCGCTACTGATTATAGGTAAAGAAGACTGGAGGGTGGAATCTTTTTTTTTTTTTTTTTTCCTTATCTAGGGCTGCACCTGCGGCATATGGAGGTTCCCAGGCTAGGGGTCTAACAGGAGCTGTAGCTACCGGCCTACACCACAGCCACAGCAATGCGGGATCCAAGCCACATCTGCGACCTACACCACAGCTCACGGCAACACTGGATCCTTAACCCACTGAGCAAGGCCAGGGATCAAACCCGCAACCTCATGGTTCCTAGTTGGATTTGTTAACCACTGAGCCACAACGGGAACTCTGAGGATGGAATCTTTATCCAGGGTAGCAATGTTCCCAACTAAGAGTCAGGATTTTGTTACTACTGAGGGAGAAAATGGATGTGAACAGGCAACTGGTAGTTGCTGCCAATGGCACTTAATAGGCCTGGTTGTCTATCTCTGTTACAAGAGCGTGTATCTTGAGTGGCTCGTGCAGCACCTGGCATACAGCAGGTAACGGGAAACAATTTTACCTTCTGTACTGACTTTTATCCCACACACATGTGTATGACATCTGTCTCAACGAACGTTCACATAGGAAAACATGATCTAATCACTTTCCCGGTGAAGATGTACACCGTTTCCCCTGCCTCAAAATTTCCTTTCTGTCTCTTCCTAGTCAACTTCACCCATGGGTAACTTTCATCAACAAAGACCATGTGCCCAGGAAGCTCTGGTTGTGGCGCAATGGGATTGGCGGCCTCTTGGAGGGTGCTGGGACACGGGTTCGATTCCTGGCCGGCACAGTGGGTTAAGGATCCAGCGTTGCTGCAGCCTGAGATCTGATCCCTGGCCTGGGAGTTCCACGTGCCATGGGGAGGCCAAATATGAAGAAAAAAAAAAAGTTTTGTGTGCTCAGTGCACACTAAGGCCAGACAAATATCAAAATATTGGAATGTGGGCAGAGAAGGGTTGATTGCAAGGCAAGCAGGGAGACAGGTGGCTCATGCCTTAAAAATCCCAAACTCCCCTAAGGCTTTCAACGAAGTCCTTCTTGTTGGAAAAGTAAGGGAGGGGTGTGGCTAGTTGTTGCAAACATCTTGGTGTCAGTCTTTGTTCTTTGTAGGTCAGGCCCTGGTCAGGTCACAGTGTTCCTTAAACCTGTCAAAACAAATGTTACTCTCTGTTCTGTAAATTTTTTATTTTTATTCTGGCATATGGAGGTTCCCAGGCCAGAGGTCACATCAGAACTACTGCTGCCCGCCTACACCACAGCCACAGCAATGCCAGATTTGAGCCGCATCGACGACCTACACCACAGCTCACGGCATGCTGGATTCTTAACCCACTGAGTGAGGCCAGGGGTCAAACCCGCATCCTCATGGATACTAGCTGAGCTCTTAACCCACTGAGCCACAACGGGAACTCCTGTTCTAAAACTTTTTAATCTGAAGGTGTAATAGACTCTTAAAGGTCATAGCCTTGACAATTAGACAAGAGAGGCATCAAATTGCCTCCGTACCTCCTAGCGGATTTTAACACAACACATCCTGTAAGCAAAGTGACATCGTCACCCCTCATTTTCACTGTTCAAAATTTCAGAGACGGCCTTTCATCCTCAGAGATCCCGGCAGAAGGGGCGGGGGTGCCTTTACAGGCTGGTCACTCCGCATAGGAGGGCTTGTCCAGCACCCAGTCTGGGTCCTCCCGCCAGTGCCCAGGCCTGGCTGAAAAGGCAGATCTCAGCTGGCGGTGCCTTACAGGCCAGGTCCTCAGCCAGGCCTCAGGTTCCTCGGCATAAATTGGAACCAGGTCCAGCGGACAGCTACCCAAAGAGACTGCCACCACAGGGACCACCGAGACACTGATCGTTGGTGAAATGGGATCACACAGCCCCTACTTCATAAACACTATTCTACTTTTTTTTGCCTCAACTACTTCGGCTTTTTTTTTTTTTCTTTTTAATGGCTATACCCAGGGCTTATGGAAGTTCCTAGGTCAGGAACTGAAGTGAGCCACAGCTGTGACCCACGCTGCAGCTTTGGCAATACCAGATCTTTAACCCACTGTGCCATAGCAGAACTCCAGTTGTGCCTGTTGTTGAACTTCATGTGATTGAAATCATATGACACTCAACATTTTAAGTAACTAATGATTTCTAGGAATCGTAACCATTCAATCTGGATTTTCCAAGTTAGTCTTCATTTCAAATAGGCTCTTATAAAAACTTTCCTACTTTCTAGAATATTGGATTCTTAGCTGACATAGCGAGATGCTGTCAACAGATACTATATACTCCAATTTCCTTTGGCCTGTGCCACTTTCGACAATAAAGTGTCCCCCTTTTTAAGGGAAATATGCCTTAAAATGCTACCTCCTTCAAGAAGCCTCCTGCTGCAGTTCTGGGTGTGCCAGGACGTTCACCGTGTGTTTGATGGGGAGAGTGATGACACTGGGACATAAACAAAAGCTGGCGATGAAGACAAACAGACCCAAGGCTGGCCATCTGGAACACCTGCAGCTGCCCAGTGGGATGCTGTGCACCAGTCCCAACTGCCCAGCTGGAGAATTCTCTACCTCTGCCACCCCCACCATTGGCAAAGAACCATCACCCTCCTTGTTGGCAGTCAGCTCGCTTGCTATTGGTCAGAAATAGAAAAGAGGGCCCAGATTTGTTAATCAGGCCCAGCAGGATATGGCAAAAGCTTGGCAGAAACGTAAGCAGCAGACAAAAGGCTGTCAGAGCTGGGTCGGACGGGAGGGCGGTCCTGCTTCCTAGCAGAAGCCGGGCATCTCCATCCCATAGAAAATGACCCCATTCTTCTTGGAAGCCACGGCAGAAAGTTCGTCCTGCCACATGTCAGGCTTTGGCTAAAACCAGAAGTTGACTGGGACGGGGGGCAGGGGGCAGGGGGCTACACCGCAATGAGGACGCGTTCACTCACAGTAAGGTGGGGGAGTGGGGACATGTGAGATCAACGGCTCTGTAACCAGAACGTTACCTTCCCTTCAGCTCTCGCGATATCAAGACACCCTGACAGATGCCCAAAGCCCAGATCTAAGTCCTAGCCTCCAACTCTGAACGTCCTGGGTGATGCTAAGAGCAGCACAGACTTGGCCCGGGGTTGGAGTAGTAAATCTAATCCAGGTACTTCCTGTGGCCTGGTCCTGAGGTCCCTCCATCATTCTTTCCTCCATTTACACACTCAATGACCACAACTCAATTCAGCTTTGTAAAGTCAAACTCAGCTGACTTCCCCTGGAGGCATCTCCCAAAAGGTACCAGCTGGGTCGTCTTCATAGTCAGTTGGTGGTTTTTCCTTTGGATTCTTTTTTCCTTCCTTTTTTTTTTGTTTTGTTTTGTTTTGTTTGGTTTAGTTTTGCTTTTAAGTCCACACCTGTGACACATGGAAGTTCCCAGGCTAGGGGTCCAATTGGAGCTGCAGCCGCCAACCTACACCACAACCACAGCCACAATCTAAGACGTGCCTGAGACCTACACCACAGCTCACAGCGACGCAGGATCTTTAACCCACTGAGCAAGGCCAGGGATCGAACCTGCAACCTCATGCTTGCTGGTTGGGCTCATTACCGCTGAGCCCAAATGGGAATTTCCTTCCTTTAGGTTCTTCAGCATAAAGGTATGGTTTACTCTGCCTGGAGGAGGATCGAGTGAAGGCCTCCAGGGGGATCCAGGCCAGACGACACAGATCTCACTGGGGAAACAGGGCACCTTCCTGTCTCAGGTGATCCACCCTCTTAAGGTCAACCAAGGCGATTGTCTGCACTTTTCTTCCTGCAGCCCCCATGGCCTACGGAAGTTCCTGGGCCAGGGATCAAAACTGAGCCACCGTTGAGACCTACGTGCCGTATCATTAATCCGTTTCGCCCCAGCGGGAACTCTGCTCTGTGCTTTTCTCACCAAGGAAGAGATGAAAAGAAGTTTAGTCTCCAGGAGGGCACTTGAATATAGCACACTGGGGACCCTGGAGGGGGTCTGTCTTTGCCCTCCTCAAGCGCAGCTCGTCTTTCCCCTCAAGCTGTGTTATGGGCTAAAGCAAGTGCCTCGCCCGCCCCCCACCACCACCACCAAATTCACCTGCGAAGTCCTAACCCTCAGGTCTCTGAATGTGACGGTCTTTGGGGAAAGAGCCTTTAAAGAGGTCATTAAGGTCAAATGAGGTCATTCGAGGGGTCCTCATTTTTTTTTCTTTTTTTTGCCTTTGGTCATTTTAGGGTGCACCCGCAGCATGTGGAGGTTCCCAGGCTAGGGGTCTAACAGGAGCTGTAGCCGCCGGCCTTCGCCACAGCCACAGCAACGCGGGATCCGAGCCGCGTCTGCGACCTACACCACAGCTCACGGCAATGCCGGATCCTTAACCCAATAAGCAAGGCCAGGGATCGAACCTGCAACCTCATGGTTCCTAGTCAGGTTCGTTAACTACTGAGCCACGACGGGAACTCCCAAGGAGCCCTCATTCAATCTGACTGGTGTCCTTACCCACAGGATTAGGACACAGACACACACAGACACACACGCAGAAGGCACAGGAGGAAGAGGCCCCTCCAGCAGCCGAGGCGGGAGGCCTGAGAACAATCCAACCCTGCTGCCATTTGCTCTTGGACTTCAAACCTCCAGAACTGGGAGGAAATTAATTTCTGTTGTTTAAGCCACAAGTCTGTGGCGCTTTGCCGTGGCAGCCCCACGAAACTAACATAAACCCCGTCTCTTCTGTGAAACACTTTTTTTTTGTTTTAACATCCCAACAGATTTGGTTAGTATTGTGACAGAGCTCCTTATTTCCTAAAAGCCTGGGTGACACAGAATGGTCCCGAAATTTGCACCTGGCACCATCCCATACAAATATCTTCCTCACATCAGAAAATGACCCCGTTTTATTGGAAATTTACCCCAGAACACTGTGTGTCCCCCTCCCCCCTCCCCACTCCCATACAGACAGCAGCTCCTTGTGGCAGTGACTCCAACCACGAGGCAGGTGTCGGATGTAGCGGGGAGGGCAGGTGTGCTCGGACAGGTATCCCTACCTGAGTCTGATTCACCGCCTCCAAGTTGAAAACCATTGCCGTGCAATCGAAATCTAACAGCTGAGTGCTTGTTGTATACTCTTCCTCATCTTCTGTTCTATGAGTTAGGTTGTATAAATTTTGTCTCCCTGTTTTAGTCGGGATTCCCCGAAAGCAGAGCCCGAGATAAAGGCACACGTGCAGGTGTCCTATGGGGAAATGTGACCCCCAGGAATAAACGTGAGGGACAGAGAGGAAAGCAGAGCCAGAGGAGGAACCAACAGAAGGCTGCGCTCTGGATTTGCCCGTTTGTTTCTATGTTAAATTGTTTTTAAAATTAATTTTTAATGTTTTATTAAAGTGTAGTTGATTTAGGAGTTCCCGTTGTGGCTCAGCAATTAATGAACCATACCAGTATCCATGAGGTTGCGGGTTCGATCCCTGGCCTCGCTCAGTGGGTTAAGGATCCGGCGTTGCCATGAGCTGTGGTGCCGGTCACAAATACGGCTCGGATTCCCCATTGCTGTGGCTGTGGTAGAGACCAGTGGCTATAGCTCCAATGCAACTCCTAGCCTGAGAACCTCCATATACCAAGGGTGCAGCCCCCACCCCCAAATAAAGCCCAAAAAAAGTATAGTTGATTTGCAATGTTGTGATGGATTTGCTCATTTTTATGGGTGATAGTTGCCTGCCCACCCCACACCCAAGTCCATTTGGGCAACCATACAAAATGTGGGTAAAAAAAAAAGAGAAAAGGAAAGCATTTACTTACCGGTTCCCAGCCACCACTGGTCATTTTTGTTCCACGGTGGGTGCTAGCGCCTACTCCTGTCGCCCCACACTTCCCACCCATGTACACCGTGTCAGAGAAACCTTAGGACAGGACATGAGACGTACGAACAGGCCTGTCTTTAGGGTATACAGGGCCTTGGCATATATTTTTTGTAGGGCTCCATCTATATAAGCAATTTGATTTAAAAAATCTAATACAGGAGTTCCCGTTGTGGCTAGGCAATAATGAACCTGACTAGTATCCATGAGGATGGGGGTTCGATCCCTGGCCTCGCTCAGTGGGTTAAGGCTGCTGGATTTAGTGTTGCTGTGGCTGTGGTGTAGGCTGGCAGCTGCAGCTCCAATTCAACCTGTAGCCTAGGAACTTCCATGTGGCACAGATGCGGCCCTGAAAAGGAAAAAAAATCTATTACACAGGCCTATGTGAGATAAAGTGATTTGTTGGTGAGAATTTACATAATGGCCCGGGAATAAGCACTAAGATGTTTGTTTACTGTCCTATCAATATACGTGAAGATTTTTTTTAAGTTTATTTATTTATTTATTTATTTATTTATTTATTTAATTTGTTTTCTTTCCAGGGCCGCACCCACGGGCATATGGAAGTTCCTGGGCCAGAGGTTAAACTGGAGCTGCAGCTGCTGCCCAACTTCACAGCCACAGCAACACAAGATCCAAGCCACAGCCAGACCTACACCACAGCTGGAGGCAATTCTGGATCCTTAACCCACTGAGCGAGGCCAGGGATCGAACCTGCATCCTCATGGATACTAGTCAGGTTGTAAACCTGCTGAACCACAATGAGAACTCCACGTGAAGATTTTTTATAGTGTCCAGGCACCATCTCTTCCTGTTCAGGGCAAAAAGTATCTCTTCCTATTCATTCCTGTCAGGGAACCTGACTAATCATAATCCTAAGAAAACAGTAGCAAGGCTTTTATTATTTACAATGTGACTTTGGGACCTGTTTTTACTGAAGCTAGATGGATATTCTGGACTTTGTGGTTCCTTCCTACCATGTATTTAATGCTGGCTGAGTCATTCCTCATAAGCCTGCCCCATCGGAGCAGGCTTGAATACTAGCTTCCAATGACTCCATCCCCCACCCCTTTTTTTCTTATTTTTTAGGGCCGCACCCGTGGTATATGGAGTTTCCCAGGCTAGGGGTTGAATCAGAGCTGTAGCTGCCGGCCCATGCCACAGCCACAATGCCAGATTCGAGCAGCCTCTGTGACCTACACCACAGCTCATAGCAATGCCGGATCCTTAAGCCGCTGAGCGAGGCCAGGGATCGAACCTGTGTCCTCATGGATGCTAGTCAGATTCGTTCCTGCTGAGCCACGATGGGAACTCCCAAAGGAATGATTTCAATGAGCCCAGACTCTGGCATCTTCCCATGCATAGAAAGATGCTAAATTCATTAACTTGAGATGGCTGGTTTTCTTTAATTAATAGTAATCTTCTAATGTCCCAACTACCTGGCTTTTGTTGCAAAACCCCATTTGTCCTGGCTTCTTCCTTATCTGTTTGGAACCGTTCCTCAGAGCTATCTGAGAAAGAGGCTTAAGTGCATAGAAAATCTGCTGAATGAAACATAATTCTCAACTTTTAGGTTGGGCTTTTTGTTTTGTTTTGTTTTGTTTTGTTTTAGTCTACAGGAAATTTTAAAACACACCGATGCCAGAGTTCCCATCACAGCTCAACGGGTTAAGAACCCAACTAGTATCCATGATGATGTGGGTTCAATCCCTGGCCTTGCTCAGTTGGTTAAGGATCTGGTGTTGTCCTGAGCTGTGGTGTAGGTAGCAGACACGGTTTTGATCTGGCGTGGCTGTGGCGTAGGCTGGCAGCTGCAGCTCCGATTCGACTCCTAGCCTGGGAACCTCCATGGGCCGCAGGTGTGGCCCTAAAAAAAGAAAAAAGAAAAAAAAGGAAAAGAAATAAAACGCACCAACGGCTTGGTTCTGCCCCCAAACAGTCTGATTTAAATGGTCTACGTTGGATCCTAGACATTGATATTTTTCAAAAGCACCCCCAGATGGTGCTGGTGTATAACCAGGATGGAGAACCCCGGATCATTCCTCCCCGCCCTGCCCAATGACCTTATTCATAAGGACACAGAACCAGAGAAGGGGGACATGACTTGTCCAAAGTCACACAGCCAGGACGCAGCTAAACCAGCACCAAAACCTCAGTCCCCAGACTCTCACTCCGAGCCCTTTCTTCTTCCGCAGCGGTAAATGCTGCTCTTCTTGTGTGTGGCTTCTGAGAGAAGGGGGATGGGAGAAAGACCCGGGGTACAGATGCAGCCAGAGGGGAGAAGCCACAGGAATGCCACCGCACTCAAGAAGGCAGTGCTGATGGGCAACCACGTTAGCTTTGCGCGCAGCCTCCACCAGAGGAAGAAGGAAGTAGCTGAGTCCTAAGATTACACTCTGTGGTCATTGTCACAGCCCGCACTGTTACCTGCTTTGTATCACCGTGAATGTTGCCACAGTCCCCGAACCCAGGTACGATTCCCAGCTCTGAAAAGACAACCCCCCCTCGGGGGGGGCTGCCGACCTGCTCCTTTCACCTGCCCGGGGAAAACTGCAGTCCGCACAAACGCGGCCACTCCCAGGGGACGGTCTTGCTGAAAAGGCCCTGTGTCTTAGAGGCTGCACACAATATCCAACTATCCCCCGGCCTCCCCAGGGAGAGAACGCAGAGGTGAGGGTTTTCAAAAGCCAGCGGCTCTCAAGGCTCCATTACAGGGACGCTCACACAGCCGCCTTTCTGCAAACACCATGGAAAGTCACGGGGACAGGGGGCAACAGAAGCGGCTCTTCGGGCGATGGACAACAGCCTCTTTCCCTGTCCTGGCCGGACTTCCATTCTTAGCTCTGGAAATGAAGATAGAGGTACCGATGCAGAAATTCAGCAGCACGGTGGTAGGCGTCTTCCAGGCCATCCCCGTGGTGGCTTTGGACAAAACCCATAGAAGAGTCAACAGAAGAGTTCCCATCGTGGCTCAGTGGTTAATGAATCTGACTAAGAACCATGAGGTTGTGGGTTCGATCCCTGGCCTTGCTCAGTGGGTTAAGGATCCGGCCTTGCCGTGAGCTGTGGTGTAGGTTGCAGACGTGGCTCGGATCCCGCGTTGCTGTGGCTGTGGCGAAGGCCGGCGGCTACAGCTCCTGTTAGACCCCTAGCCTGGGAACCTCCTCATGCCGCGGGTGCGGCCCTAGAGAAAGCAAAAAGACAAAAAAAAAAGTCAACAGAAAAGTCTAAGCAAGGAGGTCGTCCTCCCCTGCAAGCCTGCTGTGGGCTCTGTGACTCTCTTTCTGACCCCGCCTCCCCCCCCCCCGCAGTTCCACTGTGGTCTCGGCATCGCTGCTGGCCGCGCATCCCACTCCGCCTCGGGCTCTGCTCTCCGCTGTGTCATTATCTCTCCTGGCACATCAGCAAGTCCTTAAGGGCCACGGGCACACCATCCACTCTTCTAGTTCGGCTTCCCCACAGCTGTCGACACCGCGCTGAGCTCACACAAAGCCAATGCAATAAATATTTGTAAACTGTTTCACAGGGATTGACAGGGAAGATATTTCCTTGTCTTCAACTATGAATCTCTGGGCTTGAGTTCAGCCTCTTCCCTTTTCACCACCAGGAATATTTAAGTGTTGACCAGGCACATACAGCTCATGAAAACCATGCATTCCTTTTTTTTTTTTTTTTTTTGCCTTATTCAGAGCCACACCCGCGACAAATGGAGGTTCCCAGGCTAGGGGTATAACAGGAGCTGTAGCCACCGGCCTTCACCACAGCCACAGCAACGCGGGATCCGAGCCGCGTCTGCAACCTACACCACAGCTCACGGCAATGCCAGATCCTTAACCCGCTGAGCAAGGCCAGGGATCGAACCCTCAACCTCATGGTTCCTAGTTGGATTCGTTAACCACGGAGCCACGATGGGAACTCCAAAACCATGCATTCTTCAATTCCACTAATATTTGAAGGAGGAAGTATAGTATTCTGTAGTGTTCAAGAGTTCTGAGTTCTAAAAAAGAAGAAGAGGAAGAAGGAGAATAAGAAGAAGGGGTTCCCTGGTGGCCTAGTGGTTAAGGATCCAGTGTTGTCACTGTTGTGGCTAGTGTTCAGTTCCTGGCCTGGGAACTTCCACATGCCGAGGGTTGGGGGAAAAAAAGAAAAAAAAAAGATTCCTGCTGTGGTGCAATGGGATCATGGGATCGGCAGCATCTCTGCACCACCAGGACTCAGGTTCGATCCCCAGCTATATATCTTTTGGCCAATGTGGTATAAGGCACTAGACATATGAAGGAAAATAAAGCAAAGATATACTCCCATTTGTTTTCTTTTCTTTTTTAGGGCCACAGGTGAGGCATATGAAAACTCCCAGGCTACGGGTCAAATCAGAGCTGCTGATGCCGGCCACAGCCACAGCAACACCAGATCCGAGCCTCAGCTGCGACCTACACCACAGCTCATGGCAACAGTGGATCCTTAACCCACTGAGTGAGGCCAGGGATCGAACCTGTGTCCTCAAGGATATCAGTTGGGTTCATTACCAATGACATGATGGGAACTCCTCTCTTGAGTTCCTCCTGCGGCACAGTGGGTTAAGAACCTGACTGCAGGGGCCTGGATTGCTGTAGAAGTGTGGGTTTGATCCCCAGGTTGGCTCAGTGGGTTAAAAGATCTGTCATGCCACAGCTGCAAGTGTAGGTGGAAGCTGCAGTTCAGATTCAGTCCCTGGCCCTGGGAACTTCCCTGTGCCATGGCCGTGGCCATAAAAAGAAAGAGAAACACAAGAGAGACTCTGACCCTCCTGTCTCCCCAAAGCAGGAAAGAAATCTCTGATGCAAAAGGAGCCCTCCCCACATCTGGAGGCAGGATACTTTTATTACCACAGGCTGGGGATCCAGGTCTAGATAAGTAAAACTTTTTACTTCTTTAATTTACTACTCCAAGCCCAAACTCTTTAGTCTTTTTTCTTGCACACCCAAAACCTATATTTCTTTGTCCTGTCAATTCCTCACAAATTTACTGTTTCTTTGTCTAAAAAAGTCTAAAAACTGCCTGCTTTGGCCACACCTTAGGCCCCATTTCTCTGAGACCTCCAAGCGCACATACTGAAATTTATTTCTCTCCCATTAATCTGTCTTGTGGCAATTTTATTTCTGGAGGAGGGATTCTTTTTAGACCGTACCCATGGCATATGGAAGTTACCAGGCTAGAGGTTGAATCAGAGCTACGACTGCCAGCCTACGCCATAGCCCACAGCAACAGCCACGGCCAAGCAGGATCCGAGCCGCCGTCTGTGCACCACAGCTCACAGCAACGCTGCATCCTTAACCCACTGAATAAGACGAGGAATCGGCCCCGCATCCTCCTGGTTACTAGTCAGGTTCGTTACTGCTGAGCCACAATGGGAACCCCACTGTGGCTATTCTATTAGTAGCCTAGCCATCAGAATTCAAGCGAGGTGGGGAGGAGTGTCCCCTCCTGATAGCCCACGCCAGCCCAGAGACTGCAGGAGTGGGTGGCATGGCCCTTGGCTGCCAGAGCCGGTCACCTGGGATCACCATGTCCAACCAGGAACAAGCTGGATGAAGGACTGACAGAGGATCAAGCCTCAGGGGGGCCCCTGCCTCCTCCCAGGGTTACTCCAGGACTTCAGAGGTCACCAGTCCTGGGCACTGCTGACCTCAGCACAAACGACGATCAGTGAGGAATTCACCGAGGAGAAGACCAGCAGGTGCAGGACGGCTCTTTCATTTTTCAAAATTTTTTTTTTTTTTTTTGGCCACGCTTGTAGCATGCAGAGGTTCCTGGGCCAGGGATCGAATCTGAGCCACAGTAGCGACCTGAGACCCAGCAGTGACAACATCGGATTCTTAACGGCCTGAGCCACCAGGGAACTCCAGGCTGCCCTTTTATACTCTCAGGCAGGAGGTACACATCCAGAGGCTGGGATCCACCTTCATGGCCATAAGGAAGTGCTCCAGCACCAAGGTCATGCGTTTCCTGGTTCTATAAACGCTTTGCATCATGGGGCCTGCCACCCCTGGCAGGAGTGAGGGGCCACCTCGGTTGTCCAGGAAGGAAGTTATATGCTCACTTCTGGCATCAGCCTGTCCTGAGCTTGAACCTACGCTCTACCTCTTAGAAAACTCTCAAGTTAATATAACCTCTCCATGCCTTGGTTTCCTCCCTTATCGAATGGGAACACAGAGTTCCCATCCTGGTGCAGTGGAAATGAATCTGACTAGGAACCATGACGTTGCAGGTTCGAGCCCTGGCCTTGCTCAGTGGGTTAGGGTCCGGCGTTGCCATGAACTGTGGTGTAGGTTGCAGACGCGTCTCGGATCCTATGTTGCTGTGGCTGTGGTGAGGGCCGGCAGCTATAGTTCTGATTTGACCCCTAGCCTGGGAACCTCCATATGCCTCAGGTGTGGCCCTAAAAAAGCTATCTATCTATCTATCTATCTGTCTATCTATATATGTATATATATATATATATATATATATATATATATATATATATAGTGGGAATAAGTGGGATCTTATGAAGATTAAATGAAATCATGCATGTAATAAGTTTGGGTTGCTGCAGAGGTATGGGTTTGATCCCCAGCCCAGTGCAGTGCGTTAAAGGATCCGGTGTTGCAACCTACGCTGCAGCTGCGGCTCAGATTCAATCCCTGGCACAGGGATTCAAGTCGCTACTATTATCAATAGTATTGCCTACAAGGATAAGGGCTGTAATCTAGTTCACACATTTTATTCTGCACTGTGTAGCAGGTACTGTGATAAGAGTTGGTGAGCCTAAGGCTAATAAGACATAGCATGTGTCCTACGTTTAGTTTACAGTTTAGTAGTGGAAGGAGACAAATAAAAAAGCATGTCTCACATCCAGAGTACAGGTGCTAGAGCAGAGGCAAGCACAGGGGAGGTGAGAACGCATCAGAGCATTTAACAACACAGTGGGGGTGGGGAGGAGCAGGCTGCTTGTGGCTGGAGAATGCAGCTTGTGAACTGAGTTCTAAAGGGTGGGAGTGGGAGTTCCCGTCATGGCTCAGTGGTTAACGAATCTGACTAGGAACCATGAGGTTGCGGGTTCGATCCCAGCCCTCACTCAGTGGGTTAAGGAACCAGTGTTGCCATGAGCTGTGGTGTAGGTTGCAGACGCGGCTCGGATCCTGCGTTGCTGTGGCTGTGGTGAAGGGAACCTCCATATGCCGTGGGTGCGGCCCAAATAAGGCAAAAAAAAAAGACAAAGAAAAGGGTGGGGAGTGTAAGCCCCGTGAAGGGGTGGAGGAGACGGAAAAAAACAAGCGATGGCTCAGGGAAGAAGACTCCAGGCAGGAAGTACGAGGGCGCGATTAAGTCCACTGGTGAGTCGAACCCACAGGCCAACCTGGCCATGATGGGGGAAAATGTGGTTTGGCGACTAGGGTGCCATCTGATTTGAAGGTTACGGCAGAAGGGCAGTTTGAGGTGGCTGGCTATTGGTGGATGTGACAGGACATGCTGGTTGTCTGCCAAATATCTGTCTTCTCTTCTACAGCAACAAATACCGTACTGGGTTTTGTTGGTTTATTTTGCTTTTTAGGGCCACACCCACAGCACATGGAAGTTCACAGGCTAGGGGTCGAATTGGAGCTGCAGCTGCCGGCCTACACCACAGCCGCTCCCAGAGCAACGCCAGATTCAAGCCTCAACCGTGACCTAAGCTGCAGCTCGCAGCAAAGCTGGATCAGAGTATGATCCACCAAGCAAGGCCGGGGATCAAACCCTCCTTCTCGTGGATACTAGTTGGGTTCTTAACCCACAGAGCCACAGCGGGAACTCCAATAGATTTTAATTTTTGAGCAGTCTGGGATTTAATAGAAAAACTGAGCAGCAAGTACAGAGAATTGCCATAGCCCCCCTCCCCACCCCCACTCTTGCACCTATTATTAACATCTTGCTTTAATGTGATAAATTGGTTACCACTGATGAGCCAATGTTGATTATTTATTATTACCTGGAGTTCACGCTTTACATTAGGGTCCATGGCTTGGCATTGTTGTACATTCGATGAGTTTTAACAAATGTGTAACGAACCAAAAAGCCAGACGTAACCGCTCACCTGGTCATATGTTCTCCTTCATTGACGTTTCTTCTTCTTTCTCAGGAAAAGGTCAATAGAGGCTGCCAGATGCGTACCAAAGCCTTGGCCCTCTGCTCTTCTCATTCCCTATAAGCATTAGCTGTACAGGAAAAGATCTCACTTTGGCACGGCTTATTATTTCTGTCTTGTTAAGGAGTCTTCGAGTGATTCCTTCTTTGGGTGGGTGCTTGCAAATCGCTTGTTTAATCATCTAGTCCACCCATCCCTTGGCATTCCTCTGGTCCTTCGTATTTTCATCTCTTCTAAGGATAGTGGCTTAATATCTGCAAATCCTTTTGTAGTTGGAATCCTCAAATGCTGAAGTGAGCAAATATTCCCTACTATCATTATCCAGTAATCAAAATCATTTTAGCAACTTGATTTGGCTTCACGCTGTGCGATAGATGTGTTCTGGGGGAGCTATATATACATCACATTGTTATAAATTAATTCCTGTTTTAAATGAATGGGGAAAGCTCATCACAGAATAGGATAATTTAGCAAGTCCTTCTATAAAGCAAATAATTCCATTATATGAATAATCACCCTCTAATTTAGTTCGCTATGAATATGAAATGTTCAAATATTGAGGGTTTTTTCACATATGGTGATTATAACTGAACATTTGGTTATCTTCGATCCCTTTTTTCTTCTGTAACGTCAGTGCTTCCAGTTCTCGGGCCTTAGGCCTAGGACTAAATTACATCCCTGGATGTCCTGAGTCTCCAGCTTGCAGATAGCAGATCCAGGACTTCTCAGCCTCCATGATTGTGTGAGGCAATTCCTATAATAAACCTTCTCTTACATATCTATGTATCTGTCCCACTGGTTCTGTTTCTCTAGAAAACCCTAATACAAGTGGCTACTGTGTGCTGTGTGCCATATGCTAAATTAATGCGAACGATTATAAATGCTTTTAGTGCATTTAGCGTTATTAAATGGTGAGGTTAGACAGGGCCTCTCTTTAACAAAAAGTTATTAGAACCACCCCCACCCATTAGGATGGTCACTGTAGAAGAAACAAACAAAGTCTGGCAAGGAGGTGGGGAAACTGAGCCCTCGTGCATGATTGGTGGGAGAGTAACATGGGTGCAGATACTATGGAAAACAGTATTGTGGTGTCTTAAGAAATTAAAAAAAGGTCTATCATCTGATCCGCAATTCCGCTCCTGGGTATATGCCCCAAAGAATTGAAACCAAGGTCTTGAGACATTTGCACACACGTGTTCATTGAAACATTTTTCACAACAGTCAGGAGGTGGAAGCAGCCCAAATGTCCATGGACAGATGAATGAAAAAAGAAAATGCGGTAGATGGGCATTCCTGTCATGGCGCAGCGGAAACGAATCCGACTAGGAACCATGAGGTCATGGGTTCAATCCCTGGCCTCACTCAGTGGGTTAATGATCTGGCGTCACTATGAGCTGTGGTGTAGGTCGCAGACGCGGCTCGGATCCTGCGTTGCTGTGCCTGTGGTGTAGACTGGCAGCTACAGCTCCGATTAGACCCCTAACCTGGGAACCCCCATATCCCACAGGTGCAGCCCTAAAAAGCAAAAAAGAAAAATGTGGTAGACAGGTAAAGGGAATATTATTCAGCCTTTAAAAATAAGGAACTTCTGAGGGTTCCCATCATGGCACAGCAGAAAGGAATCTGACTAGGAACCATGAGATTGTGGGTTTGATCCCTGGCCTCGCTCAGTGGGTTAAGGATCTGGCATTGCCATGAACTGTGGTGTAGGCCGGCAGCTATAGCTCCAATTGGGCCGCTAGCCTGGGAACTTCCATATGCCATGGGTGCAGCCCTAAAAAGCAAAAAATAAAATAATAATAATAATAAATTAAAATTAAAAAGTTGAGAAAAAAACCCTCCTGTAATTCCAAGACTGGAGTTGTTCTCCACCTAGGAAATGGGATCAGACCAGGGGGCAGGAGACTATAGGGAAAGAAGTGACCTTGGGAAGAACCTGTTCTTTGGTAGAAATAAATGCCCGCCATCGCTGACAGGTGGATTGCTCAGGACGCACTCACGTTCCCCAAACACCCCTGGCACTAATTCCATAGCTGCGTAGCTTCATGAAGCACCACATAGCTTAAGACCCGCATCTGGATAACTACAGCTTCCAGAGCCAGGCCCTGTCCAAGAAGCTGGTATTCAGAAATTATAACTCAATTGACAGCCCAAGAGTTCACTGGTGCTGGCTTAGTAATTAAATTACAAGGTGATTATTAGTCTGTTCAGGCAAAAAAGATTACATCTGAATCTGAGTACTTAAAGCAGCCAAGGACTAAAACTCCTCCCAGGGAAAAAAAAAACAAACCTGTAACTAAATTAATGCCATTTTCTACCAATTATAGATGCCCTCCGGTGACTATAAGGTTGTCATGGCAACATGCCCACTGCAAGGGTATGTTTGATAAGGCCTGAAATCAGGGAAAGTAGGAAGGGAGTGTTGTGCATCTTATCTCTATGTCAGACCAAAATTGTTTTCTGAGATGGGGGACAGGAGAAGAGGCACCAGTCTGCTTCCGTCTCTTCTGCGGCTTATCTGAAGTTCCAGGCTGGCGGTCCCCCTTTGCTGCTGCCCGGCAGGGAGACAGGCAGCCTGGACATCTTCCCACCCTTCTTCCCTTCTCCTGGGATGGTCTCCTACTCAGCATCAACCAACTGGCATCTTTTCTCGTTTTTCTGAAAGTCTCCCCTGCCACTTCCTCCAGGCAGGTTTCCACGCCTCAGAGGTCAGAGGTCTCTAGACTGGATTCAGTCCAATTGCTTAGCTCTGCACATCTCGGATTTTACAGAAATCCATCAAAAAAAATACAGCAGAGCCCTTATTTTGGTTCAAGGTGGCACAAAAGAAATTCGAGGGCTTTTCTTTCCTTTTTTTTTTTTAAGGACTGCACCTATGGCTGCTGGCCTATCCCACAGGTACAGCAACATCAGACTCGAGCCTCATCTGTGACCTACACCACAGCTTGCGGCAACGCCAGATCCTTAACCCACTGAGGGAGGCCAGGGATCGAACCCTCATCATCAAGGACACTAGGGGGATTCTTAACCTGCTGAGCCACAGCGGGAACTCCTCAAGAGCTTCTTATACCATTTATTCGAGTACCAAACTTGATCAAAACCAGTCAAAGCTGTGAAGCACACAAATACCATCGCCGCTTTCCGGAAAAGTCGCAGGCAAAGCAAAATTTTGTCGGTCAGATCCGATACTGCACGTACCAGATGAGCCGCTGTTTCATGAAACCGTGGTTACTCCTTTTGTAAAAGGGATAATCATCTCATAAGGCATCTTTTGTGTAAATTCCCATGCTCACACACAAGGTATTTTAGAATTTCAAAAGCTGTCTCGAGTCTTTTCTGGAAAGAGTATAAACAAATTTAATAATCAATGTTGTCAAACCAAAAAATAAGTGGGATGCGCGTATCTGTGTCTGCATGCTGGCGGAGGGAAGGACAGGATGTCAGGCTCCAGAGCAGCCGAAGTCTGTTCCTTATTGCCCAGTTTCCTCTGAACCGTCAGAGGCCCTGAGAAGGTGCTGATGAGAATTACTGAGATCTCTGGCTCAGGCCTGGGTGGACTCGCCAAGTAGGGCATGGTCCACTGTGTCTGAACTGCCATGGAGAAATCTAACCTCACACCCCTGGGCCATAGAATAAAGTCCAAATTTCCATCCGAGGTCCCATCTAGCCTCTCCCTAGTTTGACAGCAAAAACAGTGATAACCAAAAAATAAAAGCTAACTTTCACTGAACCCTTAAAATTTGCAAAGTGCTTCACGTATGCGACATTATTATTATTAGTATTGCCTTTTAGGGCCATGCCTGCGGCACGTGGAAGGACCCACAGCCACAGCAATGCGGGACCCGAGCTGTGTCTTCAGCCTATACCACAGATCACAGCTCACAGCAATGCCGGATCCCCAACCTCCTGAACAAGGTCAGGGACTGAACCCATATTCTCATGGATACTAGATTAGTGTCTGCTGCAACACAATGGGAATTCCTTGGATTTTAGTCTTATACTGTTATTTCTGTTTAAAATGTGTCTGTCTTGGAGTTCCCGTTGTAGCGCAGCGGAAACAAGTCCAACTAGGAACCATGAGGTTGCCTGTTCAATTCCTCGCCTTGCTCAGTGGTTTGAGGATGCGGTGTTGCCGTGAGCTGTGGTGTAGGTTGCAGATGCTTCTCGGATCCCGCATTGCTGTGGCTGTGGCGTAGGCCGGTGGCTACAGCTCCTGTTAGACCCCTAGCCTGGGAACCTCCATATGCCATGGGTGTGGCCCTAAAAAGGCAAATAAAAATTAAAAAAAATAATAATAAAATGTGTCTGTCTTTTCTTCTGACCTCAACAGTGAGGTCCGGTAAGCTAGATGAATGCATTTATTTCCATGTGCTTATCATTCATGATCCCTAACTTAGAGCAAATGCGTTATATGTACTTAATCAACACTAGGGTCAAAAAAAGAGGTCATTTAAGTGATTTTTCAAATGGTGTCTCTAAAGACTTTAATAACACAGAAATGTGGGTTCTTAATTTTTTTTTTTTTTGTCTTTTTAGGGCTGCACCTGTAGCATGTGGAGGTTCCCAGACTAGGGGTCGAATCAGAGCTATAGCTTCCGGCCTACAGCCACAGCCACAGCAACACCAGATCCGAGTGCGTCTGCGACCTACACCACAGCTCACAGCAATGCCGGATCATTAAGCCACTGAGCAAGGCCAGGGATCGAACCCACGTCCTCATGGATGCTAGTCAGATCTGTTTCCACAGACGGGAACGCCTCAATTTTTTAGTTTATTAAAAAGCTGGATGAATAAGTTATGTCATCTTAACTATTATAATTATACATAGTAAACCACTGGTTTAAAACACCAGAATGAAAACTACTAGGGTTATAAATAAATAAGGAAAGGAATGAACCTTCATTCAGATTTAGCTGACTGCATCTCATTATCTTCTCAAGTCACTACATTACTAACAAATTGGGGAACACGACAAACATTCCAAATCCAGGGTATGTATGTGGGTCCCAGGTGTGTGTGTCCCCAAACAGGCCACTGGGTTGTCAGAAGAAAATATTGTGATATTTACTGAGAGTCACTTTTATGTTAAATTTGTGCAAAAAATAAGTTTCCCTAAGAGCAAAAGGACTTTTGAACCACCAACTCCTAAAATATTTTTAATGTGTATTTCATCGTTAGATCAGCCCTTTAAAACGTTTATGTCAGTATATCTCGATAAACCTGAAAGAAAAAATAAAATGTCTGTTTTGGTAAGCCTAATAGATACAAATAGATAACTGGAATAAACTCCACACTTTATAGATGCAGATCAAAAAATTTTTTTTGGCTGATGAGGTGTATGAACAATGATCATTCTTCAACAGCATAGAATCAGCTGAGGCACTGGTTATATACCAAAAAGTACACACGTAGCTCCGAAGTCTCAATTTAAAAGAAAAAAAGCACCTCGCTATAAACGCACCAGTGAGGAAGAAAGATGTTCTTGGCAGCGAGAGGAGAGATGCTGGCTGGGGAGTTAGAGAAGTGGAGGCTGTTTGGAGATGAAGGGGGCGTGATTGAACTCACAGGCTCTGAGGGCCACAGCCCTGGGTAGACCACTACCTGCTTGCTGGCTGTGCGTCCCTGGGCAAGCTGTGTCACCCCTTCCAGCCTCAGTCCCTTCCACAGTAAAAGCTACCATGTCAACTACGTGAAACAAAACCCTCTGAAGCACTTTCTAGCGTTTCACTTGTTGCCTGGCCAGTATTAATTGCTCAGTTAACACAGTAGCTGTCTTTCTTGGAAAAGGAGATTTGGAGCGTGTAGAAAGCTTAAGACCAGGAGTTCCCGTCGTGGCTCAGTGGGTAAAGAATCCGACTAGGAACCATGAGGTTACGGGTTCGATCCCTGGCCTCGCTCAGTGGGTTAAGGATCCGGTGTTGCCGTGAGCTGTGGTGTAGGTTGCAGACGCGGCTCGGATCCCGCGTTGCTGTGGCTGTGGCGAAGGCCGGCGGCTACAGCTCCTGTTAGACCCCTAGCCTGGGAACCTCCATATGCCG
>PVHT020000284.1:1228366-1278804 GCA_004024745.2 Catagonus wagneri | reverse complement strand
CTTCTCCTTCCCTGCCCCCTCCCCCCACCCCCCGACTCCCGCTCCGAGCGGCGGCCAGAGGAACCCCGAGGTGAGCATCCCCCTGCCCGCCCCCCTCTTTTGGTCATCTCCGCTTGCGGTTCGATTCGGGGACCAGAGAGGAGGGCTGCGTGACGTGCGCGTGCTTATAGATAAATCCGGGAAAACCGACCCAAACAATTCGCCCCCTTCCCCTCCTCCCTGAGTCCGGGGCAGCCGGGCGTCCTCGCCCATCCGTGGTCCCCGCCTCTGTAGAGGACCGCACTACGCGATCTCGCCCCCTCCTCAGGTTTGGTCCTTCTCCGCGGGGTTCCCCGCCCGCAGGGAGCAGAAGCCCTGGAGCTCCAGTAAGAAGGGGGGTTCTTGGGGGGGGGGGCGCACGGCTGGAGCCCTGCTCGCGTTGGAGCCGCGCGGTGTAGCCGCTGTCATGTGCCGGATTCCGACCCGGGGAGGGGAGGAAGAGAGCGAACGTGATTCCTTTCCCTTTTGTTTTGAAGCCCGCATTTGCTGCATCAAGCAGTTGGTTTAGCACTGGCCAAACTTGCAGCTGTTCTGTCCGCGCTCCGCGGAGGTAGGGAGCGCAGCTCGGGGTGGCGGCTCCCGGCTGGAGGCTGCTGCGCTCTCGGCTCCCGGAGGGACTGCGAGAGAAGGTCTCCGCGCCGCCCCTCCCTCCTCTGGTGACTGATTGTGTCAGTGGCAGCGGCCGCGTGTGAATGTGTGTGCGCGCCCGTCCCCGCGGGCGCGGGGATGTCTGTCGTCTAGACAGGCTGCTCCCTCCCTCCGTCCCCGGTGAGCCCGCGGGCCGCGGGGGCCGTGGGGGATGGGAGCAGAGGAGGAAACCGGATCGGTGGATCCATTGCAGTCGCAGCTTTGGACATTCCCCACAGCGGTGATTGTGTTGGCTTATTTATTATCGTTACTGTCGCCGCTGTTTATTTGAGTCTGGGGAACAGATCCACCGGCGGAGCTGGGGTTACGTTGACAGGCTCTGAAAAACCAGCTCGCAGTGGGGCTGGTGACCCAAGCCGGAGCGGAATGGGCTCCAGCTCGGGTTCTTTAGCGAGCAGGTGACTGCCCCGGACACCGGCTTGGGGCGGAGGGAAGGGGGGCCGGCGGGCGGGAGGGCGCGGTGGCTGGTCTGCGGCGGCGAACTGGTGCCCCTGAGGGCCGCGTGCCGGAGCCTGGGTGCAGCTGGGGGAGGCGTCCCGTGAACCGCGCATCTTAGTTGGGTACGTCTCTCCATTGACGTTAAAGGACAGTGTGTGTGTGTGTGTGTGTGTTGGGGGGGGGGGTCTGAGACCCTCATCTGGGCGGCGTTGGCTGTTTGGTTTCGTGGAGTTTTCAGGGTTGGGGTCGGGGGACAGATGTGAGCAGAGAGGGCGGTGCGGCGTGTAAAGGGGAGGGGCGGCTGGCGGCGCGGTGTGCATCCCTATCCCAGGGAGCGAGGCGTCGCCTCCCCCGCCCAGCTGTTTGTGTGTGTACACACCGCTCTGGCTTGTGGGGGGGGGCGGGGACTGCAGACTGTGGCGTAGTGGGGACGCGAGTGGGCCCCGATGCCCCGCGGGGATCGGTCCCGACAGGACTCGTCGTCTTGTGTCTGTTCGCGCTCCCGCCGGGGGTGACTTGGAGGAGAGGGGGGCGTGAGGCTGGGGGCCCGGGGAGACCTTGGAGTTGCGTGTACGCAGAGTCGGTGACGGAGTCCCTGCCCGGAGAGGGGCGGCGGTTTCTCCCTTTGCAGCCCGGAAGTCCCCCTGACCCGACTGGCTGACCGCCTACTAGCCGTCGCTGGGGACGGGTCTGGCGGGGCCTGGAGGAGTCTCGGGAGTGCGCGTGTTGCACTCCCACCCCCGTTCGCTTGACCCTTGGCCGGAGGCGCTCTGTGGGTGCGCGTGCCCGCGCCTGCCGCTGCCTTCGCAGCCAGAGAGAATCGGCGTGCTCTGCCCCACCTGCCTCCCAATTTTTCGTCCTGGAGATAGTGGGGGCCAAAGGCTGCCCGGCCTGCGCGGCTCCGGGCTCAGCCCCGCGCTGCCTCCTGCGCCGCTGCCCGGTGCTCGGCCTTCTGCACGCCTTTGCCGGCTCTGTCCTCTCGGCGCTGGGTGTCTGCGACCGGGGGATTAGCTTCCAGGCTAGGGGCCCGCGAGCTAAGGGAGGAAGCTGCTGGAGCTGCGGGCTTCACGGTGGCTGGAGGCTCCCGAGGGCGAAAGTGACACAGCACGAGCGCCACTGCTGCCGGAGCTGGAGGGGAGAGGAAGGAGCCGCCCAGAGGGCGGGGAGGGGCTGCAGGCTGTCCAGCCGGGTTCCTCCTGTCCACGCGGGGCCTGGGCCAAAAACCTCAGGGATCCCGGCTCCGAGCATGCTCGCATCGTGCGAGAAAATTGCCTGGCTTTCAAGAAAACCCAGTTATACTGAAACAGAACGCACCGAGCAGAGGTTAGATGTTCAGCCCTTCACAGAAGGCATTCAGGTTCCTGGAGGAAGCTCCCTTTGAGACAGGATTCCCTTTACACACAGATCGTCTCATCTGCTGTGTCAAGTATCCGCCTGAATCATGTGCGCTTGGAGGCAGTAATTTTGTAAAGCATTTCGGGTACAGTGTCATCAGTGATTAACAGATTGCTAGAATAATAATATGTTCGTGTGACTTAACAGGGCAGCTCCCCCCCATCATCATATTTATTAACAGAGCCCCATTAGGTAGAGGGGTATTAACCCCATTATACAGAATAGAACACTGAGGTTCAAAAAATGACGCAACTTGCCCTAAGCCTTTCTGTAATTTCACTTATCAGCCTATGGCATTTCATCTGAATAGTGGCCACCTTTTTTCTTTTCTTTTCTTTTTCAGAGTAGATCTAGACATCTCTGGAAGTACTGAACCTGGGGGGGGGTGAATTATGGTGTTTATTTTTTGTCAGAAACGCTTTTGATTTGCTACCAGTCCTAAGGAGAATAGTCATTAAAGAACAGAAGTCTGCAGTGCTGTGATTATCACTCATCTGATAATTTGCTGTTGGTGAATGATCGAATTGTCAGCTTTGGAACACCCCGTATTTACAAAATTATACCTGTGTGTAATGAATGCGTATGGATGCATGTTTCTCCCACACATGTGGGTGTGTTTGCAGGGTCCTTATTGAATCCAAGGTTTATCCTTTCGTTCCTTGATTCCAAAACCATGGATTTAAAATAGCTCTTGAGAAACCACCCAGCTTGGACTCCCTGTGCCCTCCATCTCCAGGGATGGGGAAGCCTTGAAAAGAACAGGATAACCAACTATTCATTCACAAACATATACTGACACCCACCTGTTTGTGTAGCTTGAAGTGCACGCAAAGACTTTAACATATCGACCCTGCTTGCCAAAGTCATCTTCTAGCTGTGGAAATAAATAAAGATTTTAGGCCCAGCAGATGTTTGTTAAGCACCTACTCGAAGGCTAGATACTCTACTCTGGGACACACGAAGATAGGCTAGCAGAAACAGCTAAGTTGCAGTGCAAAAAAAAAAAAAAAAACCCCAAAAAACTGGATGAATCAGAGTCTACAGTAGGGAACAAATCATAAATATTTTAGAGCAGTCATCCTGGGACATATGTTGGTTGCAAGGGACTCAGAATGCCAGTCCCGATCCTAGAGCAAATGAAGAAGGAAGCAACAGAGGAAGAGAAGCCTTTGTGTCCCTTGTTCTTCTGAACTTCAAGCTATTTGGCACCTCCCAGGTGGGCCCTGAAGGTCTGTCCTTCTGTGGAAATGAGGCAGCTCCTGGGAAATGACCCTAAGTCAACCAGCAGGTCTGCTGAGCAGTGAGGAGCTGACAAGTTGTTCTCCGTGGTCCTGCCCCAGCGACAGGCTGTAGCTTTGGTCAAGGTCTCACTCCGGCCCTGCCCGAGTTTAGGAGTTTCTGTCTTATAGGTCTTTGTAGATGTTCTGATATGAGTTTGCATTTTTTTTGGCCATGCCTGCAGCGTATGGAAGTTCCCAGGCCAGGGATCGAACTCTTACCACAGCGCTGACCCAAGCTGCCGCAGTGACAACACTGGATCCTTTAACCCACTGTGCTGGGCTGGGGATCCAACTCGCACCTCTGCCAAGACCCGAGCTGCTTCAGTCAGATTCTTAACCCACTGCGTCACAGTGGGTACTCCTCCTTGAGTTTGCTTTTTATCTGCTCATTCCCAAACCCACTTTTGGGGTCCTTGACACTGTTCTCCAGTTTCATCTCAGTTTGGGGGTCCAACCGCCTTTGTTTTAAGGTTCTGGTGTTCACAGTTCAGATTATGAAGGAGGAAGGAGGAGGTTTTGGTTAGGATGGGGAGAGAATTCTGAGCCCAGAGAGAGAACAGGAGGTACAAACAGACAGGCCAGTTGCAGTTTTTGGGAATTCTCCAAACCCGATGGCATTTCTGCATAGCTTCCCCGATAGCGTGGCAGCCCACTTTGATGTTCATTTTGGGGTTGATCCTCTACCTCTGGGCCTCACTGCTGACTCACTGGTCACTTGAGCTCAGCGGCTCACATTCAGGCTTTATTCCTTTTCCCTCCTGCCTGCAGTTTAATTTAATAGGGCAATGCTGTGACGTTGGCCTTCTCCCTGAATTACCCCCATGCTGACGATCGACATCTGCCTGTTTTTTGTTTTTTTTGTTTTGTTTTTTCTGAATTAAACCTATGCCAGAGCTGTGGTTCAGCACAGGGTAAGAACAGACACATCCTCGGATTGAGGTACTCAGAGCTGGGAAGGGCCTTGTCACCGAGCTGAACTCATCAACCCATGATGTGAAGAAGACCTTGAGGCCCAGAGAGGTGAAATGACTCCCCCAAAGTCACAGGGAGCCCTTGGCAGAGTAGAGCAAGAACTCCTCAGTTCTGATGCCTCGTGTCATCATCTTTCTCTGTACTGTGATGCTTTCGGAAAGAAAGTGGGGTTCTTAACTTCCCAAAGAGTGCAAACTCTGGACCTTCTTTTCTTTGGTTCTAGAAAAAAGCCCTAGCATCCACCATTTAGTCTTGAGATTGCCTTCCTGCCAGACTGGACTTCCTTGCCCTTTCTTCTTTGGCTCCCAGGAATCCGGATGAGAGCGTGTCTTTGGGAGAGGAGGTATAAGTTTGGGCTCTTGCAGTGCTCTTAAGTTTGGTCTGTGACTTTCCCTTTGCGTGGCGGGGTCCTCAAGAAAGTGTTCGCAAAGCTGTTACGGATGTGCATTTTTCTAGGAGGATCCACAGAATTCATTTGAGTCTCGCTCGACTCAGGTAAGGATAAGAACTTCTGGGGTAGGGGCGGGTGGAATTGGCTGGGGGGTTAGTTGGCACTGCAGACTATCATAACACCCTGGGTGGATTTGGCTATGCCATTTATGAGGTATTTCACACAGGTGACCTCATCTGCTCTTTACAATAGCCCTAGGAGGCTGTTCTGTTGTTCCCATTTTGCAGATGGGGAAACTGAGCCTCTGTGGTTAGTGACATGCCCTAATCACAGGTAAGCAGTAGGGCAGGGCTCCGACCCCAAGTCTTCAGACTTCAGATCCAGTGTCCCGGGCTGAGGTGTGGCCAACCGTATCACATCACGATCATAGTTTTGGGAATGGAGGGCCTTGAACTTCCTGGACCTTCTTTATGTCCACTGCTGGCTCATGTCCAACCGTGGAATTAGACCCAAGGGCTAACTTATCCAGGGGGTGGGATGGATGAAGTGTGGGAGACCATTGTCACAGCAGGGATACGTGGACTGCGGCCAGTTTGGGATGATTTCATAAGAAGAGGTGAATTTGGGAGTAGGTTTAGGGTCAAGGAGGACCCGGCCGAGGTTTTTAGCTGGGGCCATGGCCTAGAAGGGGTGATGAAGAAATTGTGTGTACTTGGTAGGTGTGGAGTTGACTCAGGACGTTGGCTCAGTCCTGCCGTTGGATGGGGCTTCTCCTAGGTGACTGGTCTCCATCTCTGTCTAGCTCTGTGCTGGGCCCCGGGGCTACAGCAGTGAACAGGCACGGCCCTCCTGCTTTCAAAGAGCCCCCTGTCTCGCAGGAGAGACGGACACTGAAGCAGTTCAATTCAGCGTGGTGTGGTGAGCGCAGTGCTGGAGAAAGTTGCCTTCCAGACAAGGGCCACCTGTTCTAGCCTCAGAGGTCAGAGAGGGCTTCCCAAGAGAGACAGCACAGGAGCTGAATGCGTGAGAAGGGATTAGCCAGGAGAGGAGACAGGAGAAGGGCACTGAGGGGGAAGACACAGTGGGTGCAAAGTTGTAGGGGCCCGGGACTGCCTGATGTAGGAAGGGGCGGCAGCAGGGAGGTCAAACACAGGGGCGGCAGCAGGGAGGCTCGGAGGTGCCCAGAGCTCAGCTCCGAGGGGTTAGTGGGTCTGGTTGAGGACCTCACCTGTTCCCCGCTTAGAGGATGGGGCTTTAAGCAGAGGCAAGGCACATGGCCCTGGGCCAGAAGGGAACGTGTCAGGGATCCAGGCAGCCACTGGGTTGACGAGGCCATGACAGGCTTCATGCGGTGTCCAGGTCACAGGGGATGAGGCCTGGAACCCGGGCGGTGCGTATGTAGGTGGGAGAAGGTTCTATATTAAAAACATTCAGAGGAGTCCCTGCTGTGGCGCAACGGGGTTGGTGGCATCTCTGCAGCACTGGGACACAGGTGTAATCCCCAGTCTGGCATCGTGGGTTAAGGACCCGGCATTGCTGCCGATGTGGTGCAGGTTGCAACTGCAGCTTGGATCTGATGGCTGGCCTGGCAACTCCATATGCTGTGGAGTGGGAAAAAAAAAAAAATTGGAGAGTAAAGTCTGCTTAGCCTTGGGGGATAAGGGAGGGTCCCAGGTTTTCTGGCCTCATGGAGTCAGCGGATGGCAGCTTTTACCGGGGTGTGACCCGGTCGCTGGAGCAGGTCTGCTGGGGTTGGGGCGGGGGGGTGGGGGCGGAGGGATTGTGGTGAGTTTGGTGTCAGCTGCGTTGAACTGGAATGGCTGGTAGGACAGCCCAACGGAGCTGTCTTGCAGACAATGCAACGTGCAGGGCAGAAGCCGGGCAGGACGTGCGCACCGGAGCTGGCTGTCGTTCTGGGGGGTGGGCGGGAAACGGTCTGCCGCTGAACGTGGCTGCCGTGCAGGCCCCTGTAGACAATAAGAGGACCTCTTCCTCCCATTGTCAGAGAACCCTTTGTCACGCCGGCCCCGCTGTCGTCAGGGAAGCCGGGCGGGGATGCTGTGTCATGCTGGAGGCCCAGCTGGCAGAATCCAGCGACAGCCTGAGAGCTGGTGCGCGCTCCTCAGCTGGAAGCCTGAGAGTGAGTTAGGGGAGCGGCTTTGTCATTTTTAACATCCCTGGTGAGCAAAGCCCTGTCCCGGGCCCTGAGGGCATGAGGAAAGGGCAGGGGAGACCTGGACCGGCTTCCCAGTTCGGTTGGGAGACAAGATGTGGACGTAGGAAGCCCCTAAAAAGTTGTAATAACTGAGCAGAATAGTAAGATGCCCATTAAATGGATGAGGATTGCGGGCATTTCTCTTCCTGCCCTGCTGCATTTTTATGGAGCTGCAGTCTTTTCGTTTTGGAACCCTCCGGACATGAAATAGTGTCTGAAATAGGTGTTCCTCCTACGTATTTGGATTGGCAGGGTTGTGACCAAAGTTGGTTGTGTTATGGGGAGAGGTCAGCCAGGAAAGGTTCCCATGAACGCGTCCGAAGAGAGGATCTCAACCCTGATTTAGAATATTTTTAGTACCGCAGCGGAGTAAAAAATCTTGAAAACCTTCCAACTACCAAGCATCTAGAAATGCCGTATGAAATATTACTAGCATCCTTTCAAAGAGGAACTGAGTGCCTCAAATGCAAAAGAAATCCCTGGGGAACTCAGAAGCCAGTGTGGCCAGTAAGCCTGCACTGCCACTAGGCCAGGCCCGGGGGTGAGGGTGGCCGTGGGCGTGTCGGAGGGGCGTCTCAGAACCAAGGGCAGGTGAGCGGTGACGCTGCTTCCTCCAGGGTCCTCGGTGAGACCAGGAGTTGGTATGGAGGGCCCTGCCCGAAATGGGTCCCAGCCATGGTTTGCAGCTTTGGAGAAGGGACGGAGGAGACATCTGCCCACTGGCATGGACGTGGAGGAGGTGGGGAGCTTGTCTGTCATGGCTTGGACTGGAGCGGGGAGAAGAAAATCTTGCCTGGAAACTCGAAACCTTGGGCCTGTTGTGGCTTCGGATGTCCATTTCACGTGCGGCCCAAAGGTCCCCAAGAGGAGGAATTACCATATAAAGCCTGGCTCTTCCTACCTGTGGGCTGTAGGCTCTCGTGGGTGCTGGGGAAGATTCTGGGGCTCTTCGCCCTTCACTGACTCAGGTTTCCACCTTGAAGAGAGGCTGCAGGACCTGGGGGGCCTGAGTGAGCAGCAGACGACAGAGTCCTTAGTGGGAACTTTTGAAAAGGGCCTTTGAAACATTTGCACGCTGGTGAGTGTGTGTGCACTGCTGTGGAGAGGGGCCGTGCCTGCCCTGGGGCTTCATCTCTCAGCAGAAGCCTGCAGACAGGCCTGTCCAGGAAGGCCAGAACATTCTCCCCCAGTGTTTACTCAGGCCAGGTCTTTACGGAGGAGGCCTCTGTCCAGGTTTCCCCTCAGGGTGCCCTTTGCAGATTCCAGCTGCTGCTGGTAACCCCCAGACCACGTGCCACGTTGCCTGCCTCAAGCTCAGAGGTTCAAGTTCCTAGAATTTCTTTTTCTTTCTTTTTTTTTTTTTTTTTGCGTTTTCTTGACGTCTGTACCCACAGCATTTGGAGGTTCCCAGGCTTGGGGTCTAACAGGAGCTGTAGCTGCCAGCCAACGCCACAGCCACAGCAACGTGGGATCCAAGCCGCGTCTGTGACCTACACCACAGCTCACGGCAATGCCAGATCCTTAACCCACTGAGTGAGGCCAGGGATCGAACCTGCATCCTCATGGATCCTGGACGGACTGGTTACCACTGATACACCGCGGGAATTCGCAGAGTTCCTAGAATTTCCAACTTATAGTGACATCTCAGAGGTCACCTGGTGGGTCTCCTACCTGGTGAGGGAATCCTGCTCCATCGGCACCTGCTCTGAAGCTTCCCTTGGCCTTGGGGACAGTGCCTCCCCTCATTAGAAGGCTTCTGCAGCCAGAAATACCTTACACAAACCTCAGTCCCTGCTCCGCTCTTTCTACCCATCTGCCCTTTGGCTGTGGGCTGTCGTGAGAGATGCTTTTGACGCCTTTCAGCATCCTGCTCGCTTCTGCTGGGAGGGCCTTAATTTGCCAAGCTAAGAGCCTGAGAATCCGGCCTACTTCCATCCTAACTTACTTAGCAAAGAGGGTGCATTTGAAGATGGCATGTAATGCTTGCTGAGCTGGCTGTGGTATAGACGTTTGGAGAAGCTTTGTCTCAGGGCTGGCTTTACAGATTATGCCTAGAGAAGCAGGTTTCTTCCTCCAACACCCGGAATGTATTTCAGTTGGTAAGTAAGTGACTCAGGAATCTGAAGCAGGAACTGGTGTCTGTTGAGTGTCTCTTACGTGCCGTGCTGTGCTGGGCACAGTGCTAGGCATTCTCTGTATGTATTGATGATAAAAGTGACTTCTTCTGGGAGAGAGAGATGGAGGGAGCAGAGACGTGGGAATGCCTAACTGTAGCTGTGACAATTGAGCCCTAAAGTTATTCAGAAAGGATGTGTGTGGTTCCATCCGGCGTGGGTGGAGCTGGCATTCCCTCTGCTCTTCCCTTCTAGGGCCTTCCCCTGGGACGGGGATCTCACCAGGAGCTCAGAGAACCCAGCGGCTTTTGCCATATTCGTGGGTCACTTGCTGAGATACCGGTTGGAACCATGACATCAAAAAAGAGGCCTGTTGGACAATCCACATCTCGATGTGTCACCAAACAGGAAGGTGTTCACAATGACAGTGTTTTTTTTTCTTTTTTTTTCCCAGCATGCAGTTCATCTGTTTCTTGGTGTCTCTCTGCAGGGCCCCCGGGCTCTTGGGAGAAGTAAGAGACTTTCTGCTCCTTTGCACCCATGGGTTGGCTGGCGTCTGTGGGGTTATGTATCCAACAGGTGCCGTGTCGGGTTCGGAGCACGAGTGCCTTTGCCGCACGGTTGCATCGCCCAGTGGATGCCGGACCTGCACTCCTGACAAGCCCACCGGGGAGGGTCAGGGATTCTGGAAAAATATCCAATTTCTCCTCTTCTTCCTCTGGAATCCCCCCCCCCACAACGTGCTCCCGTTTTCCTAGTGTGCCTGAGGTCTTTTAGCGTAAGGCCCTTACCTCCATTTTAACATTTGGTTTTGGTTTAGCGGATGCGTATCAGGTGCCTGCTGTGGGTCCGAGGAATTCCCGAGAACCTGGCAGGGTCCCTGTCTCTCATCTTGGTCTTGGTGGAGAAGCCAGATCGGCCTCATGTCCGTGCAGTGTGGCAAGTGCTGGGTAAGGAGAAACAAAAGCGTGCAGAGTCGGCCAGAAGTAGGGTGACTATAATTTTATGCCCCAATGAGACACTTTAGAGAGTGGGATAGGAGTCCTATTAAGTACCATGCCAGGACGGAGACATATGGGGCTTGTGGCCACTTGGACCTGGGAGGATGTCGCATGTGGTATACCTGACACTGTCGTCAGTCATTTGTACTGCAGGATGCAGGTAGGGATGATGGAGGGGAGGGCCTTGGCTGCAAGAGAAACTGGCATCTGTTTCCTGTTTTTCTTAGGGGCTAAAGAGGAAAGCTTTATCTGTGGGCCTGTGGGCTAAGAATTCTGATGCAGCTCAGTTTAAAGCCACAAGATTCTATATGGTATCTCACTATGATCTCAGTTTTGGGGTTGTCAGTGGTAATTTGGAGAGATGGAAGCTACCTGGCTTGTAGGATGTTATTGGCTACAGGTAAAAGAACACTGGACCAACAGTGGCTTAAAAAACAAGGTGTTGGAGTTCCCATCGTGGCACAGGGGAGACGAATCTGACTAGGATCTGCGAGGATGCAGGTTCAATTCCTGGCCTTGATCAGTAGGTTAAGGATCCGTCTTTGCCGTGAGCTGTGGTGTAGATCGCAGACGTGGCTCAGATCTGACCTTGCTGTGGCTGTGGCGAAGGCCAGTGACGACAGCTCCATTTTGACCCCTAGCCTGGGAACCTCCATATGCCGAGGGTGTGGCCCTAAAAAAAAAAACCAACAGAAAAACAAAAAAACAAGGTGTATGTAAACTTATATAGCCAGAAGTCTGAAGGTAAGGGTTCTAAAGTTGGTTAATTCAGCGGGTCAGTGATAATTTCAAGAATTCATTCTAACCTTCCAGACAACCATTTACAGCACATTGGCCATTGGCTCAGGCTTGTCCCTTCACGGTCACAGTGTGGTTGCCACTGCTCCATGCATCATGGTCTCATGTAACTGTATTCAAAGGCAGGCAGGAAGATGAGTTTCTCCTTGCGTCTTTACTTTTTAAATTTTTTAAATTAAAACGATTGTTTTTGGCCACATCTGCAGTATGTGGTAGTTCCCGGGCCAGAGACTGAACCCATGCCACAGCAGCAAGCCAAGCTGCTGCAATGACAATGCTGGATCTTTGACCCACTGTGCCATCAGAGAACTCCTCTCCTGGTGTCTTTAAAAAAAATTTTTTTTAACAGTTAAAGTATAGTTGATGAGCAATATTATGTAAATTAGAGGTGTATAATATATTGATTCATGATTTTAAAGGTTATATTCCATTTATAGTTATTAAAAATTGGCTATGTTCCCTGTGTTGTATAATATATCATTGTAGCTTCTTTATACATAATCGCCTATCTCTATAGTGCCCTTCCCCCCTGCCCTCTCCCTGCTGGTAACCACTGGTTTGTTCTCTGTGTTTGTTCTCTGCCTGTTTTGTGTTATATTCACTAGTTTGTTGTATGTTTTAGATTTCACATATAAGTGATATTCTACAGTATTTGTCTTTGCCTGACTTTTTAACTTATCTTAATGCTCTCCAGGTCCATCCATGTTGCTGTAAATGGCAACATTTCATACTTTTTTATGGCTGCGTTGTATTCCATTATTCCACATCTTTGTCTGTTCATCTGTTGATGGACACTTAGGTGACATCCGTATCTTGGACATTGTAAATAACGCTGCTATGAACATTGTCAGGGATGTATCTTTTCAAAGTACTGTGTGTTTTTTTGGGGCATATACCCAGGAGCGGAATTGCTAGGTAATATGGTAGTTCTGCTTTTAGGGCTTTTTTTTTTTTTTTTGGCAGAACCACAGGAGTAAAATATCAGATCCTTAACCCAACTGAGCCACCAGGAAACTCCCTATTTTTAGAGAAACCTCCATACTGTTTTCCACAGTGGCTGCACCATCCTTGTGTCTCAATTTATCAGGCATGAAAACTTTTCCTAGAATCTTCCTGCTAGAATTTCCTCTCAAGGTCCAATGGGGAAACGGGTCCGTACTTCCCCATGGAGGCTGAGAAAGCACGTCTTGGTGTTTTCTGCTTCATCCATAGGAAGAGGTAAGCACTGCTTGCGAGGAAATGGGGAGAGGGATAATGCTTGGGTGAGCAATGATTGTGGGCCTCCCTGAGTTTCAAAATGATTTTATCTGTTCATTTGGGGAAGTATCACCTTTATGGAGACATAATTTTTTTATAAAAAATTTTTTAATAATATAATTAAGGTATGAAAACCAAACCCGTCCCCCTGGCTCTGGCAGTTCATTTGCTTTCTTTCACTATAGTTTTGCCTTTTCTTCTCATTTTTGGCTGCCCCTTGGCATACGGAGTTCTCGGGCTAGGGATCAGAGCTGAGCTGCCCCAGCGGCCTGAGCAGCAGCCCTGGCAACGCTGGATCCTTAACCCACTGCACCAGGCCAGGGACAGAACTGTGTCCCAGCGCTCCCAAGACGGCACTGATCTCATGGCACCACATCAGAAACTCCTAGTTTTGCCTTTTCTAGTAATGTTTTTTTCTTAACCCATAGATAACACGGGAGCATAGGACCCTAGGTGTCCCATGGGTGTCTCTTGTGTGGTCTCAGCAGGTAGGTTCTATGCCTCCTCCCCCCACGAGCCCCTTTGCGTTCCTGTCCCTGGGCCAGGTGGAGAAGCCCGGCAGACAGAATTTTCCGGCAGGAGGGAGAGCCTATGTTGCTGCTGGTGGCCTTGATGGCAGGCCAGGAGATGGCTGAGCTTCCAGCTGTCAGTGGCAGCCAGGGTCACCTTTGCAGGCCACTGTGGAGACTGAGAGAGGACGTTGCTGCTTCACGTGGCTTGGACACCTTGGCTCCTGCAGAGTCAGTGTCCTGCTCGTGCTGATTAAGAACTCTGGCCCCAGGGAACGATTGGTGGGCACCATCTGCCCCTTCCCAAACCATCATCCCCATCCTAGACACAAACAGCCCAGGCCAAGGGCAGACCACCCACTCTGGGATGGATCCTGCACCCTCTGCTGGTTTGGTCAGTTTTGCCCTCCCCTCCCAGCCCAGCCTTGGCTCTGTAGACCTTCTGCGCACTTAGCACTTTGCATTCCTGGCATTCTTACCTGATCTGCTGTCTGAGATCATAAGCGCCTTGAAGATAGTGTCCTTGTCTGAGCACTGGTGGATTTCCCGAATCTTTTTTTGTCTTGTTTTGTTTTTGTTTTTGGCTGCATCTACAGCATGCGGAAGTTCCTAGGCCAGGGATCGAACCCGAGCCACAGCAGTTATCGGAGCCTCAGCAGTGACAACGCCAAGTCCTTAACCACTACGCCGCCAAGGAACTCCACAAACCTTTTTTCTTTTTAATAAAGCAAAAGACGTATTTATAGAGTGAGGAGAGGCCTTTACTCTGGATATCTCTCCAGATGCTAAACCAACAGCTGAGTGTGGCACACAGCACAGCGCCCTGGATAGGGATGAGGATAAGGGTCTCTACATAGTCCTTGCCCTTTTAGAGGAAGAAAGGTAATCCGCCAGGCCGCTGTGGGTTGAATCGTATCCTACACAAAAGTATGTTGTAGTCTCAGTACCTTGCAAGGTGAGTTTATTTGGGGAGGGGGCCCTTAAAGAGGTGATTAAGGTAAAATGAGGTCCTGTGGGTGGCCCTAGTGCAACGTGACTGGTGTCCTTAAAGGAAGACACAGATCACAGGTCAGACACAGACCTGGGATGCCTGGGACAACCAAGTGAGGGCATGGGGAGAAGGTGGCCATCTGTAAGGCCAAGGAAAGAGGGCTCAGAAGACATCAGCCATGCTGACACCTTAACTGCAGAATTCAAGCCCGTGCTATGAGAAAAGAAATTTGTCTCGTCTAGGCCGCCCAGTTTGTGCTGTTTTGTTACAAAAGCCAGGCTCCAAGGAGTTCCCGTTGTGGCTCAGTGGTTAACGAATCCGACTAGGAACCATGAGGTTGCGGGTTCGATCCCTGGCCTCACTCAGTGGGTTAAGGATCCGGCGTTGCCATGAGCTGTGGTGTAGGTCGCAGATGTGGCTCGGATCCCATGTTGCTGTGGCTGTGGCGTAGGCTGGTGGCTGCAGCTCTGATTAGACCCCTAGCCTGGGAACCTCCGTATGCCGCGGGTGCAGCCCTAAAAAGACAAAAAGACAAAAAAAAAAAAAAATGAATAAAAGCCAGGCTCCAAATCCAAACTTAAATGACTCCAAACCTGAACTCTTTGCTCTGTGAGCTGCTGTGTTTGGATGGCGGAGGAGATTGTTAACTCAAGGATCAAACAGGTGGTATTACCGCTGAAACCCTGGGGCAATCCAATAATAACTTAACCTAACATTTGTTAAATATTAGTGTGTTAAAGTACTCAGTGAGCATTTTACATGTATTATCTCCCCCCTCCCTTTTTTTTTAAACAACTGGACCTGAGGCATACGCAAGTTCCCCAGGCCAGGGGTTGAATTAGAGCTGCAGTTGTGATCTGCTCCACAGCTCGTGGCAATGCTAGATCCTTAACCCACTGAGCAAGGTTGGGGATTGAACCTGTCTCCTCAGAGAGACAAGGTTGGGTCTTTAACCCGCTCAGGCATAACAGGAAATCCCTACATGTGTTATCTTAATTAGCCTTCTGTTTTACAGGTGAGATGGTGGCGGTATAGAGAGGTTAAGTAATTTACTCTAGGTCACACAGCTAATAAGTGGTGTAGTCCATTTTGCTATTTTGAGTTTTGTATCTTTTTTAAGATTTTTATTTTTTCTATTATAGTTCATTTACAGTGTTCTATCAATTTCTGCTGTACAGCAGTGACCCAGTCATATTCATATATATATATATATATATACATACATATATGTATGTGTATACATTCTTTTTCTCACATTATCCTCCATCATGTTCTATTACAAGTGACTAGATATAGTTCCCTGTGCTAGACAGCAGGATCTCATTGCTTATCCACTCCAAATGCAATAATTTGCATCTATTAATCCCAAACTCCCAGTGTGTCCCACTCCCTCCCCCTCCCCCCTTGGCGACCGCAAGTCTGTTCTCAAAGTTCCTGAGTTTGTTTCTTTTCTGTGGAAAGGTTCATTTGTGCGGTGTATTTAGATTCCAGGTATAAGTGGCATCATATGGTATTTGTCTTCCTCTTTCTGACTTACTTCACTTAATATGAGAGTCTCTAGTTCCACCCATGTTGCTGCAGGTGGCATTATTTTGTTCTTTTTTATGGCTGAGTAGGAGTTTTGCATCTTAACCATCATATACAGGGATTGACAAGTTATGCTGAGGTTCTCTTGCAGTATTCTGGGACGGTCACTGGTCTTAGGTCTCCCGTTACGGACCTGGGTGTTCTTGGGTTTTCTCTTTGGTGACCTCAGGGACTGGATGAAATGATATCTAATGTCGCTGATTGTGTTCTGTGGTTCCCAGTGCAGGGCCTCTGAGACAGGGACTGTGTCCTCTGCACGGACTGGCACAGGGAAGCAAGAACCCCTGGGATGTCATCTGTACCTGCCCACACCCCAGGTCCCGATTTGGCCACTTGGATCTATGACTTGACACTTTGCTTCTTCCTTATAAAATTAAATCTTTCAAAGTTTCCTCATGGCTCGGTGGGTTAAGGATCCGGCATTGTCCCGCTGTGGCTCTGTTACAGCTGTGGCGCAGGTTCGATCCCTGGCCTAAGGACTTCTACATGCCGTGGATGCAGTCAAAACAATACTAAAAATTATTATTATTGTTATTTTTTTGGTTTGCTTTTAGGGCCGCACCTGCGGCATATGGACATTCCCAGGCTAGGGATCGAATCAGAGCTACATCTGTGATCTACACTGTTGCTTATGGCAGTGCTGGATCTCCGACCCGCTGAGCGAGGCCGGAGATTGAACCCGCATTCTCTTGGATACTAGTCAGATTCTTTTCCGCTGCGCCACAATGGGAATTCCAATAATAACAATTATTTTTTCGCTAAGGTAGAAATTGTCCCCTCCCTGTGCCATGCTTCATTCTAGGTCTTTTTTTTTTTTGTCTTTTTGCCTTTTTTTCTAGAGCCGCGCCCGCGGCATATGGAGGTTCCCAGGCTAGGGGTCTAACAGGAGCTGTAGCCGCCGGCGTTCGCCACAGCCACAGCCACAGCAACGCGGGATCCGAGCCGCGTCTGCGACCTACCCCACAGCTCACGGCAACGCCGGATCCTTAACCCACTGAACGAGGCCAGGGATCGAACCCGCAACCTCATGGTTCCTAGTCGGATTCGTTAACCACTAAGCCACGAAGGGAGCTCCCCCATTCTAGGTCTTTTAAGCATGTGGGCTTTGAGTTTTATCAGCGAAAGGGTTTGGGGAAAGCGGTGCTGGTGAGTGGATGTAATTTATCTTTTTCCTCTGGGTTGACTGCAGCCTCATTCACGCCAGAGAGAAACTTGGGCCCCATGTACCGTAGGAGCCCATGTTGAGCCAGGATCTCTGCATCTTTAGCCTCATCTTGTTTCTGTTTCCCTTGAGCCCAGGTAGATGGCAGGTGATGGGGAAGGTGAGGAGGGTGGCAGCCTGGTTCTCGGATGCCGCAGACTGAAAAGAGGGTAGAAAGAACACGGACAGGTTGGCTGGGCTGCTTGTGGACCCTCTCTGGCAGCCCAGCCCGGGGTTTATCCTCACAGGGTTTTAATGATTTTAGTCATTTCATTAAAGCCAAGTTTACTTAATGTCATAGATTTTCAATCCAGAAATCAGCTGCATGTCTTTCAAAGTCCCCAGTTCCCCAGCTGCCTGCCTGTGACATCCACAGCTCTGGAGGCCCAAGCTCTGTGGCTCCAGCGTTCAGACAGCTGAGAAGGGGGCCTGCGGATCCCAGTGGCTGAGGACCCCCTGAGCCCAGTGGCCTTCGGATCCCAGTGGCTGACTGCTCTGGACAGGTGGTTGTCAGCAGCACCAGGGTTTATTGCCCCTGGTTCTCCTGTAAGGAGAGGGCAGGGCTAATGCACTTCCTGCAGTGGGGACATTGAAGCAAGGAAAAAAAAAAAAGGTGACTTGGCCACGGTCCCGTGCCACACTTGTCAGTGAGCAAACAAAAAAGGGCCGGTCAGACCTCCTTTCTATGCCTTAAAGTACAGCATTGCGACCACTGATGGCGTCCAGGCTGATTTTCAGTTGAGTATCTATAAACAAGTTAACAATGTAAAGCCACATGTTTATTTAAGTATGCATTAAAGAAAGAAAACATCACTAGTATATGGAACTTGTGATTTCATTATTGCTTAGCAGGAAGTTAGTTTCATAAAAAGTTAAGACAAGGTCAAGAATAATACACCTGGTACCCGGGTGTGACAGAAAACTCCAAGGTGGTGCATTTTGCGAAATGCTGCAAAAGCAAGTTTGGGTTGGGTTTCTGTCACCTGGTACTGGGAAAGTTTTGAATAATACATGACCAATTTCAGCCCAAGGCTACCTCTTTTCATGTTAACAAATGCAGGTTTCAAAGTATTGATTTACACAAAACTTATATACATATGACTGTAATTTGAATTCATGAAAGGTGGTCATTACTTAAAGACAACCTTAGTAAATATGCTTGTAAAACAAAGAATCCTTTTATATAGTATCCAGTTTCTTTCAACAGCAGATTTAGACTTTTAAACAATAACTTCTATTATCCAGGATTTTGATAACCAAAAACTTCCTAACTCGTTACCTGAATAACTTCAGCACAACCGACAGCTAGGTATTTAATTGTCAGGAAGATCCCATTAACATCAAATGTGCTGCAATAAAGAAGGTTCTGTTTGGAGTTCCCAGTGTGTGTGGCACAGAGGGTTAAGGACCCAGTGTTGCTGCAGCTGTGGCTTGGATTCTGTTCCTGGCCCTGGAACTTCCATATGCTGCGGGTGCAATCAAAAAAGTGGGAAAAAAAGAGAATGTCCTGTTTGACATCCTTTCTCCGATTAATAATAAATACTCTTGTCTAAAGTTAACTAAGGGATGGAGTTCCCGTCATGGCTCAGTGGTTAACGAACCTGACTAGGATCCATGAGGATGCGGGTTCGATCCCTGGCCTCGCTCAGTGGGTTAAGGATCTGGCATTGCTGTGAGCTGTGGTATAGGTTGGAGACGTGGCTCGGATCACCCGTTGCTCTGGCTGTGGCGTAGGTCTGCAGTTGTAGCTCTGATTTGTCCTGTAGCCTGGGAACTTCCATATGCCGAGGGTGTGGCCCTAAAAAGCAAAAAATAAAATAAAGTAAAATAAAAATGAAGTCAACTAAGGGGTGCATTTTAGAGCTCGCTCATCCTAGTGAACCTGACAAAATTTTACAGTCTGAATTTGAATGAACTCAGCTCATCTAGAAGAGTTATGCTGAAGCTGATATAAAAACTTGTAACAGTGGGCTCAACATTTTTATTTTATTTTTTTTCACTTTTTTTATTGCTTAATGATTTTTATTACAATTATAGGTGTATAAAAATCATCACAACTCAATTTGATAGCATTTCCGTCCCAAACCCTCAGTGTATCCCCCCACCCCCCAGATTGTCTTATTTGAAAAACCAAAGGTTTTCCAAAGTCTGTGAGTCATTGTCTGTTCTGCATATAGAAGTTCATTGTGTCTTTTTAGTTTCCACATGTAAGCGGTAGCATTGGATGTTCCTGTCTAATTGTCTGACTGGTTTCACTTTGCATAATTTCTAGGTCCATCCATGTTTCTATAAATGTTGTTATTTCATTCCTTTTAATGGCTGAGTAATATTCCATTGTGTGTATGTACCAGATCTTCCCTGTCCACTCCTCTGTTGATGGGCATTTAGGTTGTTTCCAGGACCTGGCTATTGCATAGAGTGCTGCAATGAACACTGGAGTACATGTGCTTCTTCGAGTCATGGTTTCTTCTGGATAGATGCCCAGGAGTGGGATTGCTGGATCAAATGGTAATTCTATTTTGAATTTGCTGAGGAATCTCCATACTGTTTTCCACAGTGGTCGCACCAATTTGGATTCCCACCAAGAGTGTAATAGGGATCCTTTTTCTCCACACCCTCTCTAGCATTTAGTGTTTGTAGACTTTTTGATGATGACCATTGTGGCTGGTGTAAGGTGGTACCTCATAGTGGTTTTGATTTACATTTCTCTAATGACAAGTGATTTTGAACATCTTTTCATGTGTTTATTTGCCATCTGCATGTCTTCTTTGAAGAATTGTCTGCCTAGATCCTCCGCCCATTTTTTGGTGGGGTTGTTTGTGTTTTTGACATTGAGCTGTAGGAGGTGTTTGTAAATTTTGGAGATTAATCCCTTGTCAGTCGATTCATTTGCAAATATTTTCTCCCATTCTGTGGGTTGTCTTTTGGTTTTGTTTAGGGTTTCCTTTGCTGTGCAGAAACTTTGAAATTTAATAAAGTCCCATTTGTTTATTTCTCTTTTTATTGTCCTTACTCTGACAGATGGATCTGAGAAGATGTTGTTATCATTTATGTCAGAGAGTGTTTGGCCTATGTTTTCTTCTAAGAGTTTGATAGTATCTGGTCTTGTATCTAGATCTTTAATCCATTTTGAGTTTATTTTTGTGCATGGTGTTAGGAAGTGTTCTAATTTCATTTTTTTACGTATGGCTGTCTGGTTTTCCCAGCACCACTTGTTGAAGAGGTTGTCTTTTCTCCAGTGTATATTCTTGCCTCCTTTGTCATAGATTAGTTGACTATAGATGCGTGGGTTTATTTCTGGGGTTTCTATCCTGTTCCACTGATCTCTACTTCTGTCTTTGTGCCAGTACCATACGGTTTTGATGACTGTAGCTTTGTAGTATAGTTTGAAGTCAGGGACCCAGATTCCTCCAGCTCCATTTTTCTTTTTCAGGATGTCTTTGGCTATTCTGGGTTTTTTGTGCTTCTAAACAAACTTTAAAATATTTTGTTCTAGTTCTGTGAAAAATGTCCTTGGTAATTTGATAGGGATTGCATTGAATGTGTAGATTGCCTTGGGTAGTATAGTCATTTTGATAATACTGACTCTTCCAATCCAAGAGCAGGGTATGTCTTTCCATCTGTTCATGTCATCCTTGATTTCTTTAATCAGCATCTTATCGTTTTTAGAGTACAGGTCTTTTGTCTCTTCAGGTAGGTTTATTCCTAAGTATTTGATTCTTTTTCATGCGATGGTAAATGGGAATGCTTCCCTGATTTCTCTTTCTGATCTTTCATTGTTAGTATAGAGAAATACTGTTGATTTCTGTGTATTAATTTTGTATCCTGCAACTTTGCCAAATTCATTGATGAGCTCTAACAGTTTTCTGGTAGAGTCTTTAGGATTCTCTAGGTATAGTATCGTGTCATCTGCAGATAGTGATAGTTTTACTTCTTCCTTTCCAATTTGGATTCCTTTTATTTCTTTGACTTCTCTGATGGCTGTGGCTAGGTCTTCCAGAACTATGTTGAATAGTAGTGGCGAGAGTGGACATCCTTGTCTTGTTCCTGATCTCAGTGGGAATTCTTTCAGCTTTTCACCATTGAATGATATGAGCTCTGGGTTTGTCATAGATGGCCTTTATTATGTTGAGGTAGGATCCCCCTGTGCCCACGTTCTGAAGGGTTTTTATCAGAAGTGGGTGTTGGATTTCATCAAAGTCTTTTTCTGCATCTATGGAGAGGATCATGTGGTTTTTATTCTTCAGTTTGTTAACATGGTGTATCACACTGATCGATTTGTGGATATTGAAGAATCCTTGCATCGCTGGGATAAATCCCACTTGATCATGATGTACAATCCTTTGAATGTATTGTTGGATTCGGTTGGCTAGTATTTTGTTGAGGATTTTTGCATCTATGTTCATGAGTGAGCTTGGCCTATAATTTTCTTTTTTTGTGATATCTTTGTCTGGTTTTGGTGTCAGGGTGATGGTTGCCTCATAGAATGAGTTTGGGAGTGTCCCTTCCTCTGCAATTTTTTGGACTAGTTTCAGAAGGATAGGTGTTAGCTCGTCTCTAAATGTTTGCTAGAATTCCCCTGTGAAGCCATCTGGTCCTGGACTTTTGTTTGTTGGCAGTTTTTTAATCACAGTTTCAGTTTCAGAACTTGTGATGGGTCTATTCATATTTTCTATTTCATCTTGGTTAAGTCTTGGAAGATTGTACTTTTCTAAGAATTTGTCCATTTCTTCTAGGTTTTCCATTTTATTGCCATATAGTTGCATATAGTAGTCTCTTATGATCCTTTGTATTTCTGTGATGTCTGTTGTTACTTCTCCTTTTTCATTTCTAATTTTATTGATTTGTGTCCTCTCTCTTTTTTTCCTGGTAAATCTGGCTAAGGTTTATCAATTTTGTTGATCTTTTCAAAGAATCAGCTTTTAGTTTCATTGATCTTTTCTATGGTTTTCTTCTTTTCTATTTCATTGATTTCTGCTCTGATCTTTATTTCTTTTCTTCTACTAACTTTAGGTCTTGTCAGTTCTTCCCTCTCTAGCTGCTTTAGATATAAAGTTAGGTTGTTTATTTTAGCTTTTTGTTTCCTGAGGTAGGCTTGTATTGCTATAAACTTTCCTCTTAGAACTGCATTTTCTGCCTCCCAGAGGTTTTGGAGTGTTGTCATTTGCTTTGTTGTCATTTGCTTCTAGGTATTTTTTAATATCCTCTTTGATTTCTTCAGTGATCCCTTGGTTGTTTAGTAGCATGTTGTTAGTCTCCACGTGTTTGTATTTTTTGCCATTTTTTTCTTGTTGTTGATTTCCAGTCATATAGCATTGTGGTCAAAAAAGATGCTTGATATGATTTCAATTTTCTTAAAGTTACCGAGGCTTGATTTGTAGCCCAGGATGTGATCAATCCTAGAGAATGTTCTGTGCGCACTTGAGAAGAATGTGTATTCTGTTGCTTTTGGATGGAATGTGCTATAAATATCTATAAGTCCATCTGGTGTAATGCTTCATTCAGGGCCTGTGTTTCCTTATTGATTTTCTGCCTGGATGACCTGTCCATGCTGTAAGTGGGGTGTTAAAGTCCCCCACTATGATGGTGTTCTCGATTTCTCCTTTTAAGGTTGTTAGCAGTTGCCTTATATATTGTGGTGATCCTATGTTGGGTGCATAGATATTTAAAATTGTTATACCTTCTTCTTGGATTGATTCTTTGATCATGATGTAGTGCCCTTCCTTTTCTCTTAAAATGTTCTCCATTTTAAAGTCTATTTTGTCTGATACGAGTATTGCTACTCTGGCTTTCTTTTGATTCCCGTTTCAATGGAATATTGTCTTCCATTCTCTTACTTTCAATTTGTATGTGTCCCTAGAAGTGAAGTGTGCCTCTTGAAGACAGCATATACATGGGTCTTGTTTTTTTATCCATTCAGCTAGTCTATGTCTTTTGGTTGGGGCATTCAGTCCATTAACATTTAAGGTAATTATTGATATGTATGTTCTTATTACCATTATAGTAACTGTTTGGGGTTCTTGTTGCTCTTTTTTCTTCCCTTATTCTCTTGTTGTCTCCTGTCCCAAGATGACTATCTTTAATGTTGTATTCGAGTTGATTTTTCTTATTTGTTTGTGTATCAGTTGTAAATTTTTGGTTTGCAGTTACCCTGAAGTTTTGATATAGGAGTCTATATATAAATAAGATTGTTTTTAAGTTGTTGGTTTCTCAGTTGAAAGTGCATCTCCAATGTCCTGCATTTGTGCCCTTTTCTAACGATTTCTGATTTTGGTAGCATAATTGTACATGGATGATCTTGCATCTTTACTGTACATATGCCTTTATTGGTGGGCCTTGTCATTTGTGGTGTTTTTGTTTCTGGTTGTGGCCTTTTCTTTTCTGCCTAGAGAAGTTCCTTTAGTATTTGTTGTAAAGCTGGTTTAGTGTTGCAGAAATCTCTTAGCTTTTGCTTATCTGTAAAGGTTTTGATCTCTCCTTCAAATCTGAATGAGAGCCTTGCAGGGTAAAGTAATCTTGGTTGGAAGTTTTTTCCTTTCATCACATTAAGTATATCATGCCACTCCCTTCTGGCCTGCAGAGTTTCAGCTGAAAAATCTGCTTATAAGCTTATCGGGGTGCCCTTGTATGTCATTTGTTTCTTTTCCCTAGCTACTTTTAGTATTTTCTCTTTGTCTTTAATTTTGGTCATTTTGATTAATATGTGTCTCGGGGTGTTTCTTCTTGGGTTTATTTTATATGGTACTCGTTGTGCTTCCTGGATTTGAGTGAGTGGTTCCTTTCCCATATTAGGGAAGTTTTCAGCTACTATTTCTTCAAATATTTTTTTTTGTCCCCTTCTCTCTCTCTTCTCCCTCTGGCATCCCTATAATACGGATGTTGGTGCATTTAACATTATTCCAGAGTTCTCTGAGACTCTCCTCACTTCCTTTCAATCTTTTATCTCTTTTCTCTTCAGCATTAGTGATTTCTACTAATTTGTCCTCCACCTCACTGATTTGTTCTTCTGCCTCCTGTATTCTGCTGTTGGCTGCTTCTAATGATTTTTTTATTTCAGTTATTGTATTTTGCATGTCTTCTTGTTTAATTTTTACATCTTGTATTTCTTTGCTCAGTGTTTCCTGTAAATTATCAATCTTTGCCTCCAGTTTATTTCCAATGCCTTGCATCATCTTCAGCATCAACAGTCTAAAGTCTTTTTCTGGGAGGCTGATAATCTCTTCATCACTGAGCTGTTTTTCTGGGCTTTTCTCTTTCTCCCTTATCTGAGTTATAGTTTTCTGTCTTTTCATTTTTATAGGTTTCTGGTGTGATGACATTTTTGCAGACAATAGCATTGTAGCCTCTCTTAGTTCTGGTGTTTGCCTCCCCTGTGGCTAAAGTTGGTATTGGGGGGTGGGGGGGGCTAGCTATAGGCTTCCCAATGGGAGGGACTGGTGCCTGTCCACTGGTAGGTGGGTTTGATTCCTATCCCTCTGATGGGTGGGGCTTTGTCCCTGGATGAGATTAGAGGCTGGCTGCGTGCCTGAGGGGTCTTTAGGCAGTGTGTTTACTGATGGGTGGGGCTATGATCCCATCTGGATTATTGTTTGGCCTGGGGCTTCTCAGTGCTGATGGGAGGGACCAGATTTTCCCAAAAATGGCCACCTCCAGAGAAATGGAGGCTGGTGAATGTTCCTGAGAGCTTCACCTCCAATGCCCTTCCCCCACAACAAACCATAGTCACCCCTGTTTTCCCAGGAGATCCTCCAAGAATTGCAGTCAGGTTCCACCCGGATTCCTATGGAGACTTTGCTTTGCCCTGGAACCCAGTTCACGTGAAAGTCTGTGTGCAGCTTTCAAGAATGGATTCTCCTCTTTCCCCCAGTCCTGTGGAGCTTTTGCACACAAGCCCCACTGTCCTTCAATGCCAGATGCTCTGGGGGATCTTTCTCCCTGTGCCAGATCTCCAGGCATGGGTATTTGACGTGGGGCTCGGAACTCTCAGTCCTATTGCTGAGTCTCTGTGATGCAGTTACTTTCCAGTCTGTGGGGCTTCCCACCTGGGAGGTACGGGGTTGCTTCTATCACATAATCACCCCTCCTACCTCTTGATGTGGTCTCCTCTTTGTCTTCTGGAGTAGAATATCTTTTTTGGAAATTTCCATTCCATTTGGTTGAAGGTTGGTCGTCATTTGGTTATAGTTTTGTTGTTTTTTGGGAGAGAATTTGAGCTCCAGTCCTTCTATTCCTCCATCTTAATCCAATCTCCAGGCTCAACATTTTTAGACCAGAATATTTTTTTTCCAATATTGTGACCTATGGTGACCGTATTTTCTGAACCACAAGTCAGGATGTGCATTGGAATATTTGAAATCAAGATTTCTCCCATCTGTTATCTTATATCTAGATCAGGACTGTGGGGTCTCATTCTCAAATTTGTTGACATGTTCATACACATTCAAAATTCCTTTTTTTTTTTGAAAACAATAAAAACATCTGTCCTAACTTCAGATCCTTCTGAGATCTGATTTCTCTTTCTACCTTCCCCCCAAATATCTTAGCTGCTTACAGTTCTGCTCCCAGTAAAAGGCTCTGTGGGGGTTTTCTACATCACCAAGCACTTCTTGGTTCCCACTGCAGTTCAGCTGGAGTCTGACATTACCTAGAGACAGCATAAGATCCCACAGGTTAAGGGGTCAGTCCTACAACTTCCACTGCCTGCCACCCAACTTCAAGATGCTGTGCCTCGGATGGGCTTTCAATGGCCCACTCCTTCAGTCCCGTGACTATGTTAGAGCAGCTCACAGGACTCCGAGACATGTTTTCCTTGCTAGATTACCAGTTTCAGGAATGGTCAGATGGAAGAGATGCGTAGCACAAGGTTGATGAAAGGGCTGGGGGCTTCCATGATCTGAGCCTGGGGCACACTACTCTCCCCACGTCTCCCTGTGTCCACCAGCAAGCTCTCTGAATCCCATCTTTTTGGGTTTTTAGGAAGGCTTCATTACTAGACTAGACACGCCTGATTAAATCATTGGCCTTTGGCCATCCATTCAACTTGCAGTCCCTCTCCCCTACCTGGCCATCAAGGGAAGGACTAAAATTTCCTACCCTCCCGTCACAGGGTTGGTTCCCTTGGCAACCAGCCCCCAGCTTTAGGTTACCAAAACTCACCTCGTGAACATAAACCCAGTTGTGGTGGAGGGGGTTTGTTAAGAATGTCAGGACACCGGAGTTCCCGTTGTGGCTCAGTGGTTAATGAATCCAACTAGGAAACATGAGGTTGCGGGTTCAATCCCTGGCCTCACTAAGTGGGTTAAGGATCCGGCATTGCCATGAGCTGTGGTGTAGATTGCAGACGCGGCTCGGATCCCGCATTGCTGTGGCTGTGGCGAAGGCCGGCGGCTACAGCTCCTGTTAGACCCCTAGCCTGGGAACCTCCATATGCCGCGGTCGTTGCCCTAGAAAAGGCAAAAAGACAAAAAAAAAAAAAAAAGGAATATCAGGACACCTTTATAGCTCTTATAAATTCCAAGGGTTTTTAGGCACTCCGTGTCAGGTACGGTTGAAAACCAAAAATATATTTCTTGTTATAAATCACAATATCACATGACTTTTTTAAATTAAATTAAGTTTATTTATTTATTTTTTGTATTTTATGGCCTTATCCATGGTATATGGAAGTTCCCAGGCTGGGGATTGAATCCAAGCTGCAGCTGCAACCTACGCCACAGCTGCAGCAATGCAGGATCCTTTTAGCCCACTGTGCTGGGCCAGTGATGGAACCCACACCGCTGCAGTGACCCAGAGGTGCAGCTGGATTCTGAGCCCAATGCTCCGCAGCAAGAACTCCTCACATTCCTTTATTACTATCACAGGACATTAAATCTGGGGTCTGCCTTCCTACCCCGTCCCCTGAAATCTGAGCAAACAAAAGAATATTTTGCTGTGTTATCTGTAGGAGCAGACAGCTTTGTGGCCTGAACAAATGATTGCAGTTTAAGGGCCTACTCTAGTTGCTATGGCTGTGTAACAAGCCACCCACAGACTTAGTGGCTTACACAGTAATAATCCTTTATTCTGCTCAGGAGTCTGCCGTATGGGCAGGGTTCAACAGGTACTACTCACCTCTGCTCCACATAGCATTGGCTGGGATGGCTGCTTGGACTTCCTCGAAGCATGGTGGCTCGGTTTCAAAAGTGAATGTCCCAGTGGAGTTCCTGTGTGGCGCAGCAGCCTAAGGGTCTGGCATTGTCACTGCAGTGGCTTGATTTGCTGCTCTGGCATGGGTTTGATCCCTGGTCCAGGAACTTTTGCATGCTGCAGGTGTGGCAGAAACAAACAAACAAAATGAATGTCCCAAGACAAAAGAAGGAGAAATTGATTTCTCAAAGGCTTAATCTGGAAACCTTGGTGTCCTTTCCAGATACTATGCATTGCACAGTCACTAAGGCCACATTCAAGATGAAGGGACAGGAGTTCCTGTCCCAGCTCAGCAGTTAACGAACCCAACTATGTATCCATGAGGATGCGGGTTTAATCCCTGGCCTTGCTCAGTGGGTTAAGAATCTGGCATTGCCACGAGCTGTGGCATAGGTCGCAGACACGGCTCAGATCCCGTGGCCAGCAGCTGCAGCTCCAGTTCGACCCCTAGCCTAGGAACCTCCATATGCTGCAGGTATAGCTCTAAATAAAGACAAAAAAAAAAAAAAAAAGATGAAGTGACACCCTATTTCTTGATGGGCAGGGTGTCAGAGTTTTGGGGCCCGTGTTTTAAACCACAGGAACTGGTCTTACAGGAAAGGAGGGTACGTCCTTCTCACAGACCTTCCCTGAGGTTTAGTTTCATCCTCTTGCGGTCAGTCTTTTCTAGGAGGATGAGAAAAGAAGTGTCTGTATAATCCTGCTGCTGTCGTTTGAACACATTTATAGTTAGCAACGCTCCCTTTTATACGTGAATCCTTTAAAAAGTGGCTTCCCCTGGTCGCAGGCTGTGTGGGGCATCTTCGCTTAATCAGGCGTGCAGGCCCTTGGCCTTGCTGTGTGGGGGTCTTCCTTGGCAGGGCCATCCTCAGATACTGGCCTTCCCAGAGCAACTCTGCTGTGGCAGGACCCTGTGCTGGCCACGGGGGGCTACAGAGACATAGGGAGACAGCCGCCCCGTGCCCACAGTAACGTGGATGGACAGCGATGGCCTCATTGTCACTTTTCTTCCCAGGCCGTCCCCTTCCGCAGGGGAAACACGGTGTGAGCATGTCTGCCCTGAATGCGGTGTGGACAGCTTCTCTTTGCCTTTCCGGGGCTCTTGATTTTAGGGAGGCCTGTGAAAGCAGGGACCTGACTCTATCCTTGTCCCGTAACTCCCCACTCTCGTTTTCCTCATCTGTGAAACAGGGTATTGGGTCTGGTCCACGGGGTCACAGACTCAACCAGCCCAGTGCCTGTGTTCCTAAGTGACATGTTATTGAAGCATAGCCACACTTGTTACTTTGAGTACATTTGTGGTTGCCTTTTGCAGCAGGGACTGCATGGACCACAGCGTCTAAAATATTTGCTCTCTGGCACTTTACAGAAAGTTTATAGACCCCTGGTCTAGAATAATGGCTTTCAAATTTCCTTTTATTTTACTTATTTATTTATTCATCTATCTATTTTTTTTTTTTTTGGATTTATATTTTTTGCTTTTTAGGGCTGCGGGTACAGCATATGGAAGTTCCCAGGCTAAGGGTCAAATTGGCGCTATAGCCACTGGCCTACGTCACAGCCACAGCAACACCAGATCCGAGCTGCGTCTGCGACCTGCACCACAGCTCACGGCAATGCGGGATCCGGAAATCACTGAGTGAAGCAAGGGATTGAACCTGCATCCTCACGATACTAGTCAGTTTCATTATGCTGAGCCATGACCGAACTCCTCAAATTTCATTTTAGCCATCTAGTTGTTTCTTCAAATAACCTAAAAATTTCTATTTATCAGTGTCATCACAACATTGTAAATCAACTGTATTTCAAAAGAACTTTAAAGAATGAAAAAAAGGTCATTTCTTCTAATACCTTGTGGCAGGTACTGTACCAAGTGCTTTTAAATTATTAAGTGGTTTAACCCTTCTAAAAACCCCACGAGATGGGTATTACTGTTATCATTCCCATTTTCGAGAAGAGGAAATGGAGATGGAGTTAACAGAGAGGTTAAGTAACTTGCCTAAGGTCACACAGCGAATAAGCTGCGAAGGTAAGATTCACGTTTTAGCAGAGGGCATGGTCTTACCGACTGCTCCATGCTACTCTCTGGTATCCTGATAGGAAAAGGAGGAGGAACGGGGCTGGATGGCTAAGGTGTTATGGGGACAGTCAGCATCTTCCCCGCAGCTCTCGGGTTCTCTCTCTGCAGCCCCCAGAACCCCCAGAACCATATCTGATAACCTCTGGAGGCTCTGAGTTTAGCACATTAGTAGGGTCCTAAGCTATAAGCTCTGTAAAAGGGGACTTGACCTCGTTTGGGTTTCTGCCAGAGGAACTGATCCTGGTGGTCGGGAGCTCCAGCGGCTTTGGGACCGTAGAGAGCTCTGTTCCCTGGGAATGAGGACTCCAGACAAACGATCATAATCATGCCCAATAAAAAAACGTGCGCTCGGAGACCAAGGTCCACATTTCAGAACACTCACTGGGAGAAGGCATCTTTCAATTAGTTGCAACGCCCCAGACAGATATTAAAAGCAGTAAATCTCTTTGGAGTCGGTTCTCTGGGCCAGAGTGATTTACCTCAGATCTGAGCCGTAAAATTGAGTCACGCCAACTTGCTACACTGAGTGAGGCCTTCTCAGCTCCCTCTTACCAATAACTCTAAATCAGCCAAGGGGGGTTAAGAGATTAGTGGGAGCCTAGGGCTGCAGAGAGACCCCTGAGGGGGAGCGGGAGTTCCCTGTGTATAGATTAATTGTCTTGACCGAGCCCACCCTCCCCTAAGGATGGTCTGCAGGGAGGCAGTACAGCCTTCTCTGCCCTTTGGAGCAGAGGCAGTGCGGGTGACTCACTTTTACTGCGGCTGGAAAGCTGACCTTGATCTTGGTTGGTGGTTTGAAGGTGATCGGGATCTTGGAGGGGAGTTTATTCTTTGGTGTTCTCACTGATTGTAATAATGGTATCTATTCAATTTAGTGATTTAAGAAGATTCCTGGTTCCTAGGGCCCCCCAGACGCCCCACCCGGGCCTATAGCTCCTCTGTCCTGTACCAAAGTGTCTCTTCCTGTTCTGAGGTTTTGTTGTCCCTGCCTTTTCTCCTAGATTAGTGGCCCTAACTGCCTGCATGGGGCTTGGGACCCCCTAGGGCTTGAAGGTGGGCTCTTTCTAGTGCCTCCCTCTTGCCCAGGGTCCTCGGCCCTGCCTCTTACCCAGCCAGCACACCACTCCTGCCCCCACCCCCAAATGATGAAATCGTCTTTCTGACAAGCTGAATCCCACTTCCTTCTCAGAGGTTTTCTATTCAGAGGAAAGACTTTTCTTTCTTCTCTTTTTTATTGATTGATTGATTGATTCCCTTTTGGCACTGCGCCATGGCATATGCAGGTTCTCAGGCTAGGGGTCAAATTGGAGCTGCAGCTGCGGCCTTCGCCACAGCCACAGCAACGCGGGATCCGAGCCCTGTCTGCAACCTACACCACAGCTCACGGCAACCCCGGATCCTTAAACCCACTGAGCAAGGCCAGGGATCGAACCGAATCCTCATGGATACTAGTTGTGTTCCTTCCCGCTGAGCCACAGTGGGAACTCCCCGGAAAGGCTTTTTTAAGTCTTCCAGTTTCTTCTCTTTTGCTTTTAGGTCATGCTTTGCTCTCTCTCAGTGTATCCAAATTGGGATTTTCCTTATTCTCAGAGCCAGCTTTTCTGAAGTGCTCCCTCTCAGTGGCCACTCTCCCTGCATTCCTGCCTGTTTTAGGTGTGACTGGACTTGATCATTGGGTGTCCCGAGGGCTAGAAGGTCCCAAGGCAAAAGGGGCTTTAGTGGGAATGGGTGGTGTCTCTTCTTTCCCAAGATGCTTTGCCTGTTGCCTGGAATGGTAGCAGGGGTCTGGTGGCCTGTGGGGTAAGACTGATGGTGTGGGGGTGGAGGCCCTGCTGGGGTGGGGTTGGGGGAGTACAGACTAGTGCCTCGGTCTTAGGGCAGCTCCTTGGGCTGCAGATGGCTCCCTCCTCAGGACTCAATGACGGTCCCCAAAGCCTGGCTCTGCCATGTTCTAGAAGAATATTTGATCTCATTCATCTCATGATTAACTGTAGATGGAAATCAGTGGGTACTTGAATAAAGTGAAGCTGTTTTATTTGGGGGATATTTTGGAAAACAGAAGCATGGTTCTCATTGATGACGCCTTAACTTGTGTGTGGTTGTATTTTCAACAACTTACAAAATGTTATCGTAAAGGTGGTAGTACCATTGCCTTAAAATACGTAAAAATGAGGAGTTCCCTTGTGGCTTGTAAGGTTAAGGACCCGATGTTGTCTCTGTGAGGATGTGGGTTTGTGGGTTAAGGATCCGGCGTTGCTGCAAGCTGCAGTGTAGTTCTCAGATGAGGCTCAGAGCCAGTGTTGCTGTGGCGTAGGCCTCAGCTGCAGCTCCTATTCAGCCTGCAGCTTCCTAGCCTGAAAATTCCATGTGCTGCAGGTATGGCTGCAACAAGAAAAAAAAAGAAAAGGGAAACAAAAAATTCAAAGTGAAGAATCATCTTCACTTCATCACAAATACTGTGCTAACTTTTGCATATTGTATCCCTCTCCCCTTTTAATAGCAATGGTTGATTGGCAGCTATGCTGAAGAATTTTGAATCCTTAATTAGCTTGGTTTTTAAATTTGTTTAGGTCCTGTGTATTATGTCGTTGCTGTTTTCCACAGAGCCCGAGCCCCGCCTTCAGCCTTCATCAGCGGTACTTTCTCTGCAGGGCACAGTAGGCCCTGGGTATCCGCAGGTTCTGTGTCCACCGATTCAGCCATCCTCCCCTGGAAAATTCTATGGGATCTGTGGTTGGTTGAATCCATGGTTGAATCTGAGGGCCGGCTGTAAGGGACTTGAACTTCCGTGGTCCCGGAACCAACCCTCCCAGTATCCCCAGCTCCCCGTGGATCCGGAGAGACAGCTGTGTCTCTAGTTTTAGCTGTGCTTCCCCCAACCGGGGCTTTCCTTCACCCCGCCCCCCTTAAAGGAAACAGCTGAGAAATTGCCCAGATCATTGTACCCTTAGATAACAGTTGCCACTCATCTGTGTCATATTTTATAACTTACCAAGTGCTCTCATGCTTCATATGTGGGGTAGGCTGGAATTATTATTATGGCCACTTTACAAAGATATTGGTTAGAGCCATCGAGGCTCAAGATGACAGAAGATGCCACGTCCAGTAGACCTTGAGCTTCATAATAGGCTCCTTATAACACCTTAGCATATGCAAAGTGACACACCCACAGCGGCCAACCATAAAAGGCCCAAAGTGGGTGTGGCCCAGTTCCCAGAAATCCCAGCCCCTTCTCTAAGATAATTAGAATATCCCTCCCCCTCATTAGCATACAAACTTACCCAGCCCATAAAAACTAACCACCGCCTGTCTCAGGGCCACCTCTCGCCTTTTGAGACAGCCCACAGTCTGTCTATGGCGTGCTTATCTCTAAATTAACTTGTTTTCACTTTGCTGTAGTTGGCCCTTGAATTCTTCTCTGTGCCAAGCCAAGGACCCTCAGGTGGCAGCCCATCCCAGGGACTCTCCCGAGACCTAGGACATAACCATCGCCTAATACCCCTTTTTTCCTGCAACGCTCTTAGAGATTAAAAGTCCCACATAGGGCTTGGCAGCTGACACCAGACCACCTCCTGTCATGCTCGGTCTTGTTTCTTTTTATCGCATCACGGAATTGGCCACAGGCCTCTGTATTTTAGCCCCCTCATCTGTAAAATGGGATCATAACAGTGCTTATTTCCTGGTGGCCAGTGGGAGGTAGGAGCGAGCTGTTACATGTACTTAGGATGGTGCCTGTGACAATAGGTGTGAGCTCTTAGGAAGGATGGTCGTAGACCCTGCCTTATGTGCTGGACTCTGGGAAACAGATCACGTGGCTTAGGCACACGATCCAGAAGTGCAGGTAAAACTCCCAGAGAAGCATCACACAATGGGAAGGTTGGCCCTGTGTCTGCATGGCTGCCCCACACCATGTGTCTCAGGGTCCAGCCTCCTGAAGTGGTACCAGGGCATCCGATCAGGAGGCCACCTGTAGAGTTGACCCTTCAGTTGGGGATCTTGGTGTGCTCGGTCGGCTTTTAAACCCACAGCAGACGTTGCCAGCCTGTTTTGCAGATCGAGCCTGTGGTCACCGGGCATTCTGGCTCCCAGCCTTGCTTCACTACCACCCTCAGTGTCACCAAGTACACCCCCCGCAAAAGGGATAAAACCGTCAACAGGGGGAGAGTGTGGTATGTAAAAGAATTCATTCATTCATTCATTCGTTCATTCGTTCATTCATTCGTTCATTCAACCAGTATGTACTACAATATTCCAGGCCCTATTCTAGCTTCCGGGGTGCAGCATGAGCAGGATGGAGCCTCACAAAGCTTTCTGACCACAGGCAAGGACTTAAGTGCACGCTGTGAAGGGGGATAAAGCAGGGCCGCGGGCTGGAGGGTCTGGGAAGGGGGTGGTTGCTCCAGCGGAAAGGACAGGAGCCCCAAAGAAGGAGAGCCTCTGGGGGGGGGGCGAGGATCCAGGTGTGTTGGATGGAGCTGGAGGAGAGCGAGCAGGGGAGCGCTGGGCCAGCTGACAGCGATATCAAGGGGCCAGATCTTGATGGACTTGGACTCATCGTAATGCAGGAAGCCTTGAAGGCTTTGGAGGGCATGCTGTGAGTTGGTGGGGCTTGCATCATTACCCAGGGAGAGGAGAATCTCTCACCCGTGACCCTGGCACAGGGCTGGGATTTCAGAACCTCTAGCATCCCCTGCAGTTTCGGCATATCCAGGGGCCACCTGCGTCATACCCTTCAGGTATGTGGCCCCCATCTGGGACATTCAGGGATCTCCTAGGGCTGATGTACGCCACCCCCCCCCCAATACCCCATGCTGGAATGCAAGGTCGTGGTCACAGCAGCTGCGGCCTCCTGGTGTGTGCTTTTGACAGAGTTCCTGTTCTGATGGTGAGCCTCTGGGGCCCGTCTCGGATTCCTCTTTGCCTGGCCTCTGCCTCCCCAAAGCTGGTAGGGAAGAGAGAGGACGTAAAACCCTAGATTAGGTCCTGTGCCTGGCCGCCAGCTGGGGGGAGGCCTTTTGAGCCGAAAAAGTTGAGGTTTTTATGGCCAGGATGAGCTCGTTGTGTGTGCGGGTAACCCTCCCAAGGTTTGGGGGCAAGGTGGGGGGTGGTCCAGCCACAGCACAGTGGGGACCTCTGTCCATGTGCAGACAGCCACCCCTTGCCACTGCTCACTTTTGGAGGCGACAGCTGGAACAGCAGCTGCTGCCTCTGGGGCCGGACTTCTTCCTCTGAATGACTCTCAAAGAGGCATTTCTCTCTGGGGTGGGAGCTCTGGTTCTTTCTTCATCCAGGAAAAAAAAAAAAAAAGCTTTAGAAAGGCTGCAGAAGTCCCCTAGTTAGAGGACAAGAGCAGGACTTTGGGGAATGGATAATCCTCCTGAAGTTATGGAGTTCCCGTTGTGGCTCAGTGGTTAATGAACCCGACTAATATCCATGAGGAGGTGGGTTCAGTCCCTGGCCTCGCTCAGTGGGTTAGGGATACGGCATTGCCTTGAGCTGTGGTGTAGGTTGCAGCTCGGATCTGGCGTGGCTGTGGCTGTGGTGTAGGCCGGCAGCTGTAGCTCCGATTCGACCCCTAGCCTGGGAACCTCCGTATGCGCAGGTGTGGCCCTAAAATGACTAAATAAATAAATAAATGAATGCTGCTGAAGTTGTGGCTAAAGGACAGTACTTCCTGGGCACTCCTATTCAGCCTACAGTACCCCACAGCCAGCGGCCCAACTCACTGGGGCCTGGCTGAGAGACTGAAGCAGATAGTCAATAACAGTCTCATTTATTCAACAGATTTGGTCAATTAATATTTTTGAGCAACGTCTATGGGGCAGGCTTTTTTCTAGGTGCTGAGAATATATCCAGTGAACAAAACAGACGAGTTCTTGCCCTTGAGTCTAGTCTTAGAACAGGAGAAAAAGACCTCTCAAATCTGTAAAGAGTAACTGCTGGAGTTACGTGGGCGTTGGTGTAAGGATCCTTGGCTTTGTGCCGAGAGGCGGGGACGGTGTGTTTGGGATACCCGGGAACAGACAGAAGCGGAAACCTTGTCGCTAAAGGCCGGTTGGGTAGAGGGGACATCCAGCATTCTTGCCATGTGGCAGAAGGCAGGGGAGGATGGGATTCTGTTTATGAAGTTGAGCCTGTAAAAAGGCTTTTTCTGACTGTGTCTCTAATGTGGAGTAAACTTATCCTAGACTGATCTTCTGCTAGATCAACAAGTGTTATGAAGTATTTTCTTTGTGCCCAGGTACCTGGGGCTTGTGGGAAGATGTGCTCCTTGCCTTGGGGACTGTATGCTTAAGTAATTTGGAAACAAAGCAAGGGCAGGTCTGTGCAGCCTGAGAGTATTGTGGAGAGAACTCAGTGAGTGCAGTCTGGGAAGGCTTCCTGGAGGAGGTGGCTCCAAGCCAGTCAGAAAGAGGTGGGGGAGTTCCTGCCATGGGGCAGTGGGTTAAGCGTCCAACTGCAGTGGCTCAGGTCTCTGTGGAGGTGTGTGCTTGATCCCTAGCGCAGTGCAGTGGTTGAAGGGTCCGGCATTGCCACAGTGGTGGTTTTGGCTGCAGCTGTGGCTTGAATTTGATCCCTGGCCCGGGAACTTCCATATGCTGTGGCTGCAGCCATAAAAGAAACACAATATTACAAAATAAAGAAGTGGGGAAGGTGTTCCGAGAGATGTGGTAACACATGAGCATGGCTTGTGTTCTTGGGGCAGCATGACAGGTTTGTCACAGTGCAGTTGGTGGGGTGTGTGTGACAAGAGATCAGAGGGTGGGGGGCAGTGCAGGCCAGTGGGGGCTTCATGCAGCCTGTACCTGGGAGCCACTGAAGATTTTACAGTAGATGAGTAGCGTGGTAGCAATGGTGTTTTCCAGTGTTTCAGGTGTCAGATGGTGGGAGGAAGCCGGGAGCAGACAAATGTGAGTCCAGAGTATGGGGTCCTGCCTAACAAGTCACGGGGCCCACAGAGAAATCACTTTCTGCACCTCAGTTTGTCTCATCTGTAAAATGAAAGCAAGATTTCTAATCCTGGCTATTTCACAGATTTGTTGTGAGTCTTCATTTTACGATTGTGTGCAACAATGCCTTAAAAAAGAGGAAAAAGTAAAGTGTTAATTGAAGAAAAAGAAAATCCAGGCTAACGGTGTCAGGATCTCCTTCTCACCTTGGCTTCCTGACCTAGGAGACCGCGTGCAGTGAGAGAGAAATCTTGCACTTGTGGTGAAGGATGTGGTCCGTGCGTCAGAGGACCAGGCAGGGAAGTGAGCTCGTATCATCTACAGTTTATTCTCCCTTTCGACCCCGAGGTGGGGGGGTGAGGGGCCCTTGAGCCAGAGCCGTAGCCCTTCTCGGGGTCACAGGCTCACCAGCGGTGCAGCCCCACTGGGAACAGGACACTGACGGACTTTCAGTCTGTGGCAGCCCGCGTGGCCTGCAGCTGGGGCTTAAATGCCAGAGATTCATTTCCTCATGGCTCTGGAGCCTAGAAGTCCAAGATCAAAAGTTGGTTGGCAGGAGTTCCCATTGTGGCTCAGTGGAAACGAATCTGACTAGCATCCATGAGGATGCGGGTTCGATCCCTGGCCTCGCTCGGTGGGTTAAGGATTCAGCATTGCTGTGGGCTATGGTGTAGGTCACAGACATGGCTTGGATCTGGGGTTGTTATGGCTAAGGCATAGCCCTAGCTCCGATTTGACCCCTAGCCTGGGAAAGTCCATATGCCCTGGGTACGGCCCTAAAAAAAAAAAAGTTGGTTGGAGATCCCACCGTCGCTCAACGGGTTAAGAACCCGACAGCGTCCGTGAGGATGCGGGTTCAATCAGCGGCCTTGATCAGTGGGTTAAGGATCCGGCATTGCTGCAAGCTGCAGTGTAGGTCACAGATGTGGCTCGGATCCCACATTGCTGTGGCTGTGGTGTAGGCCAGCAGCTGTGGCTCCGACTTGACCCCTAGCCTGGGAACCCCCATATGTCGCGAATGTAGCCATAAAAAGAAAAAGAAAAAAAAAATGATTGATTTCTCCTGAGGCCTCTCAGCTGGCATAGAGATGGCCACTTCTCACTGTGTCCTCATGCGGTGTGCCCTCTGTGTGTTTCACCTAAAAAGGACAACAGTTGTACCAGAGGAGGGCCCACTCTAATGCCCTCATTTCACCTTAGTCACCTTTTTAAAGGCGGCGTCTCCAGAGCGTTCCCTAGTGGCCTAGTGGTTATTGATCTGGTGTTGTCACTATTGTGGTGGGTTCAATCCCTGACCCAGGAGCTTCTACATGCTGGGGGTACCCACCTCCCAAAAAAGATACTGTCTCCAAATACAGCCACATTCTGGGGTACTTAGGACTTCAGCACATGAATTTTGGGGAGGGGGCACAGTTCAGCCCATAACACCTTCTTTGAGAATTTCCAGAGTGTGTACTACAGTTTTGGGTAGAAAGGCACCCTCCTGGAGGAAAAGGGAAGTAAGTCTTGAAAATTCCTGGGATCTGTCATAGACCTGATTCTGGGGACCAGGGCACCATTGAGAACTGTGACAAGCCAAACATAAATGACTAAAGGATTTAGTGCTCTTGGCAAAAAGCTTGAATTAAATTTCTTCAAATAAACTTCATAAACAACCTCCTCCCCCCGAATTTCAAAAAAGCTCAATTAACTTGCTTTATAAAAGGTTTCCTCAGGAGTTCCCTGGTGGCTCAGTGGGATTAAGGATCCAGCATTGTCACTGCTGTGGTGTGGATTCGATCCCAGGCCGGGGAACTTTTGCATGCCACAGGGATGGCCAAAAAAAAAAGATTTTGTGAATCTTATAAATACGCGACCTCACAGGTATACTTAAAAAGTGACTTAATATCGGAGTTCCCGTCGTGAAGCAGTGGAAATGAATCTGACTAGGAACCATGAGGTTGCGGGTTCGATCCCTGGCCTTGCTCAGTGGGTTAAGGATCTGGCATTGCTGTGAGCTGTGGTGTGTAGGTTACAGACGCTGCTCGGATCTGGTATTGCTGTGGCTGTGGCTCCACATGCCGCGGGTATGGCCCTAAAACGACAAAAGTAAAAAAAAAGGTGACTTAATATCATGTGATTAAAGGACTACATTTTCAGAGCCTAGCCATTAAAGACAGGAGAGACAGCCTGTAATTAAAATTTTGCCGAACCTCCCAGCCCCCCGCAAAGACCGGTTTGCTGACAACAGTTGACAATTAGAGCAGCTGAGACACTGGCGCGTCTCCCGTGCCATCCGCTCCAGACAGGCGTGTACGCGGACCCCACCCCAACCATCTGGCTCCTGCCTGGGGCTGGGGCATCCGCTCCGCTGGCCTGGTAGCAGGACTGGGTCTAACCCCACCTAGTCCTTCTCGACCAGTGTCACTTGGGGATAGTGATATTGGGCCCCAGTCAGTTTCGAGGGCAAGGAGACCCAGGCCAGTGAATGTGGAGTGTTGCCCAGATCTGATGTTAGCAGCTTCAGCCTGCAAACATTCCCTCTTATTAGAGCTGCAGACATGGCCCAGTGGACGAACTCCTGGTCCCCCGTGAGTGGGGCACATTGCCTGGGACCAGGAGAGGAAGCCGAGATCAGAACGAGGCCGTTCCTCCCCCCTAAGAGCGGGGAGAGCGCGGGTAGCCAGGAAAACGCAGGGAGGCCTGTCAGGATGCTTAGAGCGTAAGAGAACGTGTGTATATATGTATTACTGGGTCACTCTACTGCACAGCAGATACTGATAGAACGTTGTAAATTGACTATTAAAAAAAAAAAAGCTGACAGTTATCGGGAGGAAGAAGAATACTCGTCACCCAGGGCAGCGGAAACTGGAGTTTAAAAAAGCCAGTTGCTTGTTGGGTATTAGAGTCTGTCCTTCCTTCCATCCATCTTTTCTTTCTTTCTCTCTTTCTCTCTTTCTTTCGTCTTTTGCCTTATCTAGGGCCACACCCACGGCATGTGGAGGTTCCCAGGCTAGGGGTCTAACAGGAGCTGTAGCCACCGGCCTTCGCCACAGCCACAGCAACGCGGGATCTGAGCCACGTCTGCAACCTACACCACAGCTCACGGCAACGTCGGATCCCTAACCCCGTGACTGAGGCCAGGGATCGAACCCACAACCTCACGGATACTAGTCAGGTTTGTTAATTACCGAGCCACGACGGGAACTCCATCATCATAGATGTTCCTTAAGACCCTACTGAGTGCTGAGACCTATGCTGTGTACGGAGGCCACACCCTAGTCTCCTCTGGCCTGAGAGCCTTCAAGAGCAATTCTAGAAGTTGAGTACTTCGGCCTTGCCCCGAACGGTCGCACAGACTAGTGGAGGAGATGGACAGTCACGCACAGAGTGGAGGGAGATGCCCAGGGCACTGTGGGGGCCCCTGGAAGGGTGCCTGGCCCAGCCCGGGGAGTCAGGGCAGGCTCCTTATAGGAGTGGCAAACAGGAGCTAAATCAGTGGATGGAGGGGAGTTCATTGGGCCAAGAGTTGGGGACAGGTGTGTTAGAGTTGGGGACAAGTGTGTTAGAGTTGGGGACAGGTGTGTTTAGGGCAGAAGGGACATTGTAGGCCAAGGCCCGGAGGTGAGAATGTGCACAGTTGAGGTTGAGTCAAGGTCTCCTGAGGATACAGACCTGGAGGAGAGTGGAGGAAAGTGAGGATGGGGCTGCGTGTCGGGCCGAGGCCAGAGTGAAGGCCACGTGGTAGAGGGTGAGGAAGACCAGACCTTGCCCTAAGATTTTTTTTCTTTTTCTTTTTCTTTATTTTTTTTTTTAAAGGCCACATATGGAGGTTCCCAGGCTAGGGGTCAAATCACAGCTGTAGTCACTGGCCTACGCCACAGCACAGCAACACCAGATTGGAGCCACGTCTGCGACCTACACCACAGCTCATGGCAACGCCGGACCCTTAACCCGGCGAGGCCAGGGATTGAACCGGGTCCTCATGGGTACCAGTCAGATTCATTTCCACTGAGCCATGATGGGAACTCCATGTCCCAGGTTTTTGAGGTGTACTTTGGGGCAAGAGATCCTGTGACAGGTGCTTGGGTTCGGGGGGCAAGAGATCCTGTGACAGGTGCTTGGGCTCGGGGGACCACCGTGCTGGGCAGTCTGGACACAGCTTACCCTTAGGCCCATGCCTCCCCCTCCCCTTGGTGCTCCGAGGGCTCATTCAGACCCGTCGTTGGCGTTCAGGTCAGAGGACTTGTTCTTTGATTCTGCTGTGAGGTTTGGATGGCGTCCTTGCCCTTCTGTGTCTAGTTACTTGACCTTTTTTCTGGGCTGTGGCTGCCTTCGTGCCCCTTTGTGCCAGTGCACGTCTCTTCAGAGCCTGGAGGCTGTTCAGGGTATATAAACCAACTTGAAGAAACCAACCCATGAGTACTGGTTAGTAACAGAAATAACCACTACTGGAGTTCTCTTGCAGCACAGTGGGTTAAGGATGTGCCATTGTCACTGCAGTGGCTCGAGCTGCTGCTGTGGCACGGGTTTGCTCCCTGGCCCGGGAACTTTCACATGCTTTGGGTGTAGGAAAAAAAGAAAGAAAGGAAGGGAAGGGAAGGGTGGGAGGGAGGAAGGAAGGAAGGAAGGAAGGAAAGTAGGAAGGAAGAGAAAGAACGTATGAAAGAAAGAAAGAAAGAGAAAAAAAGAAAAAGACAGAAAAAGAAAGAAAGGGATAACCAGTGCTTAAATAAGATAGGGATTATTTCTCTCACATTAAGGGGGCCTGGAGGTAGGCTGGCCAGAGCTGGTATGCTCCTTCCATGGGCCTTCGGCCACTTCTGTCATTTTGTACCACCATTCTCTGCATGGAGCCCTTTTATTCAGGGTCACCTCATGGTCCAACATGATTGCTGGAGTACCAGCCATCACACAGGGTCATTCTGAGCAAGAAGGAGGAGGAACTGGGGTCATTTTCATTGATCGCCTCTATATGAAGGGAGGCTGGGAAATGTTTTTCAGCTGAGCACTTACCCAAGATTCTGCTAAGTAGTTCCCTGAGGGCGTGGCTTTGTGTTCCATCTCTGTCTGCACTGTGACACATGCGAGATGCTGCTGATGGGGCAGGTGAATGAGACAAGGCACGGGGGAAACTCCACTTCTGATTAGTCATCAATAAGCCCAAGGGCCCAAGCATCTCAAAGGACTGTGCACGGGCTGGGGCCTGGACCCGCTTCCTACTTAGATAAGCCATTTACTTCTTCGAGCCTCAGTTTCTCTGTCTGCAGAAAGGGTATAATCCTGCTCCTGAAGATTTGAGGCAAAGCTCAAATGAGTCAATAGATTTTACATAGCTATATAAATGGATGTTTGCAGCTTGTTTAACTTCTCAGACTCTTCCCCTCCTTTTAGGTAACGTCTAGAGGATTAAATTACTTTTCTGAGCTCAATTATGTATACTGACTTCTCTCTCAGAGCTTCCACCGCGCCCACCCAAGCCACAGGAATCATAATAGCCTCTTGTGTTTCCAGACATCTTTCTTCTGAAGAGCTCAAAACCTTGATTATCTCTGGACCATCTAATATTCCAAGGTATGGGGAAGGGCAGGGATTATTATTTCCATCTGGAAAACGGGCAGGTAACCCACCTGAGTTCAAAACTGCAACCCAAACTGGGTCTTCTGACTCCAAACCCAGAGCTCTTTCTCCTGAAGTAGTATCTACCGACTTTTGTGGGGGGGCACTCTTGTGGCATGCAGAAATTTCTGGGCCAGAGATTGAACATGCACCGCAGCAGCGACCCAGACCACTGCAGTGAGAACACTGGATCCTTAACCCACTGAGCCACCAGGGAACTCCCCTGACCTTTTGTTTTAAAACAACAGATGCAGTGCTTCAAAATAATCCTTCGTCAGGGGTCCAGTGCACAAGACAGGAAGCAGAATGACACTGGCTGCCGCGCCCCACAAGCCACCTCATCGGAAAGTGCCCTTAACTCTCCGTGGGGTCCCAGAGTGGGCTGTTCTTGGTTCTTCAGGAGGCATCCGCTTCCCCAGCTTCCTAGGGTTTCATGCGTTTTCAGTGCTCTGGGTGGACACAGGAAACAGAAGCCTCAGCCCTCACCCCCCCAGCTGGGGAGATGAGCAACGCAGTCGGTGTGTGGCAGTGAAAAGATGCCATCACACCCTGACTTGGTTCCAGCCAGGGGTGGATACCCTCCCAGCCTGGCCCCATCTACCAGCCCAGCCCAGACCCCCCTGCCCTTCAAATGCTTTATCCTAAAAGGGTTCTCAAGTAGTTCTTTCATGCTCAAAAGAACTGTAAATTGTGCGGTATAACCACATCCCCCCAGTACAAGTAATTATAACTTATGACCCGTTTTTCCTTTTTTGTATTTGAACGCTTTCTTACTGTTGCCTTGCCAAGCTTCCTAACTTTTTTAATGACTCTACCTTTGTGTCCTCATCCTGCCTTCTCTGTGGCCCGCATTCACTGTCTAATAGAAATCTGATTTTAAAAATTTGTTTGAACAAGTTGTATGCTGGAGTTCCCACTGTGGTGCAGTGGGATCGGTGGCATCTTGGCAGTGCCAGGACACGGCAGTGCCAGGACACAGGCTCAATCCCCGGCCCAGCACAGTGGGTTAAAGCATCTGGCGTTACTGCAGCTGCAGCATAGGTCACAGCTGATCCGTGGTCCAAGAAGTCCATATGCTGTGGGGAGGCCAAAAAAACTCCAAAAAGTAATACACAGTTAAAAATAAAAGTCAAGGAGTTCCCATTGTGGCTCAGCAGGCTAAGAACCTGATTAGTATCCATGAGGACATGGGTTTGATCCCTGGCCTTGATCGCTCAGTGGGTTAAGGATCCAGGGTTGCCACAAGCTGTGGAGTAGGTCACAGATTTATCTTGGATCTGATGTGGCTGTGGCTGTGGCCGGCAGCTTCAGCTCCAATTCCACCCCAAGCTTGGGAACCTAATATAATAATTATAGTAATAGTAGTAGTAATAATAATGTCATCAAAATAAAAAGATAATGCTTTGAAAAAAATAAAAAAAGGCATGCTTTGGTAGCAACCCAAATGTCTATTAACCAATCAGTTGATAAACAAAGTGTAGTGTATCCATACTATAGAATATTATACAGCCCTAAAAAGGGATGAAACACTGAGGCATGCTACAATTTGGATGAAGCGTGAAAACTTTCTGCTAAGTGAAAGAGGCTAGACATGTTTCCATTTATAAGAAATATCCAAAATAAATAAATTCATAGAGACAGAATGAAGTTTGGGGGTTACCAGGAGGGGGAGTTTGGGGGAATTCAGTAATTGCATAACGGCTATGGGGTTTTCTTTTAATGTGATGAACATGTTTTGGAACTAGATAGAGGTAGTGGTTGCACAGCAACGTGAATGCACTAAATGCCACTAAATTGTACAATTTAAAATGCCTTAGATGGGGAGGTCCCATTGTGGCTCAGTGGTAATGAATCCAACTAGTATCCATGAGGTGTGGGTTCAATTCCTGGCCTTGATCAGTAGGTTAAGGATCTGGCATTGCCGTGAGCTGTGGTGTAGGTGGCAGATGCAGCTCAGATCCTGTGTGGCTGTGGCTGTGGTGTAGGCTGGCAGCTGCAGCTCCAATTTGACCCCTAGCCTGAGAACTCCTATATGCCACAGGTGTGGCCCTAAAAATAAAAAATAAAATAAAATAAAATGCCTTGGTTGGAGTTCCCGCTGTGGTGCAGGGAATAGGTGGCATCTCAGGGGACTGGTGACATCTCTGGGACACAGGCACAGTGAATTAAGGATCTGGCATTGCTATAGCCGTGGGGTAGGTCGCAGCTGTGGCTCAGATCTGATTTCTGGTCAGGGAACTCCATATGCCACAGGGTGGCCAAAATAGAAAAAAAAAAAATTTAAAAAGTAAAATAAAATGCCTTGGAATTCCCAGTGGCTCACTGGGTTAAGGATCTGGCTTTGTCACTGCCGTGGCCCAAGTTCAATTCCTGGCCCAGGAGCTTTTGCATGCCTCAGGCGCATCCAATAAACAAACAAACAAACAAATAAAATGCCTTAATTTCATGAAAATGGTTAATTTCATGTTATGTAAATTTCACCTCAAGAATTTAAAGAAGGAGTTCCCGTCGTGGCTCAGCAGTTAATGAATCCAACTAAGAACTGTGAGGTTGCGGGTTTGATCCCTGGCCTCGCTCAGTGGGTTAACAATTTGGTATTGCCCTGAGCTGTGGTGTTATGTCGTAGACTCAGCTCCGATCTGGCGTTGCTGTGGCTGTGGTGTAGGACAGCGACTGTAGCTCTGATTTGACTCCTAGCCTGGGAACCTCCACATGCTGCGGGTGTGGCCCTAAAAAGCAAAAAAAAAAAAAAAAAAAGAGATTGAGAAAAAAAAAGAATTTGAAGAAAAAAGATGATACAGTCTGTGACGTATGGATTGTTTTCATTTTTGTCCCATCCATTTGTCCCTTCCTTTTTGCCCTGCTCCTTCCCTGGAGGTAAAAATTTTTGAAAAAAGTTTTATTACTGAAATTTCCAAAATATGTAAAAGTGGATAAAATGGTATAATGATCTTCTGGGTACCCACCACCCAGCTTCCGTAGTCATCATCTAGTGGCCAAGCTTGATTTTTTTCTATTGTCCATTTTCCTATTCCTGGATTTTTTTGAAGCAAATCCCAGACACTATATAATTCACTTATAAATAGTAAATTTATATAGGTCAGGAAAATAACTTTTTAAAAGCAACCACCGTATGTACCATTTCAATAATATCTCATGGAGTTCTCATTGTGGCTCAGCAGAACTGAACCTGACTAGTATCCATGAGGATGCAAGTGCAGTCCCTGGCCTCGCTCAGTGAGTTAAGGATCTGGCATTGCCATTAGCTGTGGTGTAGGTCGCAGATGCAGCTTGGATCTGGCGTGGCTGTGGCTGTGGCGAAGGCTGGCAGCAGCAGCTCCAGTTCGATCCCTAGCCTGGGAATTCTATATGCTGAAGGTGTGACCCTAAAAAGCAAAGATAAATAAATAATTAAAAATAGAAAGCATTATAAAAAATATTTCATTTCTCCTTCCAGTTTTTCTTCATGCCCTACAATTATTATATTCTAATTTCCCCTGTTCTTACATCAAAGGGACCATACTGAAAATGCTATTCTATACTTGTTTCCTTTCACCTTATAGAACATTCTGTAGATCTTTTCTCTCTCAGTGCACAGGGATATTCCTCTTTTTTTTTTTCCTAAGTGTATAATATTCTGTCATGTGGCTATATCTTAGTTTACTCACCCATCCCCTGTTTCTGGTAGTTTTCCATCTTTTCCTTCTGATAGTCTGAGCAGGACACTGTGCAGACTGAGGGCTCAAAGGTCTTGAGAAGCCTGGATTAGGCAGATTCAGAGAAACAGAACCAATAGAGAGACGGAGGGGGGAGAGAATCCTCCTGGGGTGAGCTTGAGCTTCCTTCCAACATGGTAGTCTCAGTGGCCACGGCCTTATTGCTAGGTGGCTGCCTTCTCTCAGAACCCCAAAGTGAAAGCTGCCAGGCCTTCTTCAGTTAGGGGCCTGGCATGAGCATAATGTCCCTTCTGCTGTATTGCTAACATCTGGTCACACGCTGGGAAGTGTGCACACCGCCAGCCCTATAGGGAACGTAGTAGAATGCCTGGCTAAAATACTAGCCGTTTTATTAGAGCATTGGACTGTCTGAGAACTCGCTCTGGAGATGATCTCCTGTGTGACTTAGGCCAAGACTCACTCCTCTGAATCTCTGAAATGGGGAGAGTGGAAGTACCGCTGCCAGGTCCAAATGAGATAAGACAGCAGTAGCTGTGAACGGCTTTGGCAGCTGGGTGAGGCGGGGGTTTTGGAACCTCTCTCCCTGGAGCTCCCATCCCCCAGACACGAGTCCTGCCTCTGCTGCTGGGACTTTTGGGGGTGGGATCTGGGGGCGCAGGAGGCAGGTCCTGGCTCTTCCCGAGGTGCCCAAGCATAGCCACCGGGCACACGGGTGGGTAGGATTTGAGTCCGCGAGGCTAGAGGGGCTGACTTGCTGAATGCTGAATATCCACCAGAACATCATGCCTTTTGTGTCTTTTCTCACATCAGTCCTGTAAGGCAGTGACACTTTTGCTCCTTGGACAGCGTCCCCATGGTGACACAGGTGAGTGACGGAGCCAGAACTCCAGCTTGGGCCTTCCAGGCTCCAAACCGCGTGCCCTTTACCCACAAAGCTGGCTGGGAAGAGAGACTCTTGGCGAAATATCAGACTTTAGCTTACTGTGAACATTGCCGGCTTTAATTAGATTAATTGTCACTTTTCTTTTGCCTCCAAGGGGGTTTAAAGACGATGCAGTGGGATTACGGCCGTGAGTAGAGCTAAGTGCTGGCGTGAGATCCTCCAAACCTGATAGGCAGCCCCACGTCTAATTCACCCAAACGCCCTGCTGAGGAGCCCCCCTCGGCCCCGGACGGGTGGTTGATGGAGGCCCAGCTTCTTGGTCTGACTCTGCCCCCCATGCTCTACCCCTCCCAGGCCAGGACTATCACAGACGCTCCCTGCCTGGCATGGATTTCTAGAAATGCTGCTCTGTGCACCTGTGCGCTGGGTTGTGGCCCCAGCCCCAAGCCCTGGTTATCCAGAGTCAACAGAGCAACCACTCACCTAGTCTGTTTCCAGAGCAAACAGTGGAAGTAAGGGCTTTTGCCTGGATGGAGGCCTTAGCAGGCGAGAGTGCTTTTCCAGTCTCAGTCTTGCCTTTTCACCCCAGGGAGCCAACAGCAGACATTTGTAGAGGGCAGCCCAGGGCAAGCGCCAGGCGGGCCAGGTGGGAGAAATATGCATGGTGGCTCAGTTAGCCTCACGGAGATGTCACTGCACGATAATCCAGGTTTGCAGATCGTCCCTCTCTGACCTTGGACAGCAGTGCCGGCATGCAGGGCCCCCAGGCCCGCCCGCCCTGACATCAGAGGGTGCTGAGGGGTGGGCCTGACTTTGGGGAGCTGTGGGTGTGCGGTCCCTCGTGTGGAGGCTGCTCGGGGCCCTGCTGACCTCTGCAAGCGTAAATGTGGCCTTTAGGGCTTTGCCAGGCCAGCCACCCACCCAGCAGAGAAGCGTGGCCTTCGCCCTTCTCCGGCCTGGCCATTTCTACGCAGAAACCAAAGGCATAAGCATCTTGCGGTAACTTAACTGGGGTGCTGCCAGGCCCACTGGTACCTTACGGCCGTTTCCTGAGATGGGCCTTTTCGTTTGTCCCAGGACCTTTGCCTGTTGCCCCGCGCCTCTCTGACCTCCTCCCCCAGCCCCGACCCAGGCCTCGCCACCCCTCACACTTTCCCAGCCCTCTTGCTGTGCAGTTCTGTGCTTCGGCCAACACAAACACCGGAATAAGTAGGCGAAAAGCCGCCTCTGAACCGAGGCTCTTCTTGTCCGGATTCACAGTGCCAGCTAAGGAGTGACTGTTTCATCGCTGATACTGTCTCCAGTAAGACCAGATAAAAACCCAGTCCCGTGGAGGCCCAAGTACAGCATTTGTATGTGACGCAAATAAAAGAAATAAAGGGAAAATGACACAGGTTAGGATTCGGTCTGCTAAAATGTGCCTTGTCAGAGTCTTCTATTTAGATTAATTCCCTATTCTCCTTCATAAGCCTGGGGTTCAGGGATAACAAGGCTTATCTTCTGTGTGGTTTTGGTGTCGGGCTTTCTCCATCCAGAGGCTAATGTTTTTTTTTTTTTTTTTTTCATTTTTTTTTCAAGTTCTATGGAAGTGTAGTTGATTTACAATGTTGGGGTAAGTTCTGCTGCACAGCAAAGCGATTCGGTTATACATAAACACATCCATTCTTTTGCAGGTTGTTTTCCCACGCAGATGATCGCAGGACACTGGGTTGCATTCTCTGTGCTACACAGCGGGTCCTGGTCGGCCAGTCAGTCCGTATATGTCAGTGTGCCTATGCCAGTCCCAAACCCCTGTCCATTCCGCCCCTCACTGGGGATAATAATTATTATTGGGTGAGCTCGCTAATTATTCTTAAAACCTTGAGAGCCGCTGGGGTGGAAGGTGTGATATTAGGGCACTTGATGTTGCCATGGGGACAGCACGTGTGTGCGCAGGGAGCCCCCAGGGGGAGTTACCAAAGACAAGTCATTGTCCCTGCTTGGGCAAAGCATCGGGGTGTGGGTGTGACCAGAGGACGTCTGCGGAAGGCACGGGTGGGCGGGGGTCAGAGTCACAGCCTCCGTGCCCCACAGTGACCCAGGAGGCGAGGGATCTGCTCGGGAGTCCCTGTGTCACGGTGACAAGGCTGGCCTGGGGACTCGGACAGCCCCGTGGAAACTTAGGTTAGAGCTTTAAGGAGAAAACACAGCAAGAAATTGAGGCTCTAGAGAGATGCGGCCTCATTCCTGGGGAGCGTGGGATGCGGGGAAGGTGGAACCTGACCTGTGTCCCCGCCCCGGGGACCGGAGAGCTGTGACGGGTTCAGGCTTTTGAGGCAGGCGGTGTCGAAAGCCACATCTGGAAGAAAACAGTCTTTTGGGACCTCGTCTTTCACCTTAAATATGTTAATCCAGAGGCTGTGGAAGTTCGGGTCCACCTCTCCATCCTTCCTCGCCTAACTTTTTTCATTTACCCCCGAGTTGCTGTGACTTTGTTGTTTCCCGCGCCCTCTTCAGCCTCATGCCGGCGCCAGCTCTCTCACTTATTTTCACGGATCTCCTCCCATTTCACAGAGAAGGTGAGGCAGCAATCCTCCGTTTTCACAAAATCCTGCAGCTGATTTTTTTTTTTTTTTTTGACTTTTGGGGAAGAAGCCTGAGATCTACCACGACCCAGTATGAACTGCGTAATTTATTAGCCCTGCGTCCAGAATTAGACCTTGTTTCTTGTATTTGCAAAAAAGAATTCTTACCGTAGGTCTGGCGGCTTTTGTTAGCCCCCCACTCCCAACCCCTAGCCCAAGAGCTTTTCTTCCCACCCCTATTCTTTTGTGCTCGGGTCGGATCCTAAAGGCTCCCCCCTCCTCGCCAGGTTCCTGCAGGTTTCCTTCCTGGCGTTTCTCTCACCACTGGCGCACGCTCCCTCCGAGGAAAGAGCAGGAATGAAGAGCAGCTGGCCAGGGGCGGGGAGATGTTCTCTGTTGGCAAAAATGGAGCAAAGCGAGCGTCTGGGAAGATGGGGCTCCCATCCAGTTTGCTCCCTGGGGTCAGGCAGCCGGCGGCCCTTTACCTCATTTCTTTCTTTTTATTGCTCGCATGGGGCTGGAGAGCTTGCGAGTGCATCCACCCTGCAACTGTTTATTGAACGCTGAGGAAGTACCTGGTACCCAACCAGATGTTATTACCTGTCGCCTCCAGGAAGGATGGTAGACAGGAAGGAGTTCGGGCTCCTCTCAGGGAGGGAGGTGTGATTAAGTGTCACAGGGTGTGGCTGAGATATAAGTCCTGGAGCCTTTTAGCGAAATGGGAGGTCTCTGTGGCCCAAAGTAGGGGAGACCCTGTGTCTGAGGTGGGTGGTGGATGGTTTAGAGTTGGGTGGGGAGGGACCCATTTTGGAGGAAAAGGGTATCACTGTTCTTCTCCTGGGGCTGTCTTGGGTGACTTGGAAACTGAGAGGCCAGGCGGAGGGAGGCCCCAGAATGAAGCTTCCTGGGAAGCAGGAGGCGGGGCCAGGGCCTGTGGGGCGGGGCCCTGAGTGGGAGGTGGAGCCTGTGCCCCACTGCCCAAAGGGGAACCATGATAAGATTTTACAAAGACCAACTGACAACTTATGGGGCAGTTGAAGGATGTGTCCTGGGACCCGGGGCAGGGGAGGCTCAGTGAAGACAGGCCCATCCGGAGCTGGCCTTGGTGCCCCGGGCAGTTGGTGCAGAGAGGTGATGGCAGCGCAGAGGGTGTAAAGACGTTGGCAGAACAAAGAAAAAGGGCTGAGGTTGAAAGACTCTTTGGAGGAGGACCCCTCAGGACCTCATGCCTAACTTTGGATGAAGGAGGTACCTGGGCGTGATGTTGATTCTGTGTGGTGATAGGGGCGGGGGGATAGGAGGGCCAGTACTAGTGTTGGTGATAATATGATCACTTGAACTTTCTGTACTAGTGGTAGAAATAATATGATCATTTGGAGCATTGCTACTAGTGGGGTAATAATATCAGTTGTAATTACGGTACTAGTGGAGGTAATACTGTGGTCGTTTGGAGCACTGGCACTAGTGGAGTTAATAACGTGATTATTTGGAGCACTGGTGCTAGTGGAGGTAATACTGTGGTTGTTTGGAGCACTGGTACTAGTGGAGGTAATACTGTGGTTGTTTGGAGCACTGGTACTAGTGGAGTTAATAACGTGATTATTTGGAGCACTGGTGCTAGTGGAGGTAATACTGTGGTTGTTTGGAGCACTGGTACTAGTGGAG
>PVHT020000284.1:1175046-1220855 GCA_004024745.2 Catagonus wagneri | reverse complement strand
TACCAGATCTTCCCTATCCACTCCTCTGTCGATGGGCATTTAGGTTGTTTCCATGACCTGGCTATTGCATAGAGTGCTGCAATGAACACTGGAGTACATGTGTCTTTTTGAGTCATGGTTTCCTCTGGATAGATGCCCAGGAGTGGGATTGCTGGATCAAATGGTAATTCTATTTTGAGTTTTCTGAGGAATCTCCATAATGTTTTCCACAGTGGCTGCACGAATTTGCATTCCCACCAAAAGTGTAATAGGGATCCTTGTTCTCCGCACCCTCTCCAGAACTTATTATTTGTAGACTTTTTGATGATGGCCATTCTGGCCGGTGTAGGGTGGTACCTCATAGTGGTTTTGATTTACATTTCTCTAATAAGGAGCGATGTTGAACACCTTTTCATGTGTTTATTTGCCATCTGCATGTCTTCTTTGAAGAATTGTCTGCCTAGATCCTCCACCCATTTTTTGATGGGGTTGTTTGTTTTTTTGGTATTGAGCTGTAGGAGGTGTTCGTAAATTCTGGAGATTAATCCCTTGTCAGTCGATTCATTTGCAAGTATTTTCTCCCATTCTGTGGGTTATCTTTTGGTTTTGTTTAGGGTTTCCTTTGCTGTGCAGAAACTTTGAAATTTAATAAAGTCCCATTTGTTTATTTCTCTTTTTATTGTCCTTACTCTGACAGATGGATCTGATGTTGCTATCATTTATGTCAGAGAGTGTTTGGCCTATGTTTTCTTCTGAGAGTTTTATAGTATTTGGTATTATATCTAGGTCTTTAATCCATTTTGAGTTTATTTTTGTGCATGGTGTTAGGAAGTGTTCTAATTTCATTTTTTTTACGTGTGGCTGTCCAGTTTTCCCAGCACCACTTATTGAAGAGGCTGTCTTTTCTCCAGTGTGTATTCTTGCCTCCTTTATCATAGATCAGTTGACTATAGATGCGTGAGTTTAATTCTGGGGTTTCTATCCTGTTCCACTGATCTCTACTTCTGTCTTTGTGCCAGTACCATATGGTTTTGATAACTGAAGCTTTGTAGTATAGGCCGCAGTCAGGGACCCAGATTCCTCCAGCTCCATTTTTCTTTTTCAGGATGTCTTTGGCTATTCTGGGTTTTTTTTTTTGTGCTTCCAAACAAACTTTAAAGTATTTTGTTCTAGTTCTGTGAAAAATGTCCTTGGTAATTTGATAGGGATTGCATTGAATGTGTAGATTGCCTTGGGTAGTATAGTCATTTTTATCATATTGACTCTTCCAATTCAGGAGCATGGTATGTCTTTCCATCTGTTCATGTCATCCTTGATCTCTTTCATCAGCATCTTATCGTTTTCAGAGTACAGGTCTTTTGTCTCTTCAGGTAGGTTTATTCCTAAGTATTTGATTCTTTTTGATGCCATGGTAAACGGGATTGCTTCCCTAATTTCTCTTTCTGATCTTTCGTTGTTAGTATATAGAAATGCAGTTGATTTCTGTGTATTAATTTTGTATCCTGCAACTTTGCCAAATTCATTGATGAGCTCTAATAGTTTTCTGGTAGAGTCTTTAGGATTCTCTAGGTATAGTATCATGTCATCTGCAAATAGTGATAGTTTTACTTCTTCCTTTCCAATTTGGATTCCTTTTATTTCTTTGACTTCTCTGATGGCTGTGGCTAGGTCTTCCAGAACTATGTTGAATAGTAGTGGCGAGAGTGGACATCCCTGTCTTGTTCCTGATCTCAGTGGGAATTCTTTCAACTTTTCACCATTGAGAATGATGTGAGCTTTGGGTTTGTCATAGATGGCCTTTATTATATTGAGGTAGGGTCCCCCTATGCCCACTTTCTGAAGGGTTTTTACCAGAAATGGGTGTTGGATTTCGTCAAAGTCTTTTTCTGCATCTATGGAGAGGATCATGTGGTTTTTATTCTTCCGTTTGTTAACATGGTGTATCACGTTGATTGATTTGCAGATATTGAAGAATCCTTTCATCGCTGGGATAAATCCCACTTGATCATGATGTACAATCCTTTAATGTATTGTTGGATTCGATTGGCTAGCATTTTGTTGAGAATTTTTGCATCTATGTTCATGAGTGAGATTGGCCTGTAATTTTCTTTTTTTGTGATATCTTTGTCTGGTTTTGATATTAGGGTGATGGTTGCCTCATAGAACGGTGTATCAATTTTGTTGATCTTTTCAAAGAACCAGTTTTTAGTTTCATTGATCTTCTCTATGGTTTTCTTCTTTTCTATTTCATTGATTTCTGCTCTGATCTTTATGATTTCTTTTCTTCTGCTAACTTTAGGTCTTGTCTGTTCTTCCCTCTCTAGCTGCTTTAGATGTAAAGTTCGGTTATTTAGTTGAGCTTTTTCTTGTTTCCTAATGTAGGCTTGTATTGCTATGAACTTTCCTCTTAGAACTGCTTTTGCTGCATCCCAGAGGTTTTGGAGTGTCGTGTGTTTGTTGTCATTTGCTTCTAGGTATTTTTTAATCTCCTCTTTGATTTCTTCAGTGATCTGTTGGTTGTTTAGTAGCATGTTGTTTAGTCTCCACGTGTTTGCATTTTTTTCTTGTTGTTGATTTCCAGTTGTATAGCATTGTGGTCAAAAAAGATGATTGATATGATTTCAATTTTCTTAAAGTTACCAAGGCTTGATTTGTAGCCCAGGATGTGATCAATCCTAGAGAATGTTCCGTGCGCACTGAGAAGAATGTATTCTGTTGCTTTTGGATGGAATGTGCTATAAATATCTATTAAGTCCATCTGGTGTAATGCTTCATTCAGGGCCAGTGTTTCCTTACTGATTTTCTGTCTGGATGATCTATCCACTGCTGTAAGTGGGGTGTTAAATTCCCCCACTATGATTGTGTTATTGATGATTTCTCCTTTTAAGGTTGTTAGCAGTTGCCTTATATATTGTGGTGATCCTATGTTGGGTGCATAGGTATTTAAAATTGTTATATATTCTTCTTGGATTGATCCTTTGAGCATTATGTAAGTGTCCTTCCTTGTCTCTTAAAATGTTCTTCATTTTAAAGTCTATTTCGTCTGATAGGAGTATTGCTACTGTGGCTTTCTTTTGCTGCCCCTTTGCATGGAATATTTTCTTCCATCCTCTCACTTTCAATTTGCATGTGTCACTAGAAGTGAAGTGGGTCTCTTGAAGACAGCATATATATGGGTCTTGTTTTTGTATCCATTCGGCTAGTCTATGTCTTTTGGTTGGGGCATTCAGTCATTAACATTTAAGGTAATTATTGATATGTATGTTCTTATTGCCATTGTATTAACTGTTTGGGGTTCTTGTTGCTCTTTCTTCTTTCCTTTTTCTCTTGTTGTCTCCTGTCCCAAGATGACTATCTTTAATGTTGTATTCGAGTTGATTTTTCTTATTTGTTTGTGTATCAATTGTAAATTTTTGGTTTGCAGTTACCCTGAAGTTTTGATATAGGAGTCTATATATAAATGAGATTGTTTTAAGTTGTTGGTTTCTCAGTTGCAAGTCCGTCTCCAGTGTCCTGCATTTGTGCTCTCTTCTCATGATTTCTGATTTTGGTAGCATAATTGTACATGGATGATCTTGTATCTTTACTGTACCTATGCCTTTACTGGTGAGCCTTGTCATTCGTGGTGTTTTTGTTTCTGGTTGTGGCCTTTTCTTTTCTGCCTAGAGAAGTTCCTTTAGGATTTGTTGTAAAGCTGGTTTAGTGTTGCAGAAATCTCTTAGCTTTTGCTTATCTGTAAAGGTTTTGATCTCTCCTTCAAATCTGAATGAGAGCCTTGCTGGGTAAAGTAATCTTGTTTGTTGGCTTTTTCCTTTCATCACATTAAGTATATCATGCCACTCCCTTCTGGCCTGCAGAGTTTCAGCTGAAAAATCTGCTGATAACCTTATTGGGGTTCCCTTGTATGTCATTTGTTTCTTTTCCCTAGCTGCTTTCAGTATTTTCTCTTTGTCTTTAATTTTGGTCATTTTTATGAATGTGTGTCTTGGGGTGTTCCTTTTTGGGTTTATTTTATATGGTACTTGTTGCACTTCCTGGATTTGAGTGAGTGGTTCCTTTCCCATATTAGGGAAGTTTTCAGCTACTATCTCTTTGAATATTTTTTTGTCCCCTTCTCTCTCTCTTCTCCCTCTGGCACCCCTATAGTACAGATGTTGGTGCATTTAACATTATCCCAGAGTTCTCTAAGACTCTCCTCACTTCGTCTCAATCTTTTATCTCTTTTCTCTTCTGCATTGGTGATTTCCACAAACTGTCCTCTACCTCGCTGATTCGTTCTTCTGCCTCCTGTATTCTACTGTAGGCTGCTTCCAATGAATTTTTTATTTCAGTTATTGTATTTCGCATCTCTTCTTGTTTAATTTTTACATCTTGTATTTCTTTGCTCAGTGTTTCCTGTAAATTATCAGTCTTTGCCTCCAGTTTATTTCCAATGCCTTGCATCATCTTCAGCATCAACAGTCTAAAGTCTTTTTCTGGGAGGCTGATAATCTCCTCATCACTGAGCTGTCTTTCCAGGGTTTTTTCTTTCTCCCTTATCTGAATTATAGTTTTCTGTCTTTTCATTTTTATAGGTTTTTGGTGTGGTGACCTTTTTGCAGACAATAGAGTTGTAGCCTGTCTTTGTTGTGGTGTTTGCCTCCCCTGCAGCTAAAGTTGCTGTAGGCTTCCTGATGGGAGGGACTGGTGCCTCCCCACTGGTAGGTGGGGTTGATTCTTATCCCTCTGATGGGTGGGGCTTTGTCTCTGGATGAGATTAGCGGCTGGCTGTGTGCCTGAAGGGTCTTTAGGCAGCCTGTTTACTGATGGGTGGGACTGTGATCCCACCTGGATTATTGTTTGGCCTGAGGCTTCTCAGGGCTGATGGGAGGGACCAGATTTTCCCAAAAATGGCCACTTCCAGAGAAATGCAGGCTGGTGAATGTTCCTGAGAGCTTCACCTCCACTGCCCTTCCCCCACAACAAACCACAGTCACCCCTGTTTTCCCAGGAGATCCTCTAAGAATTGCAGTCAGGTTCCACCCGGATTCCTATGGAGACTTTGCTTTGCCCTGGGACCCAGTGCACATGAAAGTCTGTGTGCACCTTTAAGAATGGGGTCTTCTCTTTCCCCCATCCTGTGGAGCTGCTGCACACAAGCCCCGCTGGCCTTCAATGCCAGATGCTCTGGGGGCTCTTTCTCCCTGTGCCAGATCCCCAGGCGTGGGGATTTGACATGGGGCTCAGAACTCTCAGTCCTGTAGCTGAGTCTCTGTGATGCAGTTACTTTCCAGTCTGTGGGGCTTCCCACCCGGGAGGTATGGGGTTGCTTCTCTCACGTAATCGCCCCTCCTACCTCTTGATGTGGTCTCCTCTTTGTCTTCTGGAGTAGAATATCTTTTTTGGAAGTTTCCAGTCCATTTGGTTGAAGGTTTCTTGGCATTTGGTTTTAGTTTTGTTGTTTTTTGGGAGAGAAGTTGAGCTCTAGTCCTTTATTCCGCATCTTAACCTTATCTCTAAGGGTTTTTAATACTTGGCCCAGTGGTCCTAGAGAGGGTGGGTTGTATGCATCTTCATCCCCTTTAGCTGAGCATGAGAATGTCTGTTTCCCTGACATTTGGGTGCAGGTGTTCCTTTCCACTCCTCCAGATTTGGTGGATATGAAATTGTATCTCATTTGCCTTTGCATTTATTTGATTACTAGTGAGCTTAAAGTTTTTTCAGGAATTTGTAGGCTGTTTATATTGCCCCCTCTGTAAATTTACTTTTTATGCTCTTTTCTCATTTTTCTTTGTTCTTTTTTTAAATTTCTTTTTAGGGCTGCACCCGCAGCATACGGAGGTTCCCAGGCTAGGGGTCTAAGCGGAGCTGTAGTTGCCAGCCTTCGCCACAGCCACAGCAACGCTGGATCCCAGCCGCATCTGTGGCAACACTGGATCCTTGACCCCCTGAGCAAGATCAGGGATTAAACCCTCATCTTCATGGATACTAGTTGGGTTCTTAACATAGGAATTCCTCTTTGCTCATTTTTCTATTTATGTATTTTTTTTCTTTTTTCTTTTTTGGTTGCCCTATGGCATATGGAGGTCCCAGACCAGGGATCCGAACTGCAGCTGCAACCTGTGCCATAGCCATGGCAATGCCGGATCCTTAACCCACTGTGCTGGGCCAGGGATCTAACCTGCATCCCAGCGCTCCAGAAATGCTGCCAATCCCATTGTGGCATAGCAGGAACTCTCATTGATGTATTTTTCTTTAATTTTAGTTAGAGGTCTTAATTTATAGTTTCGGGCCTTGATTTCTAGTTTTCAAAACATACTTATATCTACTAGACTTGGGGGTTTGGACCAAAAAATAAATGAACTCTGGAGTACCAGGCCATCACTGGCCCAGCCCTAGAGTGGTCTTTGGCAGAGTTAGGAAAATTGCCCTTTCTTTGCAGACACAGCTCGGTTCCTATGTGCAGGAACTGGTGAGTGGCACGTAGTGGATTTTGGCTCATTCTGGTCCCTCTGGTGGGAACCCCTGTTCAGAGCACAGGAACACAACCGACTCAGTCCACACGCATGCTCAGTCCAGTTTGAATGTTCTAAAACTGAATTGAGCCAGTTTTGAAAATAATATCAAAAATTCCAAGCCACTGGATGGAATGCTTGTTAATGTAATGAACTTCCCCAGTGTCAGACATGGGCATCGCAGTGTTTAAATGGAGCTCGAATTAGGTTATTAGCCTCGATGTGCTTTGTGTTACATCAACAGAGCCCAGAGGGCAGGAAAGAGGCATGGGCTATGGTCCTAACTTTTTCCTAATTAATAATGTGACTTGGGACAAGCTAGCTAACTTTATGGACCTGACTCTTCTCACCAGGAAAAACGAGAGTCTGTGACTAGATCAATTTTTAGTCGTTCTCAGCTCCAAGTATCTATGAGTCCAGTTCTAGCCATATTTTTCTTTTTTTTCACAAAAAGATTATGACATTTTAAAGACAGTTTAGCTTCATTATTTCTTTAGTATAAAGGCATAAACTGAAAATCCTGTGCATGTGTTTTTCCGTTTCACCGAATTTCTACCTGACTTAGTTATGCTCTAAGTGTCAAAAAAAAAAAAGAAAGAAAGAAATCTTTCAATGTAATTAGTTCCCCTTCTCTGTTTTACGGAAGAGCACCCTCTGGGTCTGTGAAGTTGCTCATGAGAAAGCAGGTGTGCCTTTGACAATGGGAAGCTGGCTAAATCAGTATCATGGGTGGTTGCAGGTCTTCCTTCTTTCCTTCCCCAGGAACCAATTCTGTGTCTCCTTGGAGAGACCCAGAAGTGGGCAAGGTATCATTGCCTTCTGGGGAGCATGACAGGAGCTGGAACTTACTAGGACCATTTCTGTGTTAATTCTGCCATTGACCTGTCTTTTTTTTTTTTTTTTATGAAATTTTTTATTCCAGTTAATTGACAATGTTCTGTCAACTTCTGCTGTACAGCAAAGTTATACAAAGTTGTATGTAAGTTTATATACGTATATTCTTTTTCTCACATTACCCTCCATCACGTTCCATCACAAGTGACTAGATACAGTTCCCTGTGCTGTACAGCAGGACCTCGTGGCTTAGCCACTCCAAATACGATAGTCTGCATCTACTAACCCAGAACTCCCGGTCCCTCCCGCCCTCTCCCCCTCCCCCTCGGCAACCTCAAGCCCTCTCTCCATGTCCATTTTGCTTCTCTCCCACTGAGGGCCCCCTTTCCTCAACTCCCACTGCCTTTGGCGCCCATGACCCCTTGCCTCTGCACCCCATGCCTTTCTTGTCACATCTTCCCACAGGGACCTGTTCTCTGTGGCGTCCCAGGCGGGGGCTTCCTGGGGTCCCATCCCAGCCCATTCTCCACTTGCCCTTCTCCTGGACCCTCTTCCTCCCTCGGGTGGCCCTGGCTGTTGCCTGAGTGTCACTGACTGTCACATCTGTTCTCTACACCAGATGTGTCCTCTGACCCCAGTCCACTGACTCTCTCCTGGGCACCTTGACCTCAGGCACTGCCCAAATCCAGCTCCCGATCCTCGTCTGCACTCTGCCGTGCTCTGCCTTCCTGTCACCGAACTAGTTCCCAGGCCCACAACCTGCGACACATTCTGTCTTTCTGCGCCGCTCCCCACAGACATGCCCACCGACCTGGGGCCAGCTGCTGTCCGCACAGCTCTCGCCTCATCTTCTTGTCTTCGATCCTCTGCCTCTGTCCTGCCTCAAGCCCGCGTCTTCCCCGTTCCGGCCTCCTGCCGGGCTCTCTCCACTGCCCCTTCTGCCTCCGGCCTTCCCCATCCCGATCTTGCTTTATGAGTTAGATGCCCATCTAAGACGAGGAAAACCCCCAGCCCCAGAATCTTTGCTCTGTTTCTTTACTGCACCACCGCCTTGCGTGGGGTAGGATGCTAGCTTGCAAAGATGAACTTGGCATTTGCTTTGTCAAGGTCAGCCGCCCCCATCTGCTTGTTTCCGCCTCCTCAGCACAGCGTGGGCAGCGGGAGACGTCCTGGGCTCTTCCCCATCCTTCCCTGGGCCGTCCCCCTCCCTCTCCACCTCTACCTCCCATCATCCTCCGGAGACTTCGTAGATCGAGGAACCTGGGGCTGGAGGTCAGAGCTGGAAGGGACGGTCTGGCCCAACTTTTGACATTTTACAGGAAAGGAAACCAAGGCCCAGGGAAGGGGCGTGTTCAGGTCGAACTGCTGGGGATCTGGGGTGGGTCCCCTCTTAGGTGTGTGTATTCTTTTCCTACCACTGCTGGAAAAACATCCCCACAACCTGGATGACTTAGGGCGGTAGCATTGGTCCTCTCATGGCTCTGAGGCTAGACGTCCAAGATCAAGGTGCTGGCGAGGTCATGCTTCCACTGAGGTCTGTAGGAGAGGACCCATCCTTGCCTCTTCCAAGCTCCTGGTGGGCTGCTGGCCGTCCTTGGTGTTCCTTGGGTTGGAGATGCTTCGCTCCAGTCTCTGCTTCTGCCTCCAAGTGGCTTTCTTCCCATGTCTGTCTCTATGTCTGAATTTCCCTCCTTTTTTTTTTTTTTCTTTTAAATGGCCGTGCCCATGGCATATGGAAGTTCTCAGGCCAGGCATTGAATCTGAGCCATGGCTGCAGCAATGCCAGATCCTTTAACCCTCTGAGCCAGGCCAGGGATCAAACCCACAATTCCTCAGCATCCAGAGTTGCTGCAGTGGGATTCTTAACCTGCTGAGCCACAGCAGGGAACTCCTGAATTTCCCTTTTTAGAAAGATACCAGTCATGGGCTTTAGGGCCCATCCTATGCTGGTATGACCTCAGATTTAATTACATCTACAAATACACCGTTTCCAAATAAGGTCACAGTCATGCCTGGGGGAACGCATTAAGACACTGACATGACTTTTTACGAGGGAATTTTCACCCCACAATAGTGTGGCAGGTGTCACCCACCCCTTGGTGCTGGAGACGGGGTGTGAGGTTTGGTTCACACTGGGTGCTCTTGGGGTAGGATTCTGCCTGGTGTTTTAGGTTGGAAATTCTCAGTACCCTGCTGGTTGGACCTGTCCATTTAATAAACGGTTGGCAGGTAGTGGGTTTGTATTGTACGCGCACGTGCATGTGTGCGTGTGTGTGTGTGTGTGTGGTGGTGGAGGACTGAGATCTTAGCAGCCTTCTTTTAAGATGTGACTGTACATTTCAGCTCGGGGAGGGGAGAGATGCCCCAGGAGGCATCACTCTTGTTTTGTAACTTGATGTCATTATTCTCGTCTGAGAAATAAACCCGGACGTGCTCTGGGACTTCACTGATTTACATTCTTCTCGTATTTAAACTGGCGGGCTTGCCTCTGTATTCCTTTACGGGCAAGAGCCTGACGCTGCTGGGTTTTTGATTGCTCTGGAAGTTCGCTGTTGCTCTGGGCCTCTGACCTTTGTCTGGCCTTTGCCCATGTGCAGTGCAGAGTTCATGCGTCAGCGTTTCAGGTGGGTTGGAGGGTGGGCAGCAGGCCTTTTTGGAACCGCAGAGGTTTGGGCCCTAGGCCTGCAGGTGGGGAGAAGCCTGGGTCGGGGCTCCATATTTAGTCTGGAATCCAGTCCCAGCTGCTGCTCCGAGGCCACAGTGGGTTCCAGAGAGGGTGGAGCGCCGGCCCCGAGCCAGGACAGCCGTGGCCTGTTGTGCAGCACCGCTGGGGACACACGTGGCCATATCTCTGTGCCCGCCCTGTCCCCTTTCCTGCCTGTGTGTTGACCGGGACACCTGGCTGGCCCAGAGAGGTGACTTGCCTGCGGTCACATAGTTAATGGAGAGCCAACAGCTTTGGGTTTCTGGAGTCCAAGTCCTTGGCCTTTCCCTGGAACCACGCTGCCCAGGAGACCATGCTGTTATCAGGATGGGGGCGCCTCCAAGTACCAGCTCTCCCGAGATCAGGAGGAGGGCGACCAACACCCCTGGCAGCTCCCTAACTGAGAGAAGAGAGACGAGACGTCTCTTCCAGACTCTCCAATTCCTGCTAGCTTCTGCCTCTTACCCCGCCTCCCACCCCCCTGGAAACTTGCTTGTGTTAGTCCCTTACAGGGTAGTCTGAAGGTCAGTCCTCTCCCAGGGGACTTAAATAAGGGTCACAGAGTGAGACAGCGAATCAGACAAGTGCAGATTTCTGGGGCGTGTTACTAGGGGGCATACATGGATGGAAACAGGCAGACCTCAGAAATGGAGGAAGCTGGAGTTTCCCTGGTGGCTCAGCGGGTTAAAAACCTGACATGGTGTCTGTGAAGATGTGGGTTCGATTCCTGGCCTTGTTCAGTGGGTTAAGGATCTGGCATTGCCACGAGCTGTGGCGTAGGTCGCATACATGGCTCAGATCTGGCGTGGCTGTGGCTGTGGTGTAGGATTCAGCCCCTAGCCTGGGAACTTCCCTATGTCATAGGTGTGGCCACAAAAGGAAAAAAATAATAATAAATGGAGGAAGTTCTGGCACCAGCTCTCAGAGCGTCTCAGCTCCTGCCTGGTGCCTGCCCTGTTTCCCGTGTCCGCAGACTGATCATCCACTCTATGCTCTACAGTCCACACCCGCTCAGGAGCCAGTTCAGTGGCCTCGCGAATTACCCTTACCCTCCCAGAACAGGATCCTCCCACCCAGCCGGTCGTGGGTCCCAGCAAGCTGAGTGGACCACCCTTGGGTGTGGTGCCCGCTGCTCCAGGCGGTGGCTGCCTGCAGGCACCGAACAGCCCGGCCCCGCTCTCTGGGCAGGATGCTTGGAAGGGGATCACTTCAGCGTCGGGAAGAGCTTGGCACCAGCGCAGCAGTCCCCATGGCCCCGTGTCATGCGGCTTTACCCGATGGATAGCCATCGCGTCTGGACCTTCCCGGGCCTCCGTTTCCTCATCTCTAAGATGGAAACCATCTAACAGACTAGAGGGAGAATCGGAGAGATTACCTTTCAAGGCTTAGCTCTCAGTGGCCAGACACACGGCTCTTAGAATGTTTGTTACCTCCTTTAATCCTCACAACAGCTGAGGGAGGGTAGGCAGGGCTATTTTTTTCTTCTTTTACAGCCACACCTGCGACGTAGGGAAGTTCCCAGGCTAGGGGTCAAATCAGAGCTACAGCTGCCGGCCTACACAACAGCCACAGCCACGCGGGATCCAAGCTGCGACTGTGACCTACACTGCAGCCTGTTGTGACTCCAGATCTTTCAGTAGCCCACCGATTGAGGCCAGGGATGGAACCCACATCCTCACGGAGGCTAGTCTGGTCCTTTTTTTTTTTTTCTTTAATTTTTTTTTTTTTTTTTACATTATACCCAGCTGTACAGCGTGGTGACAGGGTTACACATCACAAGTGGTTAGACATAGTTCCCAGTGCTATACAGTGGTATCTTCTTGCTCTTCCAGCCCAGAGGCAACAATCTACAGCTATTAACCCCAGGCCCCCTACCATCCCATTCCCTCCCCCACCCTTTTGGCTAGTCTGGTTCTTAACCCACTGAGCCACAGTCAGAAGTCCAAGGGCAGGCAGGGCTCTTAACCCCACTTTGCAGATGTGGAAATGGGGTAGCAGAGAAGGAAACTGACCCACCAGCCTTCTGGATTCCTGGCGCTGTGCTCTTTCCGCTGAAATACCCAGTCAGTATCTGTGGGTTTCAGGAGTGGTTCTCTCTTCCACGCCCCGGTCCTCCTGGATACCAGTGAATAAGTTAGTGCAAAGCTCTCCACCCGCGATGCACCTTATTCCCCGGTCTGGAAACGGCCCTCCGTGACAGATGCCCCCGTGGCTGAGCCGAGAAGCCACGCGTGTCTACAGCTCGGTGAATGGATTAATAACTGGCACGAGCTGGCCTCCCAGCCCGGGCACTGTAACTCCCATGACACGCCACTTCGGAGGCTGTGTGCCAGCAGAGGGCTCCGCAGGAACGGCCCCGCGGAGCATGGCAATTAGCAGGGCGTGGCTGGGACTAATCCGCTCTGATCAGCCGAGCAGAAGCCAAGCCCGTCCTTCACAGGCTGCGTCTGGCTCCTGGGGCCCCAGGGGAAGAGGAACAAAGGGAGTCATTGCAAAACTTTGGGGGTGTCTCTGCATGCTGGAGGGGCTGGCTCCCATCCACGGAAGCGGGGAACGGTGGGCAGCTGGGAGGCCCGGAAGCAGGTGGGGCCCGGCCAGGCTGGCTGACTCCACTCTGCCCGGAGCCTGCATCTGCCACCAGATGAGCCAGCACATTTTTATAATGAGCCCGATAAAGTTTGCTCCTGTCCTGGCCCCCGCTGGCAATCCTCAGTGGCTGGAGAGACTGGGGTACAGTGTGTCCGGCGGGAGCGTGGCCCCTCTCGGCGTCAAGAGGAGGCTGCAGGCAGCATTCCCGCAGGTCAGTATGCCCTCTGCAGAGATGCACAGGGAACTCCTCCGGTAGGGGGCTCAGTGCAGGGCGGGGACTTCAGCCAGACTCTGGGATTCTCTGGAGAGGACTTAGCAATCAAGGGCAAGTTTGTTGTGCATGTCAAAGGTCTCAATCAAAGCAAAATTATTTTTATTATTGTCATCTTTATTGGTATTGATAACATGTTTAGGAGTTCCCTTGTGGCTCCGTGGCTTAAGGATCTGGTGTTGTCACTGCTGTGGCTCTGATTACCGCTGTGGTGTGAGTTTGCTATCCGGCCCATGCTGCAGGCATGTGAAAAAAAAATGTGTTATTTTTCATTTTAGCCTGGTATTAATGTTTTCGACAACCTGGGAGGTTAAAAAAAAAAAGGTGAAGGGGAGAAAAGCTTCTGTTCTTTTGCGAAGGTATAGAAAAGGGGCCCAAACAGGCAGGTGACCAACACAGGTGACGAGCCAAGGTGAGAAAGTGTTATTGGCTCCTCTGGGCCTGGGACCAGGCCGCGGGTCACTAGGCTCTCATTCAGATTGTTTTTTTTCTGAGTTTCTACATTCAATTATATACCTTAAAAATTATCTAGGGGGGGTTCCTGTCGTGGCGCAACGGTTAACAAATCTGACTAGGAACCATGAGGTGGCGGGTTCGATCCTTGGTCTTGCTCGGTGGGTTAAGGATCCGGCGTTGCCGTGAGCTGCGGTGCAGGTCGCAGATGCAGCTTGGACCTGGCGTTGCTGTGGCTGTGGCTGTGGTGTAGGCCGGTGGCTACAGCTCTGCCTGGGAATGTCCATATGCTACGGGTGTGGCCCTAAAAAGCAAAAAAAAAAAAAAAATTATCTAGGAGACTCTTTTCCATCAACCAGATGAAACAGACAAAAGAGGTGACTTTTTACCGCTCCTGCACTGCAGGTGCCACCTGCAACAGGAACCTCCCCCTCCTCGCGCCGGCCCCACCCCCTGACTGCTGGAATGTGTGGCAGAAGAGAGCTTTTATTTTGTCACCTCTGCTGTATGGAGCATCGTGGCTGCAGTCAGGCATGTCCTACTAGCGGGCAGACTGGCTTCATGGGTGTCCCTGTGCGCTCACACAGGGCCCCGGGCTCAGAAGGGTTAATGCTGAGTGTCCTGGTTTTTGCAAGGCTCATTTTGAACAAGAGGCCTTGAATTTTTCTTTTGCCCAGAGCCGCAGGAATGACACAGCCGGGGCCTGCTTGCTGGGGTTCCACAGCTGTTAGGGGGCGTGAGGCTGGGGTCCTGGGGTCGGTCAGCTGCTGGGAGGGGCTGGCAGAAGCCACACATGCCACCCCAACCCCCACCCCCCGTGGGGGGGGTGCAGCATTTCTAGCAGCTGCACGTGGAAGCGGGGAAGCGGTGGCTGAGGGAGGGAGGCCAGGCGGGGGTTTCTGGAATGAGCTCGCACATTCCCTGGCTGCCTCTGTCCCTCTCTCCCTCCCCCTCTCCTTCCGGGCTGCCCCTGGCCTGTCACCTGGAAATACCACATGCGCTCCTGTGACCTGGCTGTTAAGGGCAAGGAGCAGAAACCCGAGCACTCACAACGTAGGGGCCTTCCCCACCCTGCCCTGAAGTTGGCTCCATCCGCTTCCCCACAGGGTTTATTTTTGATGGATGCAGAAGAGAACGATCCAAAGAATGAGGTTCTGCCTCCTAAGGCCCCCCTCCCCTGGTGCCCTGGGCAGGCCCCAGCACGCACGGGAGGCCGGGCCTTAGGGGGCAGAACCACGCCACGTCCAGACCCTGCCCAGCCCGGGCCTCACCAGGGCATCGAGTTCAGCAGGAAAACAGATCGCTGAGTAGTGAGGTCAGGATCATGGATTCCAAACTGCAAGGGCTGGAGACCGGTGGTTAGGGCCGGCGTTGGCACCTGCAGCTTGTGCTCTCCGGCGTGGGGTGCCAAGCGCCCACTTGAAGACAATGTTAGAGCTCTTAGGAATTTTATTTTTTCATCTTTTAGTTTCTCTTTGGGGTTATGTTTTTTTGTAATGCACAAAATGTGTTGCCAGGGTGAGTGCCTGCCTGTGTGTAGGGGTGTGTCTGCACACAGGTGTATTTTGCCCAAATCGTGCAGTAGTCTGCTAGGACTCCTTTAATGAAGTACCACAAACCTAAGTGGTTTAAACACCAGAGGTTTATTCTTTACAGTTCTGAAGGCTGTGAAGTCCAAGATTAAGGCATCAGCAGGGTTGATTCCTTCTAAAAGGGGGTTCTGGCTCAGGCCTGTCCCCTAGCTTCTGGTGTTTTGCTGGCAATCTTTGACATTTCTTGGCTTGCAGGTGCATCAGCCAACCTCTGCCTTCACTTCCACTTGGCATCTTCTTTGTGTGTGTCTGTATGTGTAAATTTCTCCTTTTTATAAGGAGACACCTGAACTGATTATATTTGCAAAGACCCTGTTTTCAAATAAGGTGAGCTTCTGAGGTCCTGGGAGTCAGTCTGAACTTTGGGGGATGAAGTTCAACCCATAGCAGATGGCATAAGCAGTGAATCAAGCTGGAAAACCAGCTAAGCCGTTTGCTATCTGGGATCAGCTAACCTTGATCGTGGGTTATTGCAGCCATCCTCATTTCTGATCAGGAGGCCCTGGTCTCGGAGCTGTCTTGATGAACAACAAGAGTTGCTGCCAGGCTTTGCTGGGTCCGAGGCCTCCAGGTGGCCTATGGAGAAAGGCCTGCGGTGAGAGGTGCAGGGCTCTGTGTGCCAGGCACAGGAAAAACCCTGGTGTCCTCCTTCACTTTCCTGCCTCTAGGCATCATGTCACAGTGAGCAAAAGAAGTAGCACCAACCCATCACGGGTAACCAGACTCCTGAGCCCGGCCACTCTGGGCCTCTTTGGCACGACCTTGGCAAAGTTGTAGGATTCTGGGATTTTAAAGTGGCAAGTGCCTGTGAGATCACCCTCCTCATTTTACTGACAAGGTGACAGAAGCCAAAGGAGCCGAGGGTCCTGCCCAGGGTTTCAGTGATCAGGATGGCAGCTGTGTCAGTTTTTTACTGCTGTGTAACAAAATATCCCACAAACAGCATGCACTTGTCTCCTGCTTTGTGCTAGTCAGAGTCTGGGCTTGGCCTGGCTGGACACTGCTTCCAGGGTCTCTTCCGAGGCTGTAGAATTGGCGTTGCCTGGGGCTGTGGTCGACTGCAAGAGTGTCTGTGGTTGTTGATGGGGCTCAGTTCCTTGGGGCTATTGGGCTGAGGCGTTAGCTCCTCACCAGCTCTTAGCCAGAGGCCACTTGAAGCTCCTGGCCACGTGGGCCTCTCCAGCATGGCGACTTGCTTCATCAGAGTGTTCAAGCCCAGAAGGCAATGGAGAATCAGCAGGACAGAAGTCAGTCATTTGTAACCTGATCATAGAAGTGACATTTTATTATTTTTACCGTATTCTGTTTGTTCGAAGCAAGTTACTAGATCCAGCCTACATTCAAGGGAGGGGATTACACAGGGCGTGGAGATCAGGAGGCAGGGATCACCAAGGCCCATCTTAGAAAGCTGCTTACCACGCAGCCTATAACAGGAAGCCTAAATAACAGTGGTTTAAACAACGTAGAGATTTATTTTTCTCTCCTGTAAAAGGAATCCAGAGGAGTGGACTCGGGACTGGTTATGGGGGCTCTGTGGCTCTCAGGGGCCTAAGCTCTTTCTGTCTTTCTGGTTTGCCATGCTGAATGGGTGGCTCCTTACTAGCCTCAAAGTTGCCTCATAGTCTGAGAGAGCTGCTGGAGCTCCAGACATCATGACCATATTCCGTAAAAGTGGGAAGGACAAAAGGCATGTGCCACTCAGTCCCTTTAAAGGGTTTCCTGCCCAGTAACTTTCTTTTACATCTCATTGGCAACTCTCTCCTGCTAACACCAAGGCTGAGCCCAGACTCTGACAAGCACAAAGCAGGAGACAAGTGCATGCTGTTTGCAGGATATTTTGTTACACAGCAGTAAAGAATTGACACAGCTGCCAGTCCTGATCACTGAAACCCTGGGCAGGACCCTTGGCTCCTTTGGCTTCTGTCCCCTTGCCAGTAAAATGAGGGGGGTAGACTGGGTGATCTCACAGGCACTTACTACTTTGAAATCCCAGAGTCCTACAACTTACCCAATCCTACAACTTACCCAAGGTCATGCCAAAGAGACCCAGATCTGCTGACCTCCTGCCCTGGAGTGGTGAGGCTCAGGAGTCTGGTTATCCATGAAAGCTTGGTGTTATTTCTTTTGCTCATTGTGACATGATGCTTTGATGCAGGAAAGAGAAGTTCCAGGTTTTTAAATGGAGGGGGGGAAGCAAGTAGCATCGGTGGGGCAGGGAAACTCCATTTGAGATTACTGGGGAACTGGAAGGGGTTCTGGGATCTCACCAAGTTTCTGGATTTCTCCTGCTTGGCAACCACGGGTATCCCTCATACCTTGGTTCTTATAAATCCTAAGAGAACAACAAAAACCATACAGTTTGGAATGAATCTGCTGGAGTTCCCACTGTGACACAGCGGGATCTATGACATCTCTGCAGTGCCAAGACATGGGTTCAATCCCTGGCCCAGCACAGTTCCTTAAAGGATCTGGCATTCCTGCAGGTGTGGCATAGGTCACAACTGTGGCTTGGATCTGATCCCTGGCCTGGGAACACCATATGCCAAAATAGGAAAAAAAAAAGTGGAATGAATCTGCTCATTCATGTTTAAGAAGGTTTCAATGGTCTCAGTGTGAAAGAAGTGTGATGTCATTAGCAAGGCGGGAAAGTGTGGCGGGCACCTCTCAGCTCCGGGGCTAAGGTGACACCATCTGAGGATACTGAGAGGTGCCTGGAACCTGCGCGCCCTCTGCACCATACACGGAAGTAGACAAGAGAATTTGCAGGGCAGCAGGGCAGCTAAGGAAGTTGGGAATGAGCCTGTGACACGTGCCATCTCTGTGCCTTTAAAATGTTAAGATCTGGGGAGTTCTCATTGCGGTTCAGTGGTAATGAGCACTTCTAGTATCCATGAGGCTGCGGGTTTGATCCCTGGCCTCGCTCAGTAGATTAAGGATTTGGCTTTGCCATGAGCTGCGGTGTCGGTCTCAGATATGGCTTAGATCTGGCATTGCTGTGGCTGTGACTGTGGCATAAGCCAGCAGCTGCAGCTCTGATTTGACCTCTAGTCCGGGAACTTCCATATGCTGCAGGTTAGGTCATAAAAGAGAAAAAAATATATATTAATATCAGGAGTTCCCTGGTAGCCTAGCAGTTAAGGACCTGGCGTTGTTATTACTGTTGCTCCAGCTCCGGCCGTGGCATGGCTTCGATCCCTGGCCCCAGGAACTTCTGCGTGCCCCGAGTGCAGCCAAAAAAAAAGAGGGAAAAAATGTTAAGAGCAGAGCTTGAGAACATACTTCTCTTTGGTATTTTGCCAGCAGGAGGACCCGCTGCCAGGAGGTGGGTGTAGTGATGGAGCGGCGTTGCCGTGTGGGCAGGCGGGCTCCCCCTGGGGTACTTCCCATTTGGGAAACGTGTAAAGAATCCTGTAGCAACGCCCAGGGCAAGAACGAGGATGGTAGTGCCAATAATGACACCAGTGGCATTTATTGACTATCGGAGCATTCAACGTGAGTTAAAAGGGCTTAAGGGGGATTATTTCTTGGTCCCCACTTCCAACCCCCAGCCTTCTTTTCAGGGACGGGGCTGAGAGGTGGGGGCAACCCCGGCGAGACTCCCATCTCCCAGCTCTGGCTCCACGCGAAGTCAGCAGATTTCTAGATTAAGCGGTGAGGCCCAGGGTGACAGGTGGACAAGCATGCTGCTCGCCCAGCGGGGGCCCCCCTCACTGCCAGAGCAGAAAATGACCTCTGTGGCGGACAGCTCAGGGGTGTGGAAAGGTCTTGCGAATAAGGCAGCGTCCCTGCCGGGGGGGGGGGGGGGGGGGGGGGGGGGGGGGGGAAAAGGGGGGGGGGGGGGGGGGGGGGGGGGGGGGGGGGGGGGGGGGGGGGGTGGTGAGCAAAAGGCTCTGCTGGCCTGGCAGGTGGAGGGTGCCTTACGGCAGGGGGTGCCCTCTGAGTGACCAGCCACCTGAGTCTGGGATGGCAGCAGCTGGAGGAACCCCGCAGCCAACTTTTTTTTTTCTCGTACAGTTGGTTTTTTCTTGCTTATACAAATGCCGAGAGCTTATTTTTGAAAAAAAAAAAAAGAAGGAAAATAGAGAAAAGGTAGTCCTAATTCTGCCTCTGAGAGATGTTTTAGGATATTTTTTGTTTGCAGTCATTTTTCTGTGCATTTTCATGTATTTGAGATCCTAATGTGCATAAAATATGTCCTGTTCCCCCCCCCCACCCCAGTAACATGGTGACACAAACATTCCTAGGTTGTTATAGTCTTTCACAAATTCCTGGGGGCGAATAACCTGTCGAGGAGACGGTCACAGCGGAACTGTCTCTGTTGTGGGGTGTGACAGCATCTCAGCGCCCCCCCCTCCCCAGTCTGTTCCCCTCCATGCCAGCTCCTTGCCTACACTGCCCAAGATAATAGGGTATCTGGCTAATTCTTAAGACTGAAGGCATGAGGAGACCCCAAGGGTCCGGGCAGCGCCAGGGGCATCCATTAGCAGGAGGCAGGGCAGCATCAGTGACCCGGGTAGAGGCCCCCCCCCCCGATGTGATGCACGGTGGGTGCTCACAGCCTGTTGAGGAGAGGGGTTGAGCCAGCCCAGTGTTCCCCAAAGCTTTCCAGCCTGTGGTGCCCGTAACGTGGCCAGTCTCTTCTGAGTCTATGAGGACAGAAGCAGGCATGTTGCCAACCAACACGACCGATACCCCTCTGGGCTTCCCTTTTCCTCTCTGTCCAGTGGGGACGGTAACAGCATCCTTGACTGTGAGCGGTAGAATGTGGAGTGTGCTGAGAAGGGTGTCTGGCCCCCGTGGGCTCACAGCAGGTGTATGCTGCTAGGCTCTCGCTGGTAGCTGCTCCTTGCGAGTTCATGGGTGGTGGGGAGCTGGGACCCACAGGGAAGTAACCCGGATGCTGATCCACCGGCTGAGCAAGCGGCCGTGCTGGTACCACGCACCTGCCTGCCGCCTGGGTTCAGGTTCAACCAGCTGCTAGTTCCTGTCTCTGCCGTGACAGCTCCAGGATCTGGGCACTTCGCACGGACAGTCTCATTTGTTGCTCACACTCTTCACCCTAACAAGTGATCACGGGCACCGATAATGAAAATGAAGGAAAGCAGAGTCTCATTCAGCCCATGGTGAGCCAGGCTGGTGTTAGGGTCCCAGGTCCCGATCTGCGGCCACCCACTGGGCTCGCACAAGGGGGTTCCCGCGGCCCGGCGAGCAGGGGTGGGAAGGGCTGCCCGCTAGAGGTGACAGGGCCCGTCGAATACTCCTGAGCTGAAACAGCTTCTCCGAAGCGTCCTGTTCTGCAAGTCCTGTCCTACCGTGAGGTAACCTTAGTTGCTGTGCCCGTTGGGGACCAGCGTGGTGGCCCTATGGCCTGAAGGCCTGGGAAGAAAAGCTGCTTTCCCGCCAAAGCCTAGCCTTTTACCCTTTCTGCCCGGCGGGTTGGAACGAGGATTCGGGAGCCGTTTTACCTGGCAGGTGGGTACTGTGCCCTGGCCACCTGGACTGGCTGCTGTCGGGAGAGGAGACAGCAGCATGGCCTCTGCCCTGGAGGTCAAGGCCTCACAGGACAGCACACGGGCCAGCTGGTGTCTCTGTGAAACAGTCCCCGCACTTGCAGCCTCTCCCCTCCCCCACCCTGCAGACCGCCCACCCCTCCTCCAAGGTCACTCAAGAAGGTGTTCCCCGACCTTCTTTCCCAAATTATTATTTTTGTTTTGTTTTGTTGGTTTTTGGGGTTTGTTTTATTGAGGTATTGTTGACATGTAACGTTTTAGTTTCAGGGATACAACGTAATGATTCAGTGTTTGTGTATATTGTGAAATAACCACCCAGACTATTAATTGCCGTTGCTTATTGAGCCTCTAGTGCCTGTTTCATTCTGCGATAAGCCCACGGAGTGTACGCCTCACATATTGATTGCCTACTGTTTGCCTGGGGCCGTGCTAATTTTGCATCTTTTTATATAGTGCTCGCCACTGCCCTGTGGGGCAGGGGTGTTTGTCTGTTTTGGAGCCAGGGAGACTGAGACTTGGAGGGTTCGGTACCTTCCTGGAGGTCACGCAGTGAGTTTGTCCGTCCAGTTCCCCTGTGCTGACTCCCACGTGCATCTCTGGGGCTCCCGACTGGAATTCCTACCGCGCACCATCATCTCTCTGCCACCCCAGGGGCTCCTCGGGGCAGAGGCCACGCCTTGTCCACCTGGTACCCAGGGTCCTAGCACAGAGCCTGGCACATGCTGAGATACTGGCTGGCATTTGTTGTGCTTTGGGTCAAGGGTAGAGCCAGAATTGGAGTTCCCATTGTGGCGCAGTGGAAACGAATACGACTAGGAACCACGAGGTTGTGGGTTCAATCCCTGGCCTCGCTCAGTGGGTTTAGGATCCTGTGTTGCAGTGAGCTGTGGTGTAGGTCGCAGATGTGGCTCAGATCCCGCGTTGCTATGGCTGTGGTGTAGGCCAGGAGCAGTAGCTCCGATTAGGCCCCTAGCCTGGGAACCTCCACATGCTGCGGGTGCGGCCCTAAAATGACAAAAGACAAAAAAAGAAAAAAAGGGTAAGGGTAGAGCCAGAATAAAGGGCCCAGGGCAGGTCGGCGGGGGCGGGAGGGGCCGAAGGGCTCTTCCTCGTGAGCTTGGGCGGCTCAGTGTCCCCAGCTCTGCCCCTGGCCTGGCACTCCAGCTAGACTGGAATGTTGGATATTGTTTTCCTCCCTTGGACAGTGCTGGAGCTTGGATGGATCCCCCGTCACCCTCTGCCCCAGGACCAGTTCTTTCCTTTCCCCGCAACATCCCAGCCCCGAGTGGCCTCCTCTTACATCAGTCCCAGTGCAGCTTGTCTCGCCTCGGTTCCACGTTACATGGGCCTTCCTGGTGAGGCTGTGACACTTGGTGACATCCAAGCCACGCTCTACTTGCTCTCAGCCATGTGAGACTGGCTGTTTCCACCAGCCGCTGTCCTCGTCCGTGTTGGTCATGGACCTGTGGCTGGTTCGGTTTTCAGACTCTGGTCTTCCACTCGGGGAAGCGTATCTCAACCCAGTTTAACTGGATCTCCCCTCACCTTGAAGGCTTTAGGCCCACTGTCTTCCCAGCTATAGGAAAAGAAAAAGAACCTCTTTTTTTTGTTGTTGTCGTTGAAGCAGAGGGGACTTGACTGCCTTAACCTGTGTTAATGTCGAGGCGCCAGCTTGGCCGTCCCAGGTTCGCAAAAGAAAAGTGTGTCTTTCCTCATCTTGATCCAGGGCCCTGTAAGACAGAGGGATGACCAGGACGTGAGCAGCGTATTTAGATATTGAGAATCAGTGGAGCAGTTTCCTGAACTCCGGATATTGTGTCTGCGTGCAAGAGATGCAATGATTTCTCACGTCAGGCGTGGCAAGGGCGTTTCCACACTCTTACAGTTGTTCTGACAGGGTCCCCACCCACGGGGAGAGCCTGTAACTCTGAGAAAACACCTGACCAGCCTCATTTATAAACATGAGACAATATTGTTGGGTGGCAGCCTGGGGACCAGTCTGTGGGCAGTGGAAATGCAGTCTCATGACAGGTGTAAACTAATGGTCCTTCTTTGCCTGCGTGCAATTTTTTTTTTTTGTCTTTTTGCCTTATCTGGGGCTGCACCCATGGCATATGGAGGTTCCCAGGCTAGGGGTCTAACAGGAGGTGTAGCTGCTGGCCTTCGCCGCAGCCACAGCAACGTGGGATCTGAGCCACGTCTGCAACCTACACCACAGCTCACGGCAACGCCGGATCCTTAACCCACTAAGCGAGGCCAGGGATCGAACCCGCAACCTCATGGTTCCTATTCGTTCGGATTCGTTAACCATTGAACCACGACGGGAACTCCCTTGCCTACGTGCAATTTAAGACGGTCCCTTACACAGCATTGGAATGAGCTCGTCTTCCTCCGGTGTGTAGTACTAAGATCTTACTCTAAAAGACTTTTTTTTTCTTTTTTTTAAGGCTTCACCCGCTGCATATGGAAGTTCCCAGGCTAGGGGTTGAATCGGAGCTGCAGCTGCCAGCCTACACCACAGCCACGGTCACACCAGATCTGAGCCACATCTTTGAACTATGCCACAGCTTGCAGCATCACCAGATCCTTAACCCACCGAGCAAGGCCAGGGATCGAACCCACGTCTTCATGGATACTAGTCAGATTCTTAACCTGCCGAGCCACAACGGGAACTCCAACTTTTAGGGCTTTTTTAATGTAAAAAAAATGTCGAAGTTTAGAAATGGCAATCCCCTGGAGGCAGTGGAAAGGAATCACATTGGCACAAATCTCAACTAGGTAGGGTTTTAGTCCTGGCTTTGTGATTTGGGATGTGTCATGTCACAGCTCTGTGCGTGTGTTTCCTGATCTGTAATATGAGGGCCTGGCTTACCCATTTCATTGCTTCTAGGAGACATGTTCCTCCCACAACATGCTAATATCTCTGAAATTAGGGTACATTTTACTATCACTGGCCATTAGCCACATGGCAGGTATGTCACATGGCATAGTTGTCATTGCCTGAGCAGGTGTGAACGTGGTCCTGCTGTTCAGACTCTGATGACCTCTTCGGTGTGTTGGTGGTTATCTGGGTGTTAACTGTAATTGTCACCTAACATGTCTTCCAGTAGATCTCACTGTAATTTATTATTGATACCAAGTGTTACCGTGTACACAGGGGGACACGAAAACAGTAGTGGGGCATTGATTTGATATGAGAAAAGCAAATATTTGTTGTGGGGGGAGAAGGACTGCAGTTTCACACTTCCTTGTAAAATAAAAGAACAATCAGTCCCATGCATGCCACCAAAGGCAGGAGAAATTCCTAAATCTCTCAGAAGAAATGAAACCACCTCAAAGCCATGTGAGGCTTATGTGACCAATTTGTCTGCATGCAGGACTGTCATTAAGGCATTATGTCATAGTTGGACTAGCAGCATTTTTTCTTTTCTTTGTGGCTCATAAAATAATGGTGGGTTTTAGAATTGATGACTTTGCTTTCTAAGATTTCTCCTATTCTTAACATCTAATGTTTTTTATTGACATTTTTTTGGGTCAGTTCCTACCATGCGTACCTCTGGACCCCGCAGCACTTGACTCATGATATCAATTGCCTGGTTACTCTCCTCTTTGTTTTTAACACCTAAAACCAAGCATGAGTAAGTACTTATTAAATGAATGGATGGATGGATGGATGGGATGGATGAATGAATGGGTAGGTAGCTGAATAGAATGGATATAAGAATGGATGAATAGGTGGATATATACATAAATGGATGAATGTATGGATAAGTGGATGGAAGGATGGATGGAAGGATGGATGATAGATGGATGGATAGATGGATGGATGGATAGATGGATGGATGGTTGGATGGATAGATGGATGGATGGTTGGATGGATGGATGGATAAATGGATGGATAGATAGATGGATGGATGGTTGGACGGATGGATGGATGGATGGATGGGTGGTTGGTTGGACAGATGGATGGATGGATGGATGGGTGGATGGATGGTTGGATGGGTGGATAGATGGATGGATGGATGGATAGATGGATGGATGGACGGATGGTTGGACGGATGGATGGACGGATGGATGGATGGATGGATGGATGGACGGATGGTTGGACAGATGGATGGATAGATGGATGGGTGGATGGATGGATGGATAGATGGATGGATGGATGGATGGATGGATGGAGCTGCATTAGGAAATGAATTCTGTCTTTGGGAAGCAGTAAAACACTTTCTAGGGAAGCTGCAGACATTTCTCCCAGATTCAGGGGGAACCTAGACTCAGGTTTTTAGGCTTTTTGTTTATATTCTTTTTTCGACCGTACCTATGGCATGTAGCATTTCCTGGGTCAGGGACTGAACCTGCGCCACAGCAGTGACCCCAGCTGCTGCAGTGATAGTGCTGGATCCTTAACTTGCTGCTTTACAAGAGAACTCCTATTGATATTATTTTATTCACTTATAGTCTTAGTTGATTCTCACAAGTGTGGTTTTCTCTGGCGGTCTCCAAACTACTCAGCTAGAGACTTGAACCCAAGACAATTGTCTTAGGACCAACTTGTGCAGATACACTAATTTTCTGAACAGCTTTATTGAGATATAATTCAATCCAGCGGAAAGGTGCTAGGCTGTATAGACCCAAGGGACAGATAACTTCAGATCTGATTCACATACCATACAGTTCACCTTTTTAAAGTCTATAATTAAATGTGTAATCACAGATGTGGACCACCACAGTCAATTTTGGAACACGTTCATCACCCCAGAAAGGAACCCCATACTCTTTAGCTACTGCCTTCCTGCCCACCTGTTCAATCCCCTTATCCCTAGTCCTAAGCACCCACTAATCTGCTTTTTCTATAGATTTACATATTCTGGACATTTCATATGAATGGAATTGTGTAATTTTTGGTCCTTTGTGACTCACTTAGTGCAGTGTTTTTACAGTTCATCCACATTATAGCATGGATCAGCACCTCATTCCTTTTCATGACTAAATAATATTCCCTTGCCTGGATAAGCTACATTTTGTTTATCCGTTATCAGTTGGCAGACATTTGGGTTGTTTCCATGTTTTAGCTGGTATTATTAATACTACTAAAAACATTCATGTACAAGTTTTTGTGCAGACATATATTTTCAATTCTTTTGGATGTACATATGTATATTACTCAGAACAGAATGGTTGGGTCATATATTAACCCGCTCTTTAATCTGAGGACCCAACCAGAGTGTTATCCACAGCAGCTGCCCCATTTTCCATTCCCACTAGCAGTGTATGAAGGTTTCACATCCTCACAAACACCTGACTCAGTGATTTCTAGGGCCCTTTCTATTTCTAAGCTCCCAGGATTCTGAGGGTGAAATCCAGTCACTGTTGAGACAAAGGAGGCCGTTTTCTGGCTCTGTGTATATCCTTCTTCTTCTGTCTCGGCAGAGTTCGCAGAGGGCTGCGGGGAATTTCTCAGTTAATTATCTGCCAGTTAACTACTCAGCCTGCTCCCTGTGGCTGTAACTGGCTGCACACTGCTCCTGCTGTGTGCCGGTAAAGAGGTTATCTGCTGCTCCCACACACTCCAGCGAGGGAAATTAACCGCAGGGAGAATGGGAAATAGAGCCCTGTGCCTGGGATGGCCTAATAAGAACAGCCAGCCGGGATCAGCCATCCTCTGCCAGCTGGGTTCTCTCTTCTCTCTGCAAGGCATCTATGGCTGCATCTGGGAGTCCTTGCTGCAGCTGCCCCCGAACTTGCCCTGGGGAGAGTGCTTAGGTCCCAGAGGCCCAAGATGAGCAGGTTCGTGGTCCTCTCACTGGGAGCCCAGGGTGTTCCATCCACCTTCTGTGGAGTCGTACTTTGCACCAAGCCCCGGAAGTATATGCGTGGGAAAGACAAAATAACCCCTGTCCACAGAAGGCATATTATAGTGGGTTCCCAGTGGGGATGATCTGGAGCTCAGATTCTCTGGCTGCCTGTTTCCCCGGTGACGTGACCTCAGCATGTCCCAGAGAGAAACCCTTGGGGGAAACCTACCCCAAGAAAACGAGAGTACCTGAGTCTTCAGCAGCTCTCATGTCTGGCTTGGTGGCCGTTGCTGAGAGCTCAGGAGTTGGGCTTCGTGTTCCGCGAGGTTAACAGCTCTCTCTGGCAGAGGTCTGTGGTCTGCAGAGCTTGGCTCTCCCACCCCCTCTGTCCAGGAGAGTTCTCTGTAGCACACAGGACTTTTACCCATTCATTCCTTTTCCCGTCATCCCTCAGAGCATCATAGCACAACCTGGCGAGAACCGTCTGTGGTTTCTCGGCTCATGCCACTGGGCAGTGGGACTCTGGGCTTTTGCTTGTGATGGGGTCAGGATGCCTGGGTTATAGTCCTTTCTGTCACTATGCCACAGGCACACTGCTCCAGGGTCCCCATCTGTAAAAGGGAAGTGGCAACACGTGCCCTGTCTCCCTCATATGCTGGGTGAGTGAGAGGCAGCTGGCGGGAGGGTGCTGGGCTGTGTAGACCCGAGGGGCAGGTAACTTCAGATCTGATGCAACGGTCCATATCTGATGGCAGCTTACTCTGTTTTCCTTTGAAATGCACAAAGCCCTGACCTGGAGCAGTTCCAGGGCCCACTTCAAAAATGACCATGGGGGAGTTCCTGCTGTGGCACAACGGGATTGGTGGTGTCTGCAGCGTCAGGATGCGGGTTTGATCCCTGGCCTGGGGCAGTGGGTTAAAGGATCTGGCCAGGGCTTGAGAACTCCATGTGCCATGGAGGTGGCCAAAAAAGAGAAAAAAAAAAAAGGAAGTGACCATGGGGTACAGCGGCTCATGGGGAGATAATGGGCAAGACCATGGGGTGGGTGGAGCTCTGGGCTCCTCGCTTTGGTTTAATCAGAGTAGCTTGTGTCGTGGAGCCACTTTGTTCGGGTTCAAGTCCTGACTCAGCCAGCCTCTCAGCGGATGACGGTAGGCAGGTCCTCTCTGCCTTGGTTTTCTAATTTATACAATGCGGACCAAAGGCACTTACATTATAGAATTGTCTTGAGGATTAAAGTAATATCTGACAGGAGTTCCCGCTGTGGCTCAGCAGGTTACGAACCCAACTAGTATCCTTGTGGTTGGGGGTTCCATCCCTGGCCTCGCTCAGTGGGTTAAGGATCCGGCGTTGCCGTGAGCTGTGGTGTAGGTCGCAGATGCGCTTGGATCCCAAGTTGCTGTCGCTGTGGTATAGGCTGGTGACTGCAGCTCCAATTCGACCCCTAGGCTGGGAATGTCCATATGCCACAGATGTGGCCCTAAAAAGCAAAAAAAATAAATAAATAAATAAAAAAGAAAAAAGCATATCTGACAAACATTTATTTATTTATTTTTATTTATTTATTATTTTTTTTTCTCTTAATGGATTTTATTTCAATTATAGGTGTACGTAGATCATCACAAGTCAATTTTACAGATTTTGTATCCCAAACCCCCAGTGCATCCCCCACCCCCCCAGATTGTCTTATTTGAAAAACCAAGGTTTTGCAAAGTCTGTGAGTCATTGTCTGTTCTGTAAGAAGGTTCATTGTGTCTTTTTAGTTTCCACATGTAAGCGGTAGCATTGGGTGTTGCTGTCTAATTGTCTGACTGGTTTCACTTCGCATGATAATTTCTAAGTCCATCCAGGTTGCTATAAATGTGGGTAAGTCGTTCCTTTTAATGGCTGAGTAACATTCCATTGTGTGTATGCACCACATCTTCCCTATCCACTCTTCTGTCTGACAAACATTCAGCACAGAGTTAAATATGTGCTCAGTAGGTGCTAGTTGTCATCTTTTAGGCAAGCTGTGTCTAAATTTCATTGGAAGAATAAGTATCGTATTAGAGGAAAACGGTCTGGAAACCAACGATCTGTGGGGAATACGATATCAATGCTTTGCTTTCCTGCTTCTGTAAAGGTCGGATGCAGCTGGCCCTGAGCAGAAGCAGCCCTCTTGGGGTCCTCAGGGCAAAGACGGGGCCGTCATGAGTGTCCAGGAATCCAGGGAGTGGCCTTCTGTTTTCTGTGGTTGTTTGCTCCCGGGCTCTTGCTGCTCAGTTCTGCCTGTGGTTCTCGGAGAATTTGAGCTGATCTCTAAGAGCCTGAGCGCTGGAGCAAGATCGAGATTCCTGTGGTTGCTGTCCAGCGGCCTCAAGTTCTGTGTGATACACACAGGCTCCTCGGCTAAAGACGAGCCCCTCCGCCTACTGTGTGGGCTAGTTCCACCGCTAATGCGCCACCCTCCTCTGCCCCTCTGCCCGCTAGCAGCCAGCCACTGCCTGTCTGCTAATACCCAGGGGACAGTCACCTGCTGCCCACTTCCTTTTCTTTTTGACCACGTCTGAAGCATGTGGAAGTTCCCAGACCGGGGACCGAACCCACACTGTGGCAGCGACCCAGGCTGCTGCAGTGACAATGCTGGATCCCTAAACCGCTGCTTTGCCACAAGGGAACACTTCTGTTGTACTGCTGGGACTCCATCATCCAGTTCTCAGTGATTAACTGAATGTCTACGGCGGGCTCAGGGCACAAGGGAAGGATCAGACGTGTCCTTGACCTCTAAGAGCTCATAGTTTAGCTGAGGGAGGAGGCGGCCCCTAGACCCCTTCAGGACTGAGCTGGAGTGTGGTGGGGGCTTGGGGCAGCCCTGTCCACTTACCTGGACCTCCGCCAAGACACCCAGGAGGAGCACCCTCTTCCCTGGACAGAGTTGAGGGTATACCACCTTCTGCGCTTGCCTGTTTTCTTTGCTTCCAGTGCGGCCCAGTCCTTGCAGAATGACATAATCTTTCCAGAATAGCTCTGTGGCCTGTCCTCCACCAGGTTAGGGTAGACATCCTGCTGGTTGGAAACCTTTCATGTCTTTCACTTTGCAGTGACTTTGCATAATTCTCTTTTGGACTGCCATGTATTGGTTTCGCATTGTGACTCCCAGGAGGCAGTGCTTGTTCTCGATTTCTAAATTCTGGGGGACACTCCTCATTTTTTCACAGTCATAGACGCACATGCAGTAACTTCCTGGCAGGGGTCTCAAACTCGGACGTCCGCGAGAGCCAGGGAGGTAACGTGTGAGTGAGCAGAGCCACAAGAGAGTGATGGCTGTGGGCCGCGGAGTGACATTAGGGAGCGCTGGGCACTGTGGAGAATGTCTGAAGGGGTCGGCGCCTCTTAACTCTGGTTAATGCTTATGATGTGGTCAGGCGGGCCAAGCTGGCTGGATCCCCCAGGCTTTCAAGAAAATCAGAAATGCGGATTTTCACACGTAACTTTCTGGCTTATAAAACTGGCTCAGGAGTTCCTGTCATGGCTCAGGGGTTAACGAACCCGACTACCATCCATGAGGTGGCGGGTTCGATCCCTGGCCTCGCTCAGTGGGTTAAGGATCCGGCGTTGCCGTGAGCTGTGGTGTAGGTTGCAGACGCGGCTCAGATCCTGTGTTGCTGTGGCTGTGGCGAAGGCCAGCGGCTACAGCACCTGTTAGACCCCTAGCCTGGGAACCTCCATATGCCTCTGGTTCAGCCCTAAAAAGACAAAACAAAATAAAAGAAAACAAAAACATGCTCATATTTTAAAAATACCAAACAGACCAAACGAAATATACTGTGGTCCTGACATGGCCCCAAACGGACCTTTGCATTCTCTGCTCTGGTTATGCTCCTGTGCGAGAAGGGCTGGTCATCCAAGGTGACTGGGGACAGATACCAAAGGGCCCAGTGACCAGCGGCTACAGGTATTCTGAGGGGTAGGGTCGCTGTGAGCCGGTGCATGCTGGTGGCCGTGCTGGTGGTGGTGTCTGGGTGGCCTCCAGGAGTGAGCTTGATTTGAGCCGAACTGGAGGAGGAGGAGGAGGAGGAGTTGGAGGGAAAGGGCGCCCTTCTCAGAGTGACCCAGCTTTGCCTTCGCGCAGCTCTGTGACAGCCCTGCGGGGTTACAGCCCCCGGGGGAAAGGCTGTGTGGAACCCGTTCCAGCTTCTGAGATGGCACCACCCTCGCGGAAACCACTTAGTACCGTCACCACTCCCCTCCCCCCCTCCGGGTGGGGCCTGGTTCAGGCAGCTGTTGCCAGGAAGGAGCAAGGTGACTGGAGAACCTGGTTACTCTAAAAGGGCCACTGGAGAGAGCGGCACCCGAGCAGGAAGGCCTGGGTGCCGGGCTGCCGGGCTCAGAGGAGCTCCCTGGCCTTCACCCGAGGTGCCCGCCTAGATGCATGGCTGGGTCAGAGCAGGACACCGCTGGTCTCCCTTCCCGGCTCGCTCCGCGCGGGTTTCCACCCTGTGTCAATTCAGAAGCTTTTGAAGGCCGACGGTGCGGCCCACGCCGTCTGCTCCTCATGCGTTCTCTCTTAAGCCTCCCTGGGACACCTGATGCGATGGTGCTTTTATCATCAGTCTCCTTTAAAGATGAAGGGACAGGCTGCCCAAGGTCACAGAGCTTGGAGCCAGCATTAGAACCCAGAATCATTGTTTCCCTGTCTCAGGAGTTGGGGGGCAAGGAGGAAGCCCCCCGACTCCAAGCCAGGGATGGAGTGACCCTGAAGTCGGTGACAGCTTTGGTGTGTTTATCTCCCCTGTGAGGCTTTTCCTGTAACTCCGTGCCCCTCGGTGCCTATAGGGCACAACATACAGCAGGTGCTCAGTACTTGGGGAGGCGAATGGCATTAAGGAAGCTCTTGAATGTGATGGGAAGAGGTTGGAGTCTCGGCTCTGGGACCAGGGGAGCCTGGCCGCTGGTGGGGAGGGCGATGGGACAGGTCCACCCCAAGCACCTTTGGCTTTAATATTGTAAGGAGAGGGGGATGGAGGGGAGACTGGGCCTGGTAGCAGTGGGCAGAAGAGCTGGGGAGGCCCACTCTCGGGGCAGGGCTGTGCTGGGCTGGGCATAAGAGGGCCAGGGAGCCATAGACTGGTCTGCCGTCCTGGGCTTGGGACGGTGAGAGGTGTAGAATGAAGCGGGGCCCACAAGGATCATGAGGTCTTGTCCAGACAAGATAAAACCCATGAAAAATTCAAGAGCAGGATAAGAGTTAGGTAACAGCGCAAAGGAGGATAAGAAGGTGTCAGGAGGCAGCCTGTGCTCAGCCAAGCGAACGGGTGGGTGAGTTCCCGTTGTGGCTCAGAGGGTTAAGAACCCGACTAGTATCTATGAGGCTGCGGGTTCAATCCCTGGCCTTGCTCAGTGGGCTAAGGACCCAGCGTTGCTGCAAGCTGTAGTGTAGGTCACAGATGCAGCTCGTGTTTGGTCTTGCTGTGGCTCCTCCCGGAGCCCACCCCGGATGCCCTCTGCCCATTGTTCTGGGCTCATCTGCTGGTGTGGAGGCCTCTGCAGGGTCGGCGAGGTGTCTGTTTCAGGGTTTTTCCCCAGGAGGAAGTCCGGGTCAGGAGGCTGCAACCTGATGGGTGTTCTACGCAGAGACAGTTATGGGCGCACCCCGACCCCTGCATCCCCCCTTCCCAAATGCCTCTCTGGGTGCCCCCGTGGCGGGCATGCTGAGGAGAGAAGGCTTCACAGCATATCTCCTGCCTTCCTGGCACACTGCGAAAACCGGTCCGGCTTCTCAGTCACTTCCGAGGCTACTCTGGGGCTGAGCAGTGAGGCCCGAGACCACTGGTCTCTCCCTAGAAGCTCTGAAAAAAAACCACAGGGCTTGGGCCAGGGCCTTGCATAGAGCGAGGGCTCCACAGGATGTAAGAATGACACAGTGATGTGGGTCTGACTGTTATTTAGGAATGACAGTGTGACGTTGGTTAACGACTATAACCCAGAACTGCACTTAAGGTCCAAAGGCCTTGACAGTCATGGGGACGGGGGCGGAGGGGCGAAGAGGTGACTCAGCTCAGCAAGGGTCTCAGGAGACGGCAGACGGTCAGGGCCTAGGGACCTGCCTCCCAGGCCGGGCTCTCTCCCTAGGCATCTGAGGAACTCCTGGCAGGATCTCCTCGTCTCCAGGCTCCAGGGTCGTCATCTGCACAGTGAAGGAGTTGGATTTTCAAAGATCCACTGAGGTTACAGGGCTTAGCGGCCAGGAGCCCCTCCAACTTGTTGAGGGCAGTTGGACGTGTCTGGACCCCCAGCTCGGCCCCAAAGGACTCCAAGGAGGGGCAGTGACCTGCACCTGGTGCTGAGACCTCAGGGCAGAGGTGGGTGGTCCTGGAGTCCACACGTCTATCCTGATGCAGCCTACAGAGGTCCTGACTGGCCGTCAGAGGCCAGGAGAGAACCTGCCCTTCTCCCGGGGAGCGGCCAAGAGGCCAGAGGGTCAGGAGGGAGGATCTGCATTTTGCAGGATAGCTAAGGGCTGGTTAATCGATAGACGGGATGTGCGCATTTTCTAGATCTTGGCTGTTCCCCGCAAGACCCTCTGACCAGCGGCAGCATCACCAGCGGGCAGCTTATGAGAAATGCAGAATCTCAGGCCCCAGCTGGGGTCCACTTGAGCCTGAATCTGCATTTTAAGAAGATCGCTTGTAATCCCTGCCCACAGAGAAGTTTGGGAAGCACCGACTGCTCTGGGCCACTTTCCATAAACTTTTTTGACCACACCTCTCAGAAAGAAATAGATTTCTGAGATGTATTTAGATGAGCCAAAACTTCCATGAAACAATAGTTCCACTTACAACGTGTGTTACTCACTGATAGTTGCAATTGTTATATGTTTTTACCTTTTTTCTTTTGAGGACTGCACCCAAGGAATATGGAGGTTCCCAGGCCAGGGGCTGAATCGGAGCTGCAGCTGCCAGCCTATGCCACAGCCACAGCAACACCAGATCTGAGCTGTGTCTGTGACCTACAGCTCATGGCAACACTGGATCCTTAACCCACTGAGCAAGGCCAGGGATCGAACCTGCGTCCTCATGGATACTAGTTGGATTCATTTCCGCTGCGCCACAATGGGAACTCCTATATATTTTTGATGATCATAAATTTGTCTTACACTAAGTTTATTTTGCAGCCCATGAAACCACCAAGACCTGCAGTTTGAAAAACACCAGCTAGGAGTTCCCATCATGGCTCAGCAGTTAGCGAACCCAACTAGTATCCATGAGGATGCAGGTTCGATCCCTGGCCTTGCTCAGTGGGTTAAGGATCCGGCGTTGCCTTGAGCTGTGGTGTAGGTTGCAGACACAGCTTGGATCCTGCGTTGCTGTGGCTGTAGTGTACGCCCATGTCTGCAGCTCCGATTCAACCCCTAGCCTGCGAAATTCCATGTGTTGCAGGTGCATCCTCCTCAAAAAAACCCCCAAAAATCCGAAGAGGCTAGCTAAGCCCCATCTGACATTTCAGTGACAGAGGGTTACATTGGTGTGTGTGTGGTGGGGGGGGGGTCACGCATTCAGAGGAACCAGGTGTTCTGACTCCTGAGACAGTAAATGTCACTGATTTCTGAGGTGGCCTCCAGCTCCAAGTATTTCTGAAGTTTCCTACTTCCAGGCGTTGGGGGTCCGAGGCTCCTGTTCAGAGGCCTTCACTGAACCTGTTGTTTTTCTTTGGCGAGTACCGACGTGACCCCCGAGTCCCGAGGTCAGCGCTGTCAGGAGTGGCCAAGCACGAGGGCTGCAGGCTGAGGGCAAAGGCGTCCCCAAGTCGTGTTTGTGAAGGAAGTGGGGTGTGGGCTGAACTTGGGGTGGGTGGCAGCAGGGTATTGTAAAGGGGGTTCCCATGACGTCCTCAGGGAGCTCCGTGGGTGTCCAGTAGGTGTACCCTAGCACCCGGCCTCTCTCCTCCCGCACTCTCAGCGGGCGGCCTGGCCCTGGCCCTGCCCTGGGGACTGCCTGACGGCTGACAGAAGCAAAAAGCCCTCTTTGCAGGCTCCACGTGCAGGTGGCATTGCCAGCACTGTGTGGAGGTGGGAAGGCGAGAAGGACCGGGCCTTGTGAGTAACCGGGTCACCAGAAGCAGCCCCTGAGGGGGTCCAGGGGAGCAAGGCTGGGCTGCAGCAGGTGGCCTTGGGAAAGGAGTGGTGGAAACACGGTGGGTGGTTGTGATTCAACATCAGGGGAGCGGTGCTGCCGCCCACCCACGGCTCAGATGTGCTGTCCTTTGTGGAACTGCTATCCTGCTGGGATGGATGGACAGACAGACCCCTGAGCCCCCAGGCCATGGACTCCGGATCCCACAGCAAGCCCTCTGCAGCCCCGCACAGCTCCCTGCAGTCAGCCTGCAGTCCAGGAGGCCGGGTGGGCCCCTTGCAGTAGCCACAAGCCAAAGAGTGAGCCCTAGGCTTCCTCTCTGAGACCCAGACAGGGCGTGCTGCCCGGGCTTGAGGGGAAGGGGTCTGATGAGGGGTGAGAGGCGAAGGTCCTTTGGGGACCTGGAATGATGGATCCCCCAAGGAAGGGCTGGCGGGCAATGAAGCAGAAGCGTCTCATCTGGTTTGCAGGTCACTGAATCGGTCCTGGGGACTGGGTTAGAAGGTAATGCCTCTAATGCTTGGCTGTCCTGAAAGGGATCGGCTGAATTTACAGCTTCTAATGCCATTTGTCACCAGGCCGGTGGGGAAAGGATGCTGAGAGGCCTGGGACCGGTCCAGCTTCTTATCGCTGCGCCTTCCCTTTTCCTTCGTGAGCCCCCCACCCCCGCAAGGATGGAAGGCAGGCCTGCCCAGAGGCTGGGAGGAGCGGGGTTCCTGACCTCGTGCTGGGCCCTCGGCATCAGCAGAAGCACCCTGGCCGAGCGCTGGTCTCCCAAGGAAGCCGCCGGGCTCCCGCAGCCTCAGCCCCTCCCACCCAGGCCCCGCCCTCCCGCCTGCGGGCTCGGAGCCGCCTGCCCTTTACAGCAAAGCGCGGTCTCAGCGCTTTTCCCACCGCCTGCTGCCTGCCTTTTTGTTCCGCCGCATCCAACACCTGGCAGGGGATGCGAGCAGGGCGCGGCACCGAGTGAGAGCCGGGAAGGCTGCAGGGCGGCTTCCTGGGATACGGCCTCAGCTCTGCAGGCTGCATCCTGATGGCCTGCGGCCAGGAGCGGTGCTTCTTCGCCTTCCACCGGCTCCTTTCTTCTTCCTCTGCTCCCATCCCCGCCCCCCCATCACTTTCACTGATCATTAAAACACTAGCTCCTCTCGCTGGCTCCCCACTTAGCCAGCCACCCAGCTGTGGGAGCATTTCCCATCCTGATCTTGCTGTGGATGGAAATGGGCCGGTAAGAGACCCCCCCAGAGCACTGGCAGGAAGGGAGAGGAACAAGGCCTGACGGAGAGCACCCCTTTATTTCTTGCTCACTCCACCAGCCTGAAAGTTTACAGTGGGCCTCCTCACTCTTTATTTTTCCTTAAAAACGGGATGGAACTTCTAGGCTTGGACCCCAAAGAATTGAAATCAGGGACTCAAACAGGTACTTACACACCCCTGTTCACAGCAGCAGTATTCACGGTAACCAAAGGTGGAAACAACCTGGATGTCCACCAATAGGGGAATGGATAAACAGAAGTGTGGTCCACGCAGACAGCATGTTACTGTAACACAGGTGTGAAATTCTGGAACATGCTCCAACATGAATGCATCTTGCAAACATTGTAAGTGAAATAAGCCACTTGTAAAAGGACAGTGTGATTCCACCTACGTACGCAAAAGAGACAAATTCATAGAGAGGGAACGTGGAGTGGTTTCCATTTGAATGGGGGATGGGAGTTTGATGGGCACCAGGTTTCTGTCTGGGATGATGAAAACGTTCCGGAAATAGTGGTGATGTTTAAACAATATTGCTGAATATACTTAATGCCGCTGACTTGTGCCCTTAAAAATGGCTACAATTTTTATGTATAGGTACATTTTATGTTACCTATGTTTTACAGCTATCAAAAATGGTGGTGGTGGAGTTCCCGTCGTGGCGCAGTGGCTAACGTATCCGACTAGGAAACATGAGGTTGCGGGTTCGATCCCTGGCCTTGCTCAGTGGGTTAAGGATCTGGCGTTGCCATGAGCTGTGGTGTAGGTTGCAGACGTGGCTCGGATCCCGCATTGCTGTGGCTGTGGTGTAGGCCGGCGGCTACAGCTCCTGTTAGACTCCTAGCCTGGGAACCTCCACATGCCGCGAGTGCATGACAAAAATGACAAAAAAGGCAAAAAAAAAAATGGTGGCGGGAGTGCCTGACCGATAGTCTAGATGGGTGAAGGAGCCAGCACTCCCTCCTTCTCTCGCCTCCCTCTTCTCCGGTGAAGAGGTAAATCTTGGAGCTTTTCTGCTGAAGGAGGGTCCTGAACCCGCTTGAGGCTTATTCTAGAATGTACAGATGAGCCTGAGTGATTTATTAGCCTGGCTCCCCAGAAAGCAGAGTTCCTGGAAGTACCCCAAGAACGGGGAGTCCTGCGGCTAGGGGGTGGGGAGTGACAGAGGAAGGGGGCGAGCTGGCAAAGGGTGTTATGGATCTGGTCACCACTGCGGGCAGCTGGGCTCAATCTGCTGGGACCCGCTGAGGGACCATGAAGAGGGTGCCTCCGTTGCTTTCTGAGAGACCAAGAGGGAGCGTTTGTCCTGGTCCAGGACTGCCCTAGGAGCTGTGAGCTCCTCCCACTTACTTCCGGGGGCCCAGGCACCAGGTGCCAAGTGGGCTCCCACAGGTACTGCTGGTGTGTATCAGCAGAGCCCCGGGCAGGTGCTTTCAAGCTGCACGTGTGCATCCAGTTGGGAGCCGTGACCAGAGCAGGAGGGGGCCTCCAAGATCAGTGTGGGGTGTGCTCCTTTTCCCTCCGGGTACCAAAATTCTACAGCATAGGAATGTGTCTCCATGCCACTCCCTTTCCTCGCTCAGCCAGTGGTGGGTGACTTCGGCCTCCAGGCTCCCTCATGGGACTGTGGTGTGGCCCCGCGACGGGCCGTGGGAGCCTGGCATCGCCCAGCAGAGCAGGCAGAGCCAGGCACTTGATCTTCCTGGAAACACTGCTATCTCATTCCTACAAAACCCAGCCCTCTGCCTGCACCTGTGACCTGTGCCAGAAGCGGAGATAAGATCTTAAGTCTTCGAGGAATAATGGGCGTGGCCTTAGGCACCGGCTTTTCCAGCAGGAGGCTCTTTTTCAGCCCTCTCTGGGCACCAACCTTATCATCCCATCCCAGTGAGGCCGGCCGCCTGCCCAGGGCCCCGTACTGGCCGCCTACGTGGGGCCCAGCCCTCTAGAGCCTACAGCCCAGGAGGGGTTAAGATGCTTGCACATGCGTGCACGCACTCATACACCCACTGGGCTTGAAGAATTCATGGGGCTTTGGAAGGACAGTGGGGAAAGAACAAGTGGGAGTTGATGTCCTGAGGGCTTGACCAGGCTGCCAGGAAGTGGCGTGAAGAGGCAGTGGGGGAGTTCCCGTCGTGACTCAGTGGAAACGAATCTGACTGGTATCCATGAGGATGCAGGTTCGATCCCTGGCTCCACTCAGTGGGTTAACGATCTGGGTTGCAGTGAGCTGTGGTGTAGGTCACAGATGTGGTTCGGATCTGGTGTTGCTGTGACTGTGATGTAGGCTGGCAACTACAGCTCCGATTCAGTTCCCTAGCCTGGGAACCTCCATATGCTGCAGGTGCAGCTCTAAAAAGAAAAAAAAAAAAAAGAAAAGAGGCAGTGGGGCGTACATAAGTGGACCTGGAGCTCTCTGTGTAAACTTGGGCAAATTACTTAACTGCTCTGAACTTCAGTTTCCTCTTCTAAGTAGTATAATTATGTCACTTTGTAGAGTTATTATGAGGGGTAAGTGGATGAAGGCATATGGAGCGCTGAGGAGAGTGCCTGGCTCAGTTCACATTAGCCTGTTATCAGAGGTTGCCATATTCGTGCCGTTCCAGCACTCCGTGAGATTTGGCAGGTGGAAAGAAGGGGAAGGTGACTCTGAGTGAGGGGCACAGTGTGAGCCCAAGCACAGGGGCAGAAAGAGCATCACGTATTCGTGGTTTATTGCCGCGCGTTAACAAATTACAACATAGCAACTTAATATGATACCTGTTTATCATCTCACAGTTCTAGAAGTCAGAAGTCCAGTCAGAAGTATAACAGGGGGCTGAAATCAGGGGTCAGCCAGGCTGAATTCTTGTCTGGAGGCTCTGGGGGAATAATACCTGCTCCCAAGCTCATTGGTTGGTAGAGAATTTACTTCGAGCAGTTGTGGATGCCAGCACCTTTCCTTTTTGGTCACTGGCTAGGGATTGCTCTCAGCTGCCGAAGGCCGCCCACAATCCTTGCACACACCGCTCCTCTGCAGGCCAGCAATGCTGTCTCTGCCTCCAGCCCCAGGTTTAAAGGGCTCTTGTGATTGGATCAGGCCCTCCTGAATAGCCTCCCTCTCTTCAAGTCTGCTTGTTTGGAATTTAATTATATTTGCAAAATCCCTTCCCAGGAGTACCCAGGTTTAGTGTTTGATTGAGTAACTGGGAGAAGGCAGACGCTCTTAGGGTCCTGCCTGCCAAGATGGCTTGTACTTGTACGGCTTGTACTCGGGACAAGGAGCCTGGGGTCTGGAGGGGGCACAGGCCACCACTGGAACTGGTGGGTGTTGGAGGTGGGAGGGAGTAGGGCCACTGCAGGCCTTGAATGCAGGTGGAGGAAGGGTCATTTGACATCCCCGGCCCCGCCCCCTCTATCCCCGCCCCGCCCCCTCCATCCCCACCACGCCCCCTCTATCCTCACCCCTACTGCCTCCTGTGGCCGGTACCATTAGGCACGCTTATTTCAATCTGAGCCAACTTCCCACAGACTCGGTACCACCCAGGCCTCCCCACCTGGGTTCCCTCGCCCTGAAAAGGGCACCCAGGCCTGAAACCTCAGATTCCTCCCTATGGGACAGGCAGACGAGCCCATGAGCCCCAAGGCCCTAAGCTCAGGAATCCAGTGCGCAGCCCCCACAACTGACCTGGGGTCCAAGGGAGGCTGGGTCTCTTGCCAAAAGCCCAAACCTAAGTCAGGGAACCAGCAGGTGGATGTGTGTCCACTTGGGCAGTTCTTCCTTCTCATGGTCAACATAGCCTCCGGGAAGCCTGGCCAGGGTGTGGGAGAGTCAGCGTTCAAGGTCTTGGCTGCATTTCTGGCACCCTGCAGCCTCTTCCTCGCCTTGTTACAGGTTCATCACAATTAAAAACTCGACAAACCCTTAATTGTTGGTGAATAACTGTGTCCTAAAAAAGCTCTCAGTAATCCAAGGTTTTAAAATCCAAGTGTTCCTTTAAACATACCAGGCTGTTGTCTTTATAATCCACAGTACCATCCTTGGCACCACAGCCCTTTGCGGTCTCAGAGCCCTATACGTCCGTTTCGCGGGTCTTCTCCGTGTATCTGATGGTGCTGGTTTGGGAGAAGACTGTTCGGCTAGTCCTGACGGCGAAGCCACCTGCGGCCTCGGCTTCCTCTGCTGAGTGCCCCACCCCCAGCCCTGCAGAGAGCACTGATTTCCATACAATGGAAGGGACACCAGACGAGCTTTAAAGCCCCTAAAGCCCCTTGGCATCGGGCCTAGAAACTGTCAGGAGGAAGAGGAGGGTCCCTGGTGGGAATGGTTCCAGCCTTCCCCACTTTCAGTTTGCGGGGGAGGAGCTTTGAGGTCAAGAGTGGCTGGTGGAAGTGTCCCCGTAGGCCTGGGGCCCCTGCAGTGGCTGCGTTGACCCAGTCTGGTTGGAAGGGGTCCGTATTCTGCTTTTTCTCAGGCGTGAAGGTCTGGGTACAGACCGTTGCCCAACTGCTGTTCTATTGGTGGACTTCAGCAGGTACCGCTGGAATGCTGGTCACATTATGCCCCCGCCCCCCTCCCAGGAGAGGACCTGAGCGCTGATGAAGGCAGCACGCTCCTGTGCAGGGTGGCCGGGCAGCGTCCGTGGCTGGATCACCCCTCCCCCCCCAGACAACTGTCTAGGCCTTTTACAGCCTATCATTAAAAGCCAGTCAGGGAGTTCCCGTCGTGGCTCAGAGGAAAAGAATCCGACTAGTATCCATGAGGATGCAGGCTCAATCCCTGGCCTCACTCAGTGGGCTAAGGATGCGGAGTTGCCGTGAGCTGTGGAGTAGGTCACAGATGAGGCTCAGATCTGGCATTGCTGTGTCTGTGGTGTAGGCCGGCATCTCCAGCTCCAGTTTGACCCGTAGCCTGGGAACCTCCATATGCTGTGGGTGCAGCCCTAAAAAGATGAGAAAGCAGGAAAAAAAAGCCAGTCAGGTCCTTTTTGACTGAGTGTAGCCTGTGGCCCTGTGGACACACCACTAACAGGGCCGCAGAACCGTGATAAGGGCTGCAGCCCTCTCCTCATTTAGGGATAGCCTGGTGTCCAAAGAGAATACACCTCTTTATTTTATTTATTTTTTGGCCGCTGCTTGGCATATGGAATTTCCCAGGCCAGGGATTGGATCCAAGCCACAGCTGTGACCACTGCTTTGGGCTGAAGCAACACCAGATCCGTTAACTCACAGTGCTGGGCATGGGATCGAACCTGCGTCCGGGCAACGCAACTGATCCTTTTGTGTCATAGCAGGACCTCTGAAAATGTCACCTTAGAAGGAGGCATTTTCTCGGAGGCCCAGGCCCCCTTAGAGGGTTTGTGTCTGGGGGCCTTCTGGACATCCTAATGCTGGGGTCAGGGACATAGAAGCTGTGGTCTGTTTCATTCTGCTTTGTGGTGGGTTCTGTTAACTCCAAGTTGGAAAGTGAGGCTGGGGTGGTAGGCTGGATCCGTATTCTGCTTTTCCCCAGGTGCTAAGGTCTAGGTACGGATCCGTACCCAACATCGCACAAGTTCCTGTGTTGACCATTTAGGCAATTTCCCTGCCTTTAATGGGTCTGGGTCTTGCGCCCCATGCGAGGGGGCTCTTTGCACTAAAGGCAAGCTGGCACCCCAGCGACTTCTCAGGATATTGGGAGACCAAGATGGGATGGTGGATGAGGGAATGCTTCTAGGAGGGGCAAGAGTTCTCCACCCCCGGCAATAACTCACGGAGCCTGTCTGTCCTCTGTCTCCCACAGTCCCGACCTCTGAGCCGGAGGGATGGAGAACTCCTCGGCAGCGTCAGCTTCGTCTGAGGCCGGGAGCAGCCGCTCCCAGGAGATCGAGGAGCTGGAACGGTTCATTGACAGCTACGTGCTTGAGTACCAGGTGCAGGGGCTGCTGGCCGACAAGACGGAGGGTGATGGTGAGAGTGAGAAGACCCAGTCCCACATCTCCCAGGTAATGATGCCCCGGCAGGGGGCGGGGCCTGGGCAGGTACCAGGGCCCGTGCAAATGCATAGGTGGTCATGAGTGACCTTCACTGGCCACCTGGCCCTAGATTGCCAAGGTGTAGATGCCCAGTCTGCAGAGCCTGGGATCTAGACAGGAGGCCCCTGATGGTATGCCCCCAGCGCCTCCGACCTACCTCTACTCCCACTGGGGCAGCTGGGGCTCAGCCAGACTCATAATTCACAGGACACTCATTTACTGAGCACCTGCTGTGTGCTAGGCACTGCTCCCTGTTCTCCACTGTCTCATATTCTAGAAGAGACCTGGAGATTGCAATTTATCCAAAATGTGCACAATCAAAAATCTACCGCTTGTGGAGTTCCCATTGTGGCTCATCAGGTTAAGAGCCCAACATAGTCTCTGTGAGGATGTGGGTTCGATCCCTAGCCTTGCTCAGTGGGTTAAGGGTCCAGCATTGCCACAAGCTGTAGTTTAGGTCGCAGATGTGGCTGGGAGCTGGTGTTGCTGTGGCTGTGGCGTAGACCTCAGCTGCAGCTCCAGTCTGACTCCTAGCCTAGGAACTTCCATACGCTGCAAGTACAGCCATAAAAAGGAAAAAAAAAATCTACCGCTTGTGAATATTTCCTCTGATTTCAAATACAAGCAGTTGTTGGCAGCCAACGAGTTGAGTCTCTTGGGGAGTCACCCAGGGCTCCGTGCACCAGATCTCAGTGGGCTCAGTGGGCATGAGAGGCCTTCTGCTCCGAATTTCATGTTGGTCTCCCTGCTCCCGGTGAGCCTGGGGTAGCCCTGAAGGTGAACTTGGCTGAAAGACCGGGCGGAGATTTGAACCCTCGAGTCCTCCTAAACCGAGTGAACCATTAAGGAAAGTGGCCACATCACGTGCATCTTTCCCAAACATAGAAAATCCTCAGCAGATTTCAAGAGCTGGTTCCAGATTTGTTCCTAGCTGCCTATGTGACCTCAGATAAACCCCTCAACCTCTCTGAGACTTGGCTTTCTTATCTGGTGAAGAGGGATGACTGAGCAGGGGGCTTGGGAGGGTCTCTTCTGCTCGGGGTCTGGGTCCCTCCCAGGCGTCCACCTCTTGGGCTTGTCGCACCTCGAGGACAGGTTGCGAGGAGCCGTGTGGGAGCCCTGCTTTGGAGAAAAGCCAAGTGCAGCTGGCTGGCCACCCCTCTGGGTGGGCCAACGATCTGGACCCCCTCTCCAGCTTTTGAGAAAGCCACAGTGGACCTGCGGCTTTCCTGGAACCTGGAACTAGGAGTGGACTGTGCCTGTGCGCCTGTAACCAGCCCGATATCGGCGCTATACGTGTGCACTGAGTACTCGCCCTGCGCCTGGCACTGTCCTGGGACCTGGGAGTGCGGATCTCGTGGAACCTGTTCTCGCGGGTGGCAACTGCTGTGCGGAAAAAAAGAAATCAAGAAAATGGAACGGGGAGTGATGAGGGTCACGAGGAAGTCGCAATCCTATTTTTAAATTTTATTTGCTTATTTATTTATCGGCTGCACCTGCAGCACATGGACGTTCCCGGGCCAGGCACTGAATCCAAGAGGCAGCTGTGACCAGTGCTGCCGCTGTGCCGACGCTGGATCCTTTAACCCACCGCACGGGCCAGGGGGACCCAACCCATACCTCTGCGACGACCTGAGCTGCTGCAGTCAGATTCTTAATTCGTTGTGTCACAGTGGGAACCCCGGGGGTTACAGTCTTAAATAGGACGTTGGGGAAGCTGTTGCCGAAGGAGGCAGAGGGGTGAGCCTGCAGATGTCTGGGGAGGGGCGGTCCAGGCAGAGGGAACGCCACGTGCCGAGGCTGAGCTGGAGGCGTTACTCCAGGGACGGCAGGGAGGCCAGTGTTGGAGCAGAGTGAGGAAGAGAGAGAGCGGAGAAGATGCTTGAGTGGGGAAGTGGCGTCAGGTAGACCAGATGTGCAGGGGGCTGAGCCCTGGCGTCTGCCTGCGTTTAGGAGGCAAGGCTGTGAGGGGACCCAGCAAAAGACCCAGGAGATGTTGGCAGTCAGACAGGAGGAAATTCGGGCAAGAGTGGGGTGCCAGAAGCCTCGGGAGAATGTGTTTCAAGGGCACGGGGGGGGGGGGGGGGGGGGGGGGGGGGGGGGGGGGGGGGGGGGGGGGGGGGGGGGGGGGGGCAGGTTGCGTGCTGCCGCAGGCCATGTGGGAGGGTGACTGAGAATTACCTGATGGAGCCACAGGGGCCGCTGGTGAGCCTGCCTGGAGAGGTGACAGTCTGGTGGTGGGGGTGAAGGTCAAGGAGATGGACTGGAGACAGGAGGATAACGCAGGTCCTCTCTATAATGTAGGGGTTTCGTTGTAAAGGGGGAAGGCGTGTGGTTTGGGGGGAAGCGAAGTCATAACAGGAGTGTTAACAATTTGTCGTGTGGGAGTTCCCTTTGTGGCTCCTCCGGTTAAGAACCTGACGTAGTGTCCATGAGGATGCAGGTTTGCTCCCTGGCCTCACTCAGTGGGTTAAGGATCTTGTGTTGCAGCAAACTGTGGCCTAGGTCACAGATGCAGCTTGGATCTGGTGTTGCTGTGGCTGTGGCGTAGGCTGTTAGCTGCAGCTCCAACTGGACCCCTAGCCTGGGAACTTCGATATGCGGTGCAGCCCTAAAAAGAAAAGAAAAAATGTGTTGTGTGTTGATGGGAGTGGTCCAGGAGTCGGGGGCTTGGTTGCTGGAGCAATGACTTTCAGCGAGAGGGCTTTTCCCGCGCTCGGGCCCCACTGACAGGTGCACAGGGCTGGCCTGGCATGTGCTGCTGCCTCCCCCACTCTATGGACCCCAGTGCCTCCAGCAGAGTTTCCTCCAGGTGAAATGGGCTCTTCGAGGAGGAGGGTCCCAGGAAGCCGTGAAGCTTCACCCCAGAGGCATGCTTTGTGAGAGAGATAGGATTTCTGTTCCTAGGAGAGAATTTTGGAAATGCGTCTGACCTCCCTGTGGTGACAGCCAAGCTCTCGGGACATGGAGCAGATAGAGAAGTGCCCACTCTGGGCCCGGCCCTCCTAGCTCCTGCTCCTGGGACAGGCTGGGCCTCCCCACACCCAAGTGTCCATATCTGGAAGGCCTGTTAACCAGATGCTGGTTGTAAGGCAGAGTGTGGAAAACACTTGTACCATCTAAACGCATCCATGAAACGCCGCGTTGCCTAAAGCTCCCGGAAGAAAGCAGTCACCCGGGACCTGCCTGTGCACTGGTGGCCAAGGGGGGACATTTCAGTCCTGCCCCCACCAACTGCACCCCCAAACAGCTGGAGTCCAGACTCCAGGAGAGGGGCCAGCTGTGGGCAATCCTAAGCGAGGCTCAGGTTAGACGTGTCTATAGAACACGCTTCTTTTAAAAAATACACTCTTTATGGAAAATCTTTCTGCTAAAGCACTTTTTGCTTGTTTTCATTTAATCTGATGACTATTTTCAATGGAAGCCAAAGACAAAAAAAAAAAAAAAAACAAACCCACCAGTCTCAGAGAATGTCCCCGGCTGCCTGTCTGCGGCGGTGTTTTGATGTTTCTGGGAGAGAAAATTGTTAAGAATCTTGGAAACCTTGGGAAAACTTGAGGGAGTGAAGGAGAATGTTGTTTTTCAGTGGGTGAGGTCATTTTTTTTTTTTTTTAGGATCTGAGAGATGGCAGTTGACACTTAGGAAGAAAATGCTTCATGACCTTTGTGTGGTTGTGTCTTCCCCCAGCCCTCCCCCAGCAACAACTAGCAAGGAAAAGGGCAGCTGGCTGGCTGGCTGGCTGAACAGGGCAAAGAGAGTGAGGCAGAGGGAGAGAGGAGCTTCTTGAATGTATGTTCTGTTTCCCAGTGTATTTGGGATATTGATTTAAAATTCCACCCCACGGGAGTTCCCTTCATGGCTCAGCGGTTAACGAACCCGACTAAGAATCATGAGGTTGCGGGTTCAATCCCTGGCCTCACTCAGTGGGTTAAGGATCCAGCATTGCCAAGGTCACAGACACGGCTCGGATCCCGTGTTGCTGTGGCCGAGGTGCAGGCCGGAAGCTGCAGCTCCGATTCGACCCCCAGCCTGGGAACTTCCATAGGCTGCGGGTGTGGCCCTAAAAAGCAAAAAAATTAAAATAAAAAAATAAAATAAAATTCCACCCCTACCCCACCCCCACATTTCAAGAGTGCTTGAATCTAAGGCCCCAAAGGCACATCCTCACTTTGACCTTGCAAGGAGGAGGAGGAGGTGGAGGAGGGGGGAGGGGGAGGGGGGAGGGGGGA
>PVHT020000284.1:1141013-1174046 GCA_004024745.2 Catagonus wagneri | reverse complement strand
TTTTTTTCTCTTTGTCTTTTTAGGGCCGCACCCGCGGCATATGGAGGTTCCCAGGCTAGGGGTCTAACAGGAATTGTAGCCGCCGGCCTTCGCCACAGCCACAGCAACGCAGGATCCGAGCCAGGTCTGCAACCTACACCACAGCTCATGGCAACGCGGATCCTTAACCCACTGAGCGAGGCCAGGGGTCGAACCTGCAACCTCATGGTTGCTGGTCAGGTTCATTTCCTCTGTGCCACAGCGGGAACTCCGAAAGCGTGTTTTCCAGTGAATTCTTGTTAACAAGTCAAATGAAGAGCCAGTGAGGGTGAAGATAACTTCCTGGAGTTCTTTCTGATGCTGTCAGGCCCTTTGTTGTCCTGGGTTTTGTCTCATGCCAAGCGACCTGACAAAGAGGCCACCATGCAAATAAGGAGGAAGGATGAGACTCACGCCCGATGCTTGCTTTTTCTCACAGTGTTTTTCCTTCTCTCTTTACATTTTTCCTTTCGTTCTGCCTTCCCTTCTCACTGTCCCCTCCTCCCCCTTTATCCCACTCCCTCCTTTCCTCCTACCCTTGAATCCTTTTTTCCTGCCATCTTTGTTCATAGGAGGAAACACTCAATGGTGGAGCACCCATGAAAGGCTTAACAGAAGAAGTGAGTTTAAGGGGAACTGTGGGGTGGGTGAATGTGGGAACTCATTCTGTTTTTGCGTCAAGTTCCATATTTGCAGGGTAAATGGGATCTGCCATCAATTGCAGATGATTTGGGATTATCAATGGGCCTAGAGATCTAAAGGAGTAAATTTTTTTTTTTTTTAGGGGCCGCATCTGCAGTGTATGGAGGTTCCCAGGCTAGGGGTCAAATCAAAGCTGCAGCTGCCAGCCTGCACCACAGCCACTGCAATGTCAGATCCGAGCCATGTCTGTGACCATGACCACAGCCCATGCCAACACCGGATCCTTAAACATTGAGGAAATATACTAACCTCCCAGTAGCCTATTAGTCACAGCCTGTACCCAGCAGGGCATCACGGACCAGCTCAGCCACCAGCCAGGGATCAAACCCGTATCCTCGTGGATGCCAGTCAGGTTCGTTACTACTGAGCCATGACGGGAACTCCCTAGAGGAGTAAATTTTTTTCTTTTGATAGGCAAGAAATGGATTTATTAAAATAGGGTGCTTGTGAGAGATGCAGGTGGGCAGGCAAGGAGGTTCTGGCTGGAGCAGTAAATGTTAATATCATAGCAGGCTTGGGACAGCGCCTAGATGGAAAGGAGATCTTTATGTTTTTTGGCAATGAGTTCTGTATTAGCCTCTCACTTTGTCTTTAATCGTGCCTGTAATTTCTTTCATCACACGGATTTTCAGACTTTGATGGAGTTTAAAACTTGTATCTTGGGAGTTCCTGTTGCAGCTCAGTGGGTTGAGAACCCGACAGAGTGTCCATGAGGATGGGGGTTCGATCCCTGGCCTCGCTCAGTGGGTTAAGGATCCAGCCTTGCCATAACCATGGGTGTAGGTTGCAGATATGGCTCAGATCTGGCGTTGCCGTGGATGTGGCGTAGTCTGGCAGCAGCAGCTCTGATTCAACCCTTAGCTGGGAAACTTCCATATGCCTCGGGTGCGGCCGAAAAAAGGGAAAAAACAAAAACTTGGATTTTAACCAATTTAGAAAGTGTTGTCCATGGTAGTGGGAGGCAGGCACGAGGGTCGTTTTTTCCTCCCTGGCTCCCTGGTTGTCTCACTGTCTCTGTTTGGTGATGGTCTCTCCTGTCCGCTGATTTGAAACACCATCCTTATCTTACACGAAGTTCCATGGGCGCATCTGTGTGTTTATGAATGTGGTTTTATCAGTTGATTCTTTGTCTTGTCCTGGACTGGCTCAGCAGCCTGGTTTGCCTCTGACCTTAATACACTTTGATATCTAGAAGCACGAGTCCTGGGGGACTTCAGACACTGAAGCGGGGGGGTTGTGTGTGTCCTTAGCGCCTTCAGCATCTCCTACCCAGGCTTTTCCCTTTTCACTCCTCCTCCTTCCTCAACCCTCAGTGACTTCCCTGTCCTCCACCATGTCAGCTCTGAACAGACTGTCTGTCCTGGAGTGCAAATACCTCATTATAGACTTTAATTCTTTTTAGCGTGAATTATTTTGTTTTATTTTATTTTATTTTTGCTCTTTTAGGGCCGCACCCGTGGCATATGGTGGTTCCCAAGCTAGGGGTCCAGTCGGAGCTACAGCTGCCAGCCTATGCCACAGCCACAGTCACAGCAATGCCAGATCTGGGCCAAGTCTGTGATCCAACTCATGGCAATGCCAGATCCTTAACCCACTGAGCGAGACCAGGGATCGAACCTGCGTCTTCATGGATCCTAGTCAGATTCATTTCCATTGCGCCATGACAGGAACTCCAAATATTTTCAATTAAATGTTTTTTTAGCTGCGGTATAGGTTGCAGGCACAGCTCAGATTTGATCCTTGGCCCAGGAATGTTCATATGCCTTGAGTACGACCAAAAAAAAAAAAAAAAAAACTTAAGGAAGAAATGACAGCAGTTATGGTGGAGGCCCTAACCCACTCTCGCTAATTCCATGTTTGTGCTTCGTGTAGAAACAGATGTCCCACTTTTGCCTCTTTGGGGTCAAAGACCTTTTCAGGAGGGGCCACCTTACCCACCACAGGACTCGTTCCCAGTTGTATCACCTCGAAAGACAAATGCACTAGCTGAACCGGGCTAGTTTGGGGTTGATGTGGGATCTCAGTTCTCAGACCAGGGACTGAACCTGGGCCTCAGTGGTGAAAGCACTGAGTCATAACCACTGGACCACCAGGGAGCTCCCCCAGGCTAGCTCATTTCTAGCAGGCATAGTTCACTGGGGGCCAACAGGAGTGTTCCTGAGGGGGCCCTTTTCTTGGTCTGGAACCACTTCTGCAGGTAAGAATGGGTTCCCAGAAGGCCTGTGTTGAGAATTTTCTGGGTGGCTCAGAAAAAGCAAAGGGGAGGCAGGAAGTGGTGGCTACAGACACCGAGGGCAGCAAGACCCTAGCAGCCGGCGTTTGCGGGGAGCTTTGAACAGGGAATGGTGAGCTCTCAGGGACTTTTAGGGCCAAGGAAGGGACACTGGTCCCAGTAGAGGAGATTCAGGGAACAGGGTGGATGTGGCTGGGGGTTGGAGGTGGGAAGCCACACTGGCCCAGTGGGTACAGCTTCGTGGGAAAAGGGCAGCGATTCACAATTGCTTCTACTCTGGGTCGGGGGGCAGCGGGCTTGGTCAGCAAACCCATACCCAGCTGGCCCACACTCCCTCCTCCAGCAGCCTGCCCAGAGCCATGTTGTGTCTAGTCTCTGGGTGGGTTTCTGTGGACTTTGCTGTCTCACTTGCTTTCCTGCACATACACACACGCACACACACATGCACGCATGCACACCTGAGCCCTCTGCTCACTGCTGGTCTGTCCCACGCTCTCAGATCCATTTCATTTCCATCTCTGCCTCCATTGCCTGTGGAAACTCAAATGTCAGCTTCCTATTTTTTATTTTATTTTATTTTATTTTTTGCTTTTTAGGGCCACACCCGCGGTATATGGAAGTTTCCAGGCTAGGGGTCCAGTCGGAGCTACAGCTGCCGGACTACACCACAGCCACAGCCACAGGAACGCGGGATCCGAGTCGTGTCTGCAACCTACACCACAGCTCATGGCAACGCCAGATCCTTAACCCACTGAGCGAGGCCAGGGATCAAACCCAAGTCCTCATGGTTGCTAGTTGAATTTGTTACCACTGAGCCACAGTGGGAACTCCTTTTATTTTTTATTTATTTTTATTTTTTATTTTTTGCTGATGTCAGCCTCCTGATCAGTGGGCTCCCCACACCCACATTCCGGGCCAGTTCAGCCTTTTCTAACGCAGCTCTGATAACGCCCGCCCCTTACAGAAGCCTTCCGACCCTGTCCAACCGGGAAAAGTCTCTGACTGTCTTAGCTGGAGAGTCACGCTTGCCATCCTCTGCCCCTAAGCTGACAGGTGTTCCCAGTCGTGTCCACACTTAGGCTCACTGTTCTCCTAGAATCCGGCCTTAACCGCTTTCCCTCTGTAGGGAATTCTGTCAAGAGCACAGTTAGCCTTCTGTAACCTCGCCCCCCCCACCTCCCTGCATTACTGTTCTTGGACCTCTCACCTCTCCCATGAATGGAGTGCTGGTCCCACACCAAAGGCATTGGGGAAAAACAAAACAAAACAAGAAGTTCCCACTATGGCACGGTGGGTTAATGATCTTGGTTGTCCCTGTGGAGGCGCTGGTTCCATCCCCAGCTTGCAACAGTGGGTTAAGTATCTAACTTTGCTACAAGTGTGACGGAGGTCGCAGCTGTGGCTCAGATTCAAGCCCTGACCAGGGAACTTCCATATGCCCCCCCCACCCCACACAAAACAAATACAAAGGCACTCAGGAAGGCTGGCCCATGTAAAGTTAAGCATAGCCTTTGAGAAAGCAGAGCAGTGTCTTTGGGGCTTGGAACTGCTCTTGGAAAGCCTGGGGTGGGGGCTGGGGCAGGGGTGAGGTCGCACAGGACTGTGCATGAAGCCTCAGCTTTGGCTCTGTGCCTGCGTCTCTGGAGGAGCCAGCATTGCTCCCACACCCACCCTGCCAGGGGCCACGCCCACCCGCCAGGGGCCACGCCCACCCCGGGAGGAAGCGGGCCTACCCTGGAGTCTCTGTCCTGTGGGATGTTGACGCAGTAGGTGTGCAGGTGGGATTGAAGTGTTTGGGACGCTCCAAGGAGGAATCCTTTCTCTGCAAGGCTGTCCTGCGATGGGACAAGGGGTGCGGGACATATTCCCCCGCCCCCCGCTGGCTGGCAGTCACCGCCTGCCCTGACCTCCCTCCCCGCTGTTAGCCAGGCTCCAGGCAGGAGAGGAGAAGCCACTCAATTTATAAAGCAGAAATGCGGGAGTTCCCGTTGTGGCTCAGTGGGGTAGGAACTCAACTAGTATTTGTGAGGATGTGGGTTCTCTCCCTGGCCTCGCTCAGTGGGTTGAGGATCCAGCGTTGCCGTGAGCTGTGGTGCAGTTCGCAGACTTGGCTTGGATCTGGTGTGGCTGTGGCTGTGATGTGGGCCGGCAGCTGCGGCTCCGGGAACTCCCTATGCCGTGAGTTCAGCCCTGAAAAGAAAAAAATAATAAAGCAGGAAGGCAGAAGGATTGTTTTTGTAGTAGTTCAAATATTTTATAGTTCAAATATTTTATAAGTATATAGATATGTGTATTACTTTTTATTTTGAAGTTATTTTTGACTCATAGCAGAGGTACAAAAATAATAACAGTGTGTCCCCACAGACCTGTCCCCTAATGTGAACGTCTCATGTAAACACAGTACAATGACCGGAGCTCAGAAATTAACATCGGTACAGTGCGACCTTATTCAGTTATCACCAGTTTTTCTACCATCCCTTTTCTGTTCCAAGATCCAATTTTGCATCTAATTTGTCATGTCTTCTTACTGCCTTCCTATCTGTGACCCTCTCATAGTCTTTTCTTATCTTCCACGACCATGACACTTTTGAAGGGCATGGGTCATTTATTTTTTGGAAGGTCCATCCATCTGGGTTGCCTGGTGTTCTCTCATGATTAGATGGGGTCGTGTGTTTTTGGCGAAAACATCTCAGGAGTGACATGCCCTTCTCGGGACATCACTGCAGAGTGATGGTGGTGTTGACGTGTTTTATTGCGGGCGATGTTATCCTTCTGGTGAGGGCCGGAGCCTTGAAATAGACCCGTTCACTTCCGGTAATGCTGCCTGAGCCGTAGACAGATGGGGGAGAAACAGCACCATGGCTTCTCCCTTCTTCCTGTTTCCCGTGGGCCCAACCCAGCTGGAAGCCAACCGAATCTGCACGGTTTGGTCCTTCTGCAGACAGAGCGGAGACGGGCAGGAAGTGGCTCTGAGGACACACTCTCCTGGGACTGGTACCTTGCCTTCGCCAATTCCTTGGAGCTGAGCTGTGCTGTCCAGCAGGGTAGCCGCTAGCCACGTGTGGCTCTTGAGTCCTCAGAATTGATATGCGCTTTAGCGGATTTCAGGAACTTAGTATTTGAAATATCTCACTGATCACTTTTATATTAATTACCTGTTAAGATAAATTTGAGATAAACAGGAGTTCCCATCGTGGTGCAGCGGAAACGAATCCGACTAGGCATCATGAAGTTGCGGGTTCGATCCCTGGCCTTGCTCAGTGGGTTAATCATGCGGCGTTGCCGTGAGCCGTGGTGTAGGTCGCAGACGTGGCTCGGATCTGGCATTGCTGTGGCTGTGGCGTAAGCTCCAATTAGATCTCTAGCCTGGGAACCATCACATGCCGTGGGTGTGGCCCTCAAAGCCCCCCCTCCAAAAAATTTGGGATAAATAAAATGCATTAAATTTAATTTTGCTATTTGTAATTACATCTGTGGCTCCTACTGGTTGGCTGGCACTGCTCTAGAGTACACTGGTACCAGCCTATAGCATCAGCATGACAACATCTTTCCTATACAAAGGTCATGCCCTTGACCCACAGTCTGGAGGGTGTGTCTAGCCAAGGTTTTACAAATCCAGGACTACAATGGCCTTGAGCCACCCACACCGACTCACGGTTTTGACCCAAGTGTGTCAAACAGAGAGAGAGCTTGGGGTCCTCTGCTTTGTCTGAATCACACAAGGTGTAGGTCAAGGTCGATGTTCAACATTAGCCGGAAAGCCTAGCTAACGTTTAACACAATAATAAAAGCCCCACCGTATATCTAGATAGCACATGACAGTGGGAGAGCCAGCCTCTTGCTGCTACTTTACGTGATTTTTTTATAGTTTACAAACTTCCTGCATTTCAACCCTGAAGAGTTGCCTGGCCTTGCTGTCCCATTTTACGGATGACAAGATGAAGCCTGGGAGTTCCCGTCATGGCTCAGCGGGTTAAGAACCTGACTAGTATCCATGAGACGCAGGTTCAGTCCCTGGCCTTGGTCAGTGGGTTAAGGATCCAGCTTTGCCGTGAACTGTGGTGTAGGTCACAGATGTGGCTTGGATCTGGTGTTGCCGTGGCGTAGGCTGGCAGCTGCAGCTCTGATCTGACCCCTAGCTTGGAACTTCCATATGCCACGGTTATGGCCATAACAAGAAAAAAAGAAAAGAAAAAGAAGAAGCAGCAGCCTGGGAGAAATCACATGGATTTCGGTGGCTCTCAGACTTCTGGTGGATCATGTGGGGAGCCTGTCAAAATGGGGAGGACAGGCCCCGCCCTCAAAGAGTGATTCAGCGGGTAGAGGGTGGGGCCCAGGGACCCAGGGACCCAGGGACCGGCCCTGTGGCAGACTTTGGGAACTATTGTGCAGGTGATTATCAGACTACCCTTTGGGGCTCTTGAGGCCCATGAGCTCTCATGAGGTCAGTGGTGGGACTGAGCTCAAGCTGGGCTTCTGATGGCCAGTCCCACCACTTCTGAGGCTCCTCCCCAGTGTCATGGTATCCTGTCAGTCCACAGGCCCATTGTCTCTGACGCTGGGTGTGCAGGATGATCCATACATTCCTGCCTCATCTCCCGTGCTGGCCTTGACAATGGACAGGACTCGTGCGGCTGAAGCAAGGTCAAGGGCTCAAACATGGTGCTGGTTTCTCACAACTCACCCTTAGCCCATGTGATATCTGCTGGGCTCTGGAGTGTAGCTGGGTCTTCATCGCTTTGCTGGGCTTAGGTGAAGGGAAATGAGTTTGCCTTCCCCATGCATATGCCAGTGGTCTTTGGAGATGCCAACCTGAACCTACTGGTCGAGAAAGACTGTCTTTGAAAAGGGCCGAGCAGGCTCTACTGCAGCTGGGCGGGCCCAGGCCTGGGGCAGGGGGCGGCACGCAGTGAGGATGCGCCTGTGTGTCCTGCCATCACTGACCACTCCTTTCTCCCCTGCAGTGGACAGCGGACTGCAGTGAGCAGCTGGACAGCAGCTGTGCCTTCTCCCGAGGGCGAGCCCCGCCACAGCAGGTAGGGACCCAGCTCCGGGCTGAACCTAGGGGTTGTCACGGTCTTGTCTGTCTGGCTTCTTGGGTCGCCCACCGTCGTGCTCCCGAGAGTTGGTGTTGTGGGGAGAGCAGGAAATGGGAGAGTGGGGGTGCGGTCTGCCTTCTGGAAAGTTCTCCCTGTATGCCCAACCCACAGTGAAGCCCCCCTTCCCCAGAATACATAGATTCAGAGGCTTTCATTTCAGTAGCAGCATCGTTTATCGTAAAACATCTGCAAACACCGGGCAGCCCATTGAGAGGCATTGAGAGGAGAACGGATAAATGACATGTGATAATGTAATACAGCAGTAAAGTGAGTGATGTGTGATATTTCCTAGTGGTGGAATATTATACGGCAGGAAAACGACTGAAATGGAAGTTTTCACATCACGGTTGATGATGGGTCCTACTAATAATGGGGCTCCCGGGGTTTGGGTGCCGGCGGGGGGGGGACAATCTGGAAATCGCTTCTGCTCCAAGTTTGCAGAGGACCAGAAAGGGTAGGCTGCGAGGGTGAGGTGGCAGAGACCCATCCATTTTCCTCTGACCAGCCTGCTTGCCGGGACCAGGCCAGAGCCAGCTGCTTCTCCCCCCGATGCTTGCCCAAGACAGCTCTGGGGGATGGTGTGGCCAAGAGGGAAGGAGGCAGTGGCTCTTTGAGAGCTGCCCCTGGTGACACCCGCCCCCCGCCCTCCCCAGGCCCCGGACACACTCTGGTTGTTGAGCTGCTGTTGCTGATACCGCAGACCGTCCATGGGAGACGGTGGGATCAGAGGCTGGAAACTCCGCTGTCTGTCCCCAGCCCTGGCTCAGCTTCAGCCCGCCCCTGACCAGGGAGACGGGGGAGGCTCCATGGCCTCCTGCAGGAACTCGCTCCCGGTTCCGCAGCAGCTGCATGGTTGCTCTCTCAGCCTACTGGCCTGTGCCTGACTGCAGTCCTGGGGTGCTGGCAGAGCCAGCTCTGCTCTGTTCTGGATCTGAGGGAGGGTGGTCGGTGGCCTCCGTTCTGGATCTTTCATAGGCTGTAGGGCTTGGCTCTACCATGGTGTGTATGTCGGGGGTGGGGTGGGGAAACGGCCGCCCTGGATGATTCTCTCTCAGGACAAGATGCTCTCGCGTGTGTCTCACTAATTCTCAAGTAGGAGGCCAGGAGGAAGCCAGGGTGGGGTGCTCTGCCAAAACTGGGTGGCAGTTGTTTTTGTCCTCTGCATCCTCGTATAAAAATCAGAAGGCCCGTACCTTCTTCTTGCTCTTTTCAGGCAAGGGAGTCGGGGTCCGTGGAGGTGTAATGACCTGAACTCAGGTCTCTCACCACTGGCCCTTTACCTTGTCTTACTTGTCCTTCTAAGGAGGTCTCTGTGCCCAGCAGTTGGCTGCTGGTGTTTGGTCAGAGACCCTGTGTCTACTTGCTGAGCCCCTCCAGCCCTTGGCCCAAGGCCTGGCACATCAAGGGCACTGTCTCGAGTGTCTGCCAGCTATCTGGGTTTCCTCCGTTACCTCTTCAGGGGCAAAGGTGGGCTTGGATCTAGGGACTCAAGAATCTAGAGAGAGAGGGCTTCAGGGAAGGGTTGAAGTTCTTGGATGAGGGACATAAGAGACTGCTAAGTGAAAGACCAAAAAAAAAAAAAAACCCCAGATTTCTGTTATTTATGCAGTAAATGTTTAGTTCTGGAACCTTCCAGAATCTTCCTTTTTGCCCCCCCCAATCTCCTTTTCTGGGTCCCCCTCTCTCATCACTCTGGACGGGTTTCCAGGGGATGAGCACAGGGTATCCTCCCAGTTGCCCCTCATCCACCTCCTTCACTCTGACATGTCCTTTCACAGCGGGTTTCACCCCCTGGACAAGGGTGGGTGGGGAGTTGGTCAGGGCTGGGGTCTTGTGGGATGGGGGTACCCTGACTCCGGGATCACCAGCCGACTCCCAGTCCCACCTTCAAGAAGCAGCTGAGGAGTTCCCGTCGTGGCTCAGTGGTTAACGAATCCGACTAGGAACCATGAGGTTGAGGGTTCGATCCCTGGCCTTGCTCAGTGGGTTAAGGATCCGGCGTTGCCTTGAGCTGTGGTGTAGGTTGCAGACGCGGCTTGGATCCGCGTGGCTGTGGCTGTGGCGTCGGCCGGCGGCTACAGCTCCTGTTAGACCCCTAGCCTGGGAACCTCCATATTCCGCGGGTGCGGCCCTAGAAAAGGCAAAAAAAGACAAAAAAAAAAAAAGCAGCTGAAGAGTCGTCTTGGGGTAAGCAGGGGGTGAATGAGATGCAAAATGACGTGCAACCGAATTCCAAGAAGAAATTGTGGACAACTCCTGTTGGAGCCTTTCTTGGGAGGTGGAGCGGCGATGCTGGTCCATCACAGACGAGGAGCCCCAGGATGGGGGAGACAGGCTCTCAGAATGTAAACGCGCTTTTCTTCTCCGATGCGGCCGCAGCACGAGGGCCCCGTGGTAGGGTTCTGTCTCCTCCAGGCTACGGGGCCCCTGGCCCTCCCACCACCCCCGCGCAGAGTCTGATCATCACAGAGGGAAGAAGCGGGAGACCTTTGCTTCTGGGAAGCAGAAGGGTGGCCAGGACGGAGAGGGACAGCTACGACCTCGGCCCCACCTGCCTCGTGGGTTCCGGATGCAAAGCCTGCATTGTCCACGTGCGCGAGCCCGGGGTGAGAGGAAGGCTGCGGGCCCCAGTCCTGGCGTGCGCGCACCCGTGGTCACACCCTCAGCCGAGAACAGCTGCTTGGAGCCCGGTAAAGCTCGGCGGGCCCGGTTCCGCGCGTTTTCGGAGGGGTTTTGCATAAAGTCCTCCGCCGGGGGGCGTTGTGGAACCCTGGAGCGTGTGGCCCCTGCCTTCAGGGGCCTTATGGCTTAGTTAGGCCAGGATAGCGTGTAAAGGGACGCCTAGCGCAGAGGACACGGTGTTCAAAATGTAGCCAGACCTCAGGTGGCCCAGAGTTGAGGAGCCGGGGCGGGCTGAGCAGAGGAGGTGGCCCCAGGCTGGACCTGCCGGATGGCCCTGCATGCTGTACCCACACTGCACCCAGAGGCGTTGGATTGAAATGAGGTCTCCTGAAGTCAGGAGAACCCTGGTTCTGTGTGAAGGGCTTCCTTTTAGACATTAGTGACTCAGTTGATTAGGGTACAAACAGTAGAGTGGTGTAAACAATATGCGAGTCCCCCCGCCCCCCAACCTGGGAGGGTGTTCTGGGCTGGCCTGGGAGCTCAGCGGTGTGCGGAGGGCATCCTTCCTTCACCTTGCTCTGCCCTCTGTAAGGTGTGGCCTTTGACCCATGGCCCATGCTGGCTTCTGTCCGTGTTCCTGCCAGTGGGAGCACCCACCGTGGGCCTGGACTCATGAACCCTCCGGTGTCCCCTCTGACGCAGCCAGCTTCTGACGCCCTCTGGTGGCGGGATCACAGCTGGTCAGTTCCCCACCCACCCAGAGACTGCATCATAAGGAAAATCCCACCCACGATGGGTAGGTGCCCACGCTGCCCTGGAGTGGCCCTGGGATGAAGGGGGGAACCCAGGGATCTGCCAGTTAAAGAGTGTCTTTGCTGGGGATGGCCCTACTGGGGTGCCGCTGCCCACGCATCCTTCAAGGATCTCTCAGCCTGGTCCAGCAGACGTGGGAGCATTGGACTCGCTCATAGGGATGCCTATCAGCCCCACGAGCACACCCACTGGCCTCCCCACTGCACCCTCTCACCAGCTCACGGTGTCATCAGGCCTTTCCACGTTCAGCTGCCTGTCCCCTCAGACCCCCGTCCGGCCCGGAACTGGGTGCCGGGCTCCCTGTACATCCCCGATGCCCCTGGCCTGTGGCCTTGCACACAGTAGGTGCTCAATAATCAGGACTTCCTGCTGTGGCTCATCGGGTTAAGAACCTAATATCCGTGAGGATGCAGGTTCGATCCCTGGCCTTGCTCAGTGGGTTAAGGATCCAGTGTTGCCATGAGCTGCCGCATGAGTCAGATGTGGCTCGGATCCTGCGTTGCCGTGGCTGTGTCGTAAGTCGGCAGGTGCAGCTCCGATCTGACCCCTAGCCTGGGAACTTCCATGTGCCTCGGGTGCAGCCCTAAAAAGATCAAATAAATAAATAAATAATAGTGATACCTGAGTCGACTCAGAGCCAGTCCGCGCAGACATGCCCTGGCAGGCCCTGTTCCTCTGGCCACGCCAGCTTCGATGAGCTTTCGGAGGTGGCTGTGATGATGATGGTACAGCCTGCTCTCTCATGTTCACCCATGGGGAGAATTTCGGAGGGGCACTGAGGCTAGATTGAGGTGCCTGGGAGGGGGCTGGCTGCTCTCACGCTTTCTCTGAATGCCTTGCCTTGGCCGTGTGTGCCCAGGACAGTGGGACTGGCACGGGGATGCTGAGGTGCCGCATTCTGCCCAGGAGGTAGTGTGGTGGGTTGCAGACTATGTGCTCAGTGAGGGGCCAAGTGCAGGCACCGTGTGGGCTTAGTCATGCACTGGGGTTATTTTGTTGTTTTAATTAAAGTTAAAAAAAATCAACAACTTTCCCTTCTCTGAACCCTTGGGCTGAGTTCCAAGAGATGGGAGGAGGGAGGCTTAGAGATTCCATAGCAAAAAATGGGCTGCACATAGTCCCGAAGAGGCCAGGCCTTCCGCCTGCAGGTGGGATTAAGCTGTATTGAGGACTGCTTGGCGTCCCATTTCCAAGCCTCTTTCCATCCATCACCCAGCCGTTTACTTAGGAAGTTGGAATATCATTTCCATCTTTTCACTGCCATAGGGGAAGTGCTTGGAGATGATTTAGGAAAGCACTGAGGAGTTCCCGTTGTGGCTCAGTGGTTAACGAATCCAACTAGGAACCATGAGGTTGCGGGTTCGATCCCTTGCCTCGCTCAGTGGGTTAAGGATCCGGCGTTGCCGTGAGCTGTGGTGTAGGTTTCAGACGCGGCTCGGATCCCGCGTTGCTGTGGCTGTGATGTAGGCCGGCGGCTACAGCTCCTGTTAGACCCCTAGCCCGGGAACCTCCATATGCCGCGGGTGCGGCTCTAGATAAAAAAGGCAGAAAGACAAAAAAAAAAAGGGAAAGCACCGAAAATAACAGCAGGCAGCCCAGTGCATTTAGAGGAATCACCAGGTGCCAGCATGGGACTGAACATTCAGGGAAGGAGGCTGAAGGCATACGAAAGGCGTGTGGAGTCAGGCACAGACAACTCTTGTCCATCAGCACAGAAGTGCCAAGGAAAGGAAACTGTTGTGCATGACAGCAGCAGGGCCTCTGGTTAGACCTTGAGAAGGACTTCCTGACCCAAGGACTGGTTGGCCCACAGTGCTGGCTGTTGAGCCAGTGATGGAATCTTTGGCAGGAACCCGATGAGCACATCTCCTTGCCAGATATGTTCATGCGAAGCCCTGGGGAAGGTGGGGCTGTGTCAGCAATGAGATCCCGAGTCCTGGCTGACAGCCTGTGATCCCACGCTCCCTGGAGTGAGGAGAGAAGGGCACTGCCCTGTTTCTGCTTCTGGAAACTAAAACCCTGGATGTTTTATATAAAACAAACATAAGAAGATTCTGAAAGGCAGATTGAAGGCAGACCTGCTAGGGACCTTGGGACCTGAGCAGTGACACAGGAGTGGCCTCCCTCGGTTTTCTTGTTGCCTCCTATATCCCAGACTTGGAGCTGAAGAAGTGGGTAACCACAAAATGCCAGTGGACCCAGATTTTTTTTTAAAAATCCCAATAAAAACATACTCTCTCTAAGCTTAGATCCAGGAAAAGAATAGACACTTAGGTCTATAGCAAGATGGAAAACTTTTATTTATTAATTTATTTATCTTTTTCTTTCTCTTAATTTTTATGGGGACCCGCACCTGCAGCATATGGAGGTTCCCAGGCTAGGGGTAGAATTGGAGCTGTAGCTGCCGGCCTATGCCACAGCCACAGCAACACAGGATCCGAGCCACATCTGCAACCTACAATGCAGCTCGCGGCAACGCCAGTTGCTTAACCCACTGAGTAGGCCAGGGATCAAACATGAGTCCTCATGGATACTAGTTGGATTCATTACTGCTGAGCCACAATGGGAACTCCGAGATGGAAAACTTTTAGACAATAACGAATGCAGCCCTGAAAAGACCAAAAAAAAAAAAAATTTTTTTTTTGTCAGACCAAGAACTGGGAGGATTTCAAACTGAGTGAAGGAAGACAATCAACAGAGGTTAAGACTGAGATGTGAAACTGGATTTCATCAAAATTAAAAAAAAAAAGCTTTTGCTCTCAGTAAAACCCTGTGTAGAAGCATGAAGAAACAAAATTACAAAGAAGAAAAAGATTTTGCAAAACATACCTGACAAAGGACAAGCATCTGGAATACGTAAAGAACTCTCAAAACTCAGCATTAAAAACGATGGAATTAGAAAATGGGCAAAATACACAGAGACTTTTTTTTTTGTCTTTTTGCCTTTATGTGGAGCCGCACCGCGGCATATGGAGGTTCCCAGGCTAGGGGTCCAACAGCAGCTGTAGCCGCCGGCCTACGCCACAGCCACGGCAACGTCGGATCCCCAACCCACTGAGCAAGGCCAGGGATCTAACCCGCAACCTCATGGTTCTTAGTCGGATTCGTTAACCACTGAGCCACGAAGGGAACTCCACACAGAGACTTTTTGTTCGTTTATTTTGTTTAACCCACTGAGCGAGGCCAGGAATTGAACCCGTGTCTTCGTGGATACCATTCGGGTTTCGTTACCGCTAAGCCATGACGGGAGCTCCTACGAAGAGACATTTTTCACTAAAGAGGGTACATAGATGGCAAATAAACACACAAGAATATGCTCCTTGTTAACTGTTAGGGAAATGCAGGTTAAAGCTAGAACGAGGTCTCTATCCACCTATCGGAATGGCTAAAATAAAAATAAAACAGTGAATGTTGGTGCAGATCAGAGAAATCCGATGAGTCATTTGTAGCTGGTGCGGCTGTTAAGCGGTGCAGCCATTCTGGAACACAGTTTGGCAGTTTCTAACAAAACTAAACCTCCAGGCACCATATGATCCAGCGATCGCACTCCTGGGTGTTTATCCCAGGAAAATGAAAACTTATGTTCACACAAAAACCGGTATACTCAGATGTCTGTAACAGCTTTTTTCATAATAGCCGAAAACTGTCCTTCAGCAGGTGCTTGGTGAAATACGTTAATGGCACGCGGCCATAGAAAGCAGTCGCCTGGTGACACCCGCAGCAACCCGGATGACTCTCTAGGGAATTACGCGGAGTGAAAAAAAAGACCGGTCCCCCCAAATTACATACTCTGTGATTCCATAATATTATAGAATTACATATTCTATAATATCCTTGAAATGACCCTATTTTAGAAATGGGGAGAGGTTAGCTGTTCCCAGGGATTAGTGAAGGGGGGCAGGATGAGATGGCTGTGGGTACAGAAGTGCAGCCGGAGGGATCCCCGTGCCGATGGAAGTGGTAAGCACCCTCGATGTGATACTGAACTGTATGCTTTTACAAGTTTCCCTGAGGGAGGAAAACCGGATGAAGGGCACACAGGCTCAGTATTATCCTTACAAGTAGATGTGAATCTGCAGCGATCTAAAATGAAAGTTAGGAGCTCCCACTGTGGCTCAGAGGGAATGAACCCAACTAGCATCCATGAGGACGCGGGTTCCATCCCCGGCCTCGCTCAGTGGGTTAAGGACCTGGCTTTGCCGCGAGCTGTGGTGTAGGTCACAGATGCAGCTTGGATCCAGCGTTACTGTGGCTGTGGCGTCGGCCGGCGGCTGCAGCTCTGATTAGACCCCTTGCCTAGGAACCTCCATATGCCGCAGGTGCAGCCCTAAAAAGACGTAAATAAATAAATGCTAATTTTTTGAAAGTACAGAACCCTTTGTTTCATCACAGTCTTTCAAACAAATACCCTGTAGAAAGGGCGAAAAGGGCAGGGGAAGGAACCCAGCTGCTTTCTCCCCCACCCCATCCGCCTCATCACTCTGGCAGCATCTCGGCAGAACTCCCAGGTCAGCCGTGGGCCGGTATCTCAGCCTGGTCTTCTGCGGTTCCCCTGGTGATTGCGGAGTCCCAAGAAGTCCTCCTAGCCTGGAGTCTTGGAGGATGGGATCCTTTTTCTGCCCAGAGGCATGGGGCAAGGTAGGGGACTGGAGATGGCTGCCTGGGGCCCCATTATTTCAGCAGAGGCTGGACAGGCAGCCAGCCAGAAGTGGCCTCTGGTGTGGCCCAATCCAGGACAGGTACTCATGATATTGCCACTTGAGTCCTCAGGTATGATTAATTAGAAAGAAGTATAGTTGGCCGCAGGTTTTAATCATGATCCCCCACTCCTCCCTGTGCTTTGGGTCTGTATTCAAAGACAGTGAGGGTAGAGAGAGAAGGGACGGACTGGACAGGCAGGCAGGACAGTTCCAGAGTGAAAGGGACGGCTTTTCCTGCTCCTGAACTCAGCCCTGGCACCACCCAGAGGGCTCTTTCTGCTGCTGTCTGCTCTATTGTTCTCCTGCCCAAGGCCTTTCTATTGTAGGGGGTTTAAAATAGTGGGGGTCCATCACCGTCTTTCCCACTAGCAGGCAGGGTGCTGTCCTTGGTGCTGAACCCACACGTGCACACGCGCGGGCTCACACAGGTGCCAGGACAGAGCTGTTTGTGTTTAGGCCCCGCCCTGTCTCAGCCCCGCCCCAGCCCCTCCCTCTGCGCTTGGCTCCTTCCTTCCTCTCCACACAGGTGAGCCCGGGTCACCCTCAGAGCCTGGTTTAGTTTGGATCTGAGAGGAGTTTCCCACCCAGCCTACAGGAAGTCCCTGTCTCGGGCCCAGGAGATGCCTCTGGAGTCCTTTGGTCTCCAGGCATCCCATGTGATGTGAAACATCTCCCGTTATCTCTTGCCCCAACTCACCCCCTCCACCTACCTCAGGAATCACCAATCTAGTCCAAATGCTTGTGGTACTAAAGGGGCCATGCAGGTCTGAGGAGCTAGCTGGAGAAACCCTCATGGAGTCCCAGGAAGCAGCTTGCAGGCCCGGGCTCCTGCTTTCCCCACTCTCAGTCCATTCACGGTGCTGCTTGCAGGGAGTTTTCCCTGGAATGCAGAGCTGCAGTCTTCCCTGGAGCACGCAGCACACACGGGCGGCATGCACCGTGTCATGTGATGTTTAACTATGTACTATTTTCTATTATTCTTTCCTTTTTTGAGACTCTCCAGCTGGGAAGCAAAACCTGTGGGGGCAGGGATGATCGCTGCGGGCCTCTTGTGGCCGCACAGTGCCTAGTGCTGTGTTAACCCACTTGTGTGAGTGACAGGTTAGGGCTGGGCAGGGGGCTTGGAAGGTCATCCTTGCAGAGGAAGGAGAGAAGTCTTGTTCAGTATTTAAATGAATGGTCCTCCATGTCAGCTCTTTTGGGAGCTCTGAGTCTGTGGGGTTTGCTTGTTCTTTTTTTTTTTTTTTTTTTTGTCTTTTTGCCTTTTTTATCTAGAGCCGCACCCGCGGCATATGGAGGTTCCCAGGCTAGGGGTCTAACAGGAGCTGTAGCCGCCGGCCTTCGCCACAGCCACAGCTACGCGGGATCCGAGCCGCGTCTGCAACCTACACCACAGCTCACGGCAACGCCGGATCCTTAACCCACTGAGCGAGGCCAGGGATCGAACCCACAACCTCATGGTTCCTAGTTGGATTCGTTAACCACTGAGCCACGAAGGGAACTCCTGGGTTTGCTTGTTCTTGACCCTCATGATGGGCAGAATCTGTGGAAGAACATTTTGCATCAAGAAGGGGAAGTGGACTGGGGATGACGAGCCTTCTGAAAGAGCAGGGGCTTCACCGCCCTCATCTCTCTGGTGCCCAGGCTCGGCCCTGGAGGGCTGACAGCCAAGCAGCTGGCCCCTGGTGCTGCAGTCCCGGAGTTTCAGGCCTGATCTCTGCAGGGCCCCGGGTGCTGCAGGCTCCCATCTCAGTCTGGTCAGCTCTGGTGCAGCTGACACAGCGCAGACATGCTGGGGACATCCAGACTGACATGCCGGGGCGTCCTCTTAGTGGGAACTTTGCCTATGACCCTCCCAATAATTGGGGCGGGGGGTGGGGGTTCCTCCTGCTGCCCTCTGCCTTATATTAGCCAGGTTCTGCCTTCTTTCTAAACCCTTGCAGCCTAGGATTGTCAACACACACATCCCTGTATACACGCACATGCACAAGCAGAAATGACCGTGCAGTTGTATATGAATAAAGAAACAAACAGCAACATCCAAGAGGTTCTCTTTTTTTTTTTTTTTGGTCTTAATAGGGCCATACCCGCGGCATATGGAGGTTCCCAGGCTAGGGGTCTAATCGGACCTGTAGCTGCCAGCCTACACCACAGCCACAGCAACACCTAATCCAAGCTATGTCTGTAATCTACACTGCAGCTCACGGCAACGCCGGATCCTTAACTCACTGAGCAAGGCCAGGGATTGAACCCGTGTCATCACAGATACTGGTCGGGTTCGTTACCACTGAGCCATGAGAGGAACCCAAAGAGAGTCATTTTTCTCCACTGCACCTGACTTGATGGGTTTTTCTTCTGTACAGTAACTCCCATCTTGTCTCATTCACACATACACGGAGCCCCCGTTCCTGCACTTTCCAGCTCGCAGCCTCGTATTCCCTCTTTCGTACACTGCAAGCGATTTACTCCCTGCGCCAGCACTGCCTTCCCAAGAGACGGACTTAGAGAACCCAAGTGTTCGTTGGGGTACAGGTGTGCCCTGCGTTATGGGAATCTCCACAGTGGGGGCAGAAGTTACTTGAATAATCTCATTGCACAGTGCAGTAGTTAAAAGCATAAACTCCGAGGGAGTTCACGTTGTAGCTCAGCGGTAGCCAACCCGACTAGTACCCACGAGAATGCAGGTTCAATCCCGGCCTCGCCCAGCGGGTTAAAGATCCGGCATTGCCGTGAGCTGTGGCGTAGCTTGCAGAAGCAGCTCAGATCCCGCGTGGGCTGTGGTTGCGGCCTAGTTCAACCCCCGCTGTAGCTCCAATTTGACAAGTAGCCTGAGAAAGAGCAGCCCTAAAAAAAAACCAGCATAAATTCCAGTCCACACTGTAGGTGCACCCATCCTGGGAACTAGCTCCGTGAATGCAGGCGAGTTCTCTGAGCCTCAGGGTCCTCATCAGTGAGGCGCGGGTGGGGAGAGCAACATCTGCTTCCTAGGGTTGTCACAGATGTGTGGTGCTCAGGTGGCGCCTGGCGTGCGGTGAGTAGTGCGTCGGCATTTGTCGTCCTCTGGAGTCTGTCCTCTGAGCTGGGGTAGCTGTGCGCCCAGCGTGGCTCTTTCAAAGGCAGCTTTAGTCTCCCTGTCCGTGGGCAGCCCGTTTCCATTTCTTTTTCCATATGGTTTACAGCGCTCATTATCCCTTTGTGATCTCTTCCGAGAGCAGCACGATCCTCCTTGGCATGGGGCCCCCTAATTGCCAGTAAGAGGGGCCGTTGTGAAGGATTCAGCCACGCTGAAGTGCTGAAAAACGATCCACTGCAAAGGGTGATTGTTTTGGAAGGCTGCTCAGAACCTTGACATTGAAACAACCCAGGGTGGGGGTGAGGGCGCTGGGGCTGGGTCACCGCATGAGGTGGGATTCAGAGAAAAGCCATGGTCACCAGGACCAATTGTGGCATCGCAACCTGGAGAGCGTTCTTTATTTTGTATTTATTTATTTTTTTTTGGAGAATGTTCTTGAGGAAGCCAGTGAGGCTTTGTGGAGAGCTCTCAGTGCCTGGCCACTGAGTCGTCGAAAAAAAAATTTAATGAGTGACGCTGGGTCCCAAGGCTGGGATGGGGGTGGGCGGGACTAATCAGGGGGACAGAACGAAAAGAGAAGCCAGGGCTCCTGTCACTGAGGGGACGGCAGATGAATTGGGGGACAGAGTTAACATAGAGCTTAAATGACCGTTTTCCCAGTGCGGGTTCCTGCAGGGGAACAGAATCCTGCAGAATGCTCTGTGGAGGGAAATGGAAGAGCAGCGTGGATTTCTGGCCAAAGGAGTTTGGGAAATGCTGCAGGTGGTGCTCCTTGAAGAATCCACATTCGTCCAAAACCAAGAAATGCACTGAGAAGCGCTGCAATAAGTATTTTTTTCTTTTTGTGTTTTTCAGGGCCGCACCCTCGGGTATGGAGGTTCCCAGGCTAGGGACTGAATGGGAGCTGCAGCGGCTGGCCTGTGCCACAGCCACAGCCATGCAGGATCCAAGCCACGTCTGTGACCCACGCCACAGCTTATAGCAACGCTGGATCCTTAACCCCCTGAGCGAGGCCAGGGATTGAACATGCCTTCTCATGGATACTAGTCGGCTTCATTACTGAACCACAACGGTAACTCCAGTAGTTTTTTTTTTTTTTAAACAATCTTTTAACCCTGTGTGTCCCACATATTTGACTAAGGATCCTTTTTAAACTTTCTGGCCCCCATGAAACTTTTTAATATGCACTGTTTGCAAAAGCGTGGCCCATGGACCACTCCAGCTGCCCTAAATTTCGACTACCATCAGTCCCATCCCTGGATGAGTCTGATGCACGCTGACATTTGTGAGCCAGTGGATTAGTGTTTCTAGAACACCGCTGGGGAACACGCAGTTGATCAGGAAGGGAGCCAGCCTCCGGGCTATGCGCTGGATGAGCTGCGGGTTCCTGGGGCACCAGCTGATAAAGAAATGGCAGAGCCGCAAGGAGGAGGCTCTTTAGCTGGATCCCAGCAGAGAGCAAGACTTGGGGCGGGTGGGAAGGAGGTTTGTTTTTCCTGAGTAACAGGAAGAGCACAGTGGCCCAAAGGGCAATATGCCTCTTTGCCTTCGACGGCTCGGTGTGGCCTTCACAGAGCTTTGCCCAGGAGGAAGCTGAGGCCCCCGCAGCGGCGAGCAGAGGCTGCAGAGGCCGGGGCTTCCAGGACTGCAAGGTTTGAGGTTGGTGTCTAGAACTCCAGAAGCGGGGACATCTAGGCTCTTGACAGCTTCAAGGGCTTTGGCTGGACCTGAAGAGACCTGGTAGGTGGCCCCAGGGTCGCTTAGACGCTGTCAGCCCGGGGTTGGCAGGTGGTGGGGGTGGTGGTGGGAGGCTGTTGGGTTCTTGGCTGTCAGTTCAGTGGCAGCATTCACTCTGCCACTGAGTCCCAGCCCCTGTGGGCACTGCCTGGGTCACCACCTCAGTTTCAGCAAGGGAAAAAAAGGAAAGCTCTTTAAAGGGGGGCTTTTCTGTCTCTGGGCTGCGACTTGAAAGGGACAGGCTTTGTTTCCAAGAGCCAGGCCCTTTCTCTAGCCCATCGTGGTAAAAGGTCACATGCAATGATTATATGCCCATCACATCCTATTGGAACAAACTCCAAGGAGATGTCTAGATTCTTGTTATGTGCTGCGGTCATTGTGTCAAACAGAGTGACCATGAATAGGTCATCGTCATGACCAAGATTTTCTCCGTGGACTTCTCCAGACACTTGTCCTCTGCCCCGTTGCAACAATGGCCTTGGTGGTGGTCACCCGGCTATTATATTCAGCAGGAGAGGCCACAGGCCTGCCCACAGCCCTCAGCACGTCCTGTTCAGTGGCCCTGAGGGTCCTGGTTCTTGCCTTACGGCTGTCACCTTCTCCAGAGACGCTGAGCATGTGTTTCTTTCCTCGGGACTCTGCGAAGGCGGGCTCCGGCTCCTTGGTCTGTAAGGGACTCATCCTGACACTTCTGTTTCCCAGCTCCGAGAATCGGAGTCACGTTGGTGGGGACCGGGTGGAGGTGGGAGGTGGAGCCGTGTGAGAGGTAATGAGACCTGTTCTGTGGGGTGAGAGTGGTGGCTGCCACTGGGTGAGGGACGCTGGTCACTTGAATCTGGAGGTCGAACTGATGGGAGAGGGCGATGGGAGGAGGGTTGAAAAGCAGGGTGTGTGGGAGTTCCTGTTGCGGCTCAGCAGAAATGAATCTGACTAGCATCCAAGAGGATGCAGGTTCGATCCCTGGCCTTGCTCAGGGGGCTAAAGATCCGGCGTTGCCCTGAGCGGTGGTGTAGGTCACAGATGAGGCTCGGATATGGCGTTGCTGTGGCTGTGGTGTAGGCCGGTGGCTGCAGCTCCAATTTGACCCCTAGCCTGGGAACCTCCATATGCCTTTGGTGTGGCCTTAAGAAAAAGAAAAGCAGGGTGTGTGCTGGGAACTTCAGTGGTCCTGGAGTTTTCCAGCATTTAAAATAGAGTTCAGGAGGAAAAAAAAAAAAGGGGAGTTCCCATTGTAGCTCAGCAGAAACGAATCTGACTAGGATCTGTGAGGACGCAGGTTCGATCCCTGGCCTCGCTCGTGGGTTGAGGATCTGGCGTTGCTGTGAGCTCTGGTGTTGGTCACAGATGCGGCTCGGATCTGGCATTGATGCTGTGACTGTGGTGTAGCCGGTGGCTACAGCTCCAATTTGACCCCTGGCCTGGGAACTCCCATATGCCACAGGTGCGGCCCTAAAAAGCAATAAAATAAAATAAAAAAATAAAAAATAATAAAAGTAAAATAGGGTCCGGGGAGTCCCTGCCATGGTCCAGTGGGTTAGTAACCCAGCTCGTCTCTCTGGAGGCGCCGGTTCCATCCCCGGTCTGGCGCAGTGAGTTAAGGATCTGGCCTTGCTGCAGCTGTGGCGTAGGTCACAGGTCCGGCTCGGATTCGATCCCTGACCTGGTAACTTCCATATACCACAGGTGTGGCCATGAAAGAAAAAAAATTAGGGTTCAGGTTCTCTACACCCACTTGGGAATAAGTTCTCTATTTGCTGTGAGGACGGGCTGGAGTTGTGGGGATGCGGTGAGGAAAACGTGTGAGAGGCTCTATCGGCTATGAAGTCCCGAACAAAGTAGGCGCCTCTCACATCCCGGCGGAGACGGTGACAGCACGTCGCTGTTGAGCTGCGTGCGCGGGCAGAGGTGGCCTCCCTTTACGGAGTGTCATCTGCTGCAAATGCCTGGAGCGTCCCCTCCAGCGACCTGTGCTCTGTCCCTCTCCCCCACCCACCAGCCGGTGGGGGCCTTGTCCCTGGACCCCGAGAGTCCCAGAGGCTGGTGGGCCCCTTGCCAGGGACGCTGCTTCGGAAGTGGCCGGGTCCCGAGCTCGAGGTGCCCACGCACCCCCCCTTAGCCTGGGGGACACCCCCTTTCAGATTGAGCTGCCGCCGCCGGCTCCCTGCGCAGGGCTGACGGTGGGCGGACGGCCTCTCCTCCTTGCTGTGAAGGGCGGTGGCCAAGACTCCAGCCTGGGGCGTCCTGGGTTTAGCTGTGGCCTTCCCGTCCCTTTTTCCTGGTTGTTCTCTTTCTCCATCGCATACCCCTTGCTCTTTAGGGGCCTCAAATCCCAAGGCAGTGAATCCGTCTTGACATTATAACCTGTGAACCAGTCTTTCAGACACAGAAACAGCAGGGCCGGCTGCTGTGGAGTCTGTTTGATCAGTTGGCAGGCATCCGAGGTGGGCCTACTCTGTGCCCAGTCTGGCTACTGTGAGGGCACAGGAGCAGGAGGCAAACGATAGTCCGGGAGCTGAAAATTTAGTTGGGGTCATGGGTGAATCTTGGGGACATTATGCTAAGTAAGCCAGTCACAAAAAAGATAGATACTATGTGATTCCATGTGTATGAGGTACTTAGGACCCTTGAGCAAAATCAGAGACAAAAGAGTTCTCTTGTGGCATAGTGGGTTGAGGATCTGACATTGTCAGTCACTGTAGAGGCTAGGGTCGCTGCTGGGGCACAGGTTTGATCCCTGGCCCAGGAACTTCCACATGCCACAGGAGAGGTAAAAAAAAAAAAAAGGAAGAAAAAAAGGCCACACACACACACACACACACACACACACACACACACACACACAATCATAGCGACAGAAAATAGAACAGTGGTTGCCAGGAACTGGGAGAAGGCAGAATGGGGAGTTATAGTTTAAGGGGCACAGACTTCCGTTTGAAAGGAGTTTTGGGGATGGATGGTGGTGATACCTGCACAATATTCAAAGTGTTTTTAGTCCCACTGAGCGGTACACTTAAAGCGGTTAAGATGGTAAATTTTATGTTACGCATATTTTATCACCATAAAAATTCTTGAAGACAAAAACTTAGTTGGGGAGCTCTGCCATTCTGGGCATAAGAGAGTGATGACACCCCAGCCTGGGAACCTCCATGCGCCCCACGTTCAGCCCTAAAAAGCAAAAAAAAAAAAAACCACAAGAAACCAAAACAAAGCAAACAAACCAAAAAAGAGCCATGACAAGGCAATGGTCCACTGCACTTAAGCTAAATTTGCAAGTCCCAGAGGAAGCTGCATATTTAAAAGTCAGGGATTAGGGAAGAGACTCCCGGCCTTCCGGTTACCATCCTGAAGGAGGAAGTGAACTTCACTCTGGGTGAGGTCTCAGACATGCGCTTTGGAAGCAAGGTTTAGTTTGTTTGATTTTTTTGTTTTTTTCCTGACCTTTCAGAAGTCATTTCGAAGCGCTGTACCTATTGCTGATTGTCTCTGAAGCCTGGGAAGGGTGTTGTGAACAAGCCCGTTAACATCTCAAGAGGGTGGGAACTTTTCCGGGATAGAAAGGGAGTATCTCTAGCCACCTGCGATTTCAGAGTTGCGTTTGACGCAAGCAGGGCACCAGCCGGTGGAATGGGCAGGGTGATGAGGCAGCTCAAAGCAGGAAGGAGGGAGGGGCTCATCCTAGAACCTTAGGGGTCACCTGATTTGGAGACTGCAAATCGTTGCACGATCGATTAGTGATATCTGCCACTAATTGGGAGAGGGGATGGTGGCAGCACGCGTGCTGGTCAGAAATCCATCTACAGGATATGGTACTTCACGCTTGGAGATCTCTGGACTTAAATATGAAGAATCTGGGAGTTCTCCAGTGAGTAAAGGATCTGATGCTGTCTCTGCAGCAGCTTGGGTTCAGTCGCTGGCCCGGGAACTTCTGCATGCTGTGGGCATGGCCAAAAAAAAAAGAATCTGAAGTCCAAATTAGTGAAGTAACTCCACTGATCACAGGGCTTATTATGACAAGAAGGAAACGTCAGTTTGAGAAAGACGATGAAGTGTCTTGGAGTGTTTGTCAGTGAGCAGACACTTCCTGATCAGTGAGGCGGTAGCGCTCTAGGGCCCTCGGAGGGGTCCCTGCCATCCTGGGTCCCCGCCCTGGAGCAGGAGAGCAATCACTGTGAGAAGGGGGAGTGAGAGCTGCTGCCTGGGTGCTCTGTGCCACAGGTCACCCCCCGCCGGTGCTGCATTCAGGGCCGAGCAAGGTGACCGCCAAGCAAGGGCGATCAGAGGGTCTTCCTGCAGCCGAGAGCTGAAGGAGGAGGCGCATCTGGAGAGGGGCAGGGGAGGGGCACTGCCCAGGCGACAGGTCACCGTCGGTAGCGAAAAGGAATTTGGGGACTTGGGACTCGACAGGTGTGGGGAGGACCCAGGTGTGCACAGGTGCCAGAGTGGCCACATATGGAGAAGCTTCCGGACCTGAGTCAATGTGGTCGGGGCTTGTGGGAGCTGTCAGGCCATCCTAAGAACCTGCGCCCCCGAAGGCTTCAGGCTCATTTTATGGCTGGGCCCTCCCTGAGTTTATGGATGCAGCCATAACATGAGGCCGCATTCTGGGTGCTTCTCCCTCCCTTCGGGCCCCCACTGCTGACTGCTCCCCTCCCCCCTCCCCCATCATCTCCTGCCTCACGTCTGTGAAGGTCCCGCCTCCAAGCTGCCCAGGATGACCGGTCGGGCAGGATGGGCGGAGGGGCGTGGGGGTGGGCTGTCTGCAGCCCTCTCTGGGACGGGGCCTGCGGGAAGCCTTCAGCCCACTTGTGCTAAGTCCTGAGCGAGCAAACGATGCCACCCGCTTTCCGTCCTTCTTGTCTTCCAGAATGGCAGCAAAGACAACTCTTTGGACATGCTGGGCACGGATATCTGGGCTGCCAACACCTTTGATTCCTTCAGGTAAGCACCTCTTCCTCTCGCCTGTGGCGTGTGACTCTAGCTGGGACCCCAGCTGACTGGTCCTTATGCCCCGAGGGGTCTTCAGGGCGGAGTTCGTGGCCGGAGGAGGGGGTGGGGGATGAGGTAGAAAGAATGAAGATGGAGGAAGGAGGTCAGAGCGAGGTGAAGAGGAAGGCGCCCGCAAGGCAGGCCTCCAAGGGAACGACAACGAGAAGGGAAGAAAGAGGACATGGCGAGAGAAGAGGGCTGACGGGGAAGGGAAGAGAGACACCCATAGGCCAGGCGCGGGGAGGGGGAGAGAAAGCGGAGCAGGTCTGGGGAGGTGGGAGGGCAGAGGAGGACACCCGGGGCTGCAGACCCTACCCCCTCTCACCGGAGGCTGTGGAAGGCAGGCGGGTGGCTCCAGAGAGGGGGCTGGAGAAATAGAATGACTGTCAGTGCTTCGGACTCTAGAAGGTTCCTGATGGGCCAGGTTGGAAAGGCAGGTGTTGGCTAGGGTTCCTCAGGACACGGGGGTGTGCTCCTGTAGGGCTTGCTGTTGGGCTTCTGTAGCCGTGCTGTCTCCTCCTTTCGGAGTGCATGCCAGTGGCCTTTTAGCTCAGCTCTGCCTCTGGCCCCGGAGCTGGCTCAGACTCTGGCTTGCCCGGCATGCAAGCACCGTGTGTCTCCTGAGACCGGGACTCAGGGGACGTGGCCTCCTGCTTCCCCACTGCCCAACTCTCGAGTGTTTCAGAGGGACTTCTGCAGAGCAAGCATCAGGCCCACACTTAGGTTTTATAAGCATCCGTTATGGAACAGCCGGATCGAAGGGAGGGGAAGGCTTCGGAGGCAGGCTCCTGCCCCGTTGTCTGTGAGCGCAGATCTGACATGTCAGGCTCCACGCTGAGTGAGGGGTCCCAGCCTGACCCGTGCCCATCGCCAGTGGGTGCCTCCTCTTCCTGCCCACCTCTTTCTGAGATGCTTCCCAGCCTGGGCGGTGTGCCTGATGGGTTTCTTCCCCACCAGGAGCCGGGCTCGTCTCCCGCTTGCCTCACATTTCTCACCCTCCCTCGCCCTCTAGTGGTGCCACCTGGGACCTGCAGCCTGAAAAGCTGGACTTCACCCAGTTCCACCGGAAGCTGCGACACATGCCCAAGCAGCCCCTGCTGCACATCGACCGCGAAGGGTAAGGGGCGGCCCGGGGGACTCTCCTATAGGGGCTGGCGAGATGGGGGACGGCTGGGCTACACCACAGCGGGGAGGGGCCTTTCCGTGGGCAGGCTGATGTCCAAAGAGGCTCATCAGCTCAGCCCTGCGGGTCTTTCTCCAGAATCCCCCTGCCCTTCGCTGCCCAGCCCTCGGCCACGCTGCTGCTCCTGTTCCTGACCGCTCACGGTGGCCCTCTCTGTCAGCAGCCTAGTGCAGTGAATCTCACCTTGATTGGAACGCAGATCCCTGGGTCCAGTCCCAGGGTCTCTGATCCAGGAGGCCTGGGGTGGGGCCTGAGAATTCACATTTCTAACAGGTTCTCAAGAAGTGGTTATGCTGCTGGGGCAGGGACACCCCCCCCCCCTTAAGAACCACTGGTGTAGCAGTTGCTTTTACTCAGGTCCTCTCATTCTTAGTTCATGCATCAGTGTTTAAACAAAGTGTCAGGGTCTGAGCAGGTCTCAGGATAGGAACAGGTCTCCAGCCAGACACAGGGTGTGAGACAGAGGGCATTTTTTCTTCCTTCCTTTCTTTCTCCCTCCCTCTTTTTTTTTTCCCCTCTTTTTTAATGGCCACACCTGTGGCATATGGAGGTTCCCAGGCTAGGGATCCAATTGGAGCTGCAGCTGCTGGTCTATACCACAGCCGCAGCCACACAGGATCCAAGCTGCATCTGTGACCTACACTGCAGCCCACAGCAATGCCAGATCTTTAACCCAGTGAGCGAGGCCAGGGATCAAACCTGCATCCTCAGAGATACTAGTCGGATTTGTTTCCTCTGCGCCACAGTGGGAACTCCTGCCCTCTTCCTCTTTTTTTTTTGTCTTTTTTTTGCCTTTAATGTAGAGCCGCACCCACAGCATATGGAGGTTCCCAGGCTAGGGGTCTAACAGGAGCTGTAGCCACCGGCCTTCACCACAGCCACAGCAACGCGGGATCCGAGCCGCGTCTTCCTCTTTTTAAAAAGAACTTTTACTGAAGTAAACTCACATACCAAAAATGAACCATTTTAAGGTTTTCAACTCAGTGGCATTTAGTACATTCATAATGTTGTGTGACCACCACGTTTATCTAGTTCCAAGACGCTTTGAACACTCCAATATAAAACTCATACCCAGGAGTTTCTGGTGTGGCTTTGCAGGTTTGGAACCCAGTCTCGTGTCCATGAGGATGTGAGTTCAATCCCTGACCTCGCTCAGTGGGTTAAGGATCCAGTGCTGCTGCAAGCTGCAGCGTGGGTCACAGATGCAGCTTGGATGTGGTGTTGCCGTGGCTGTTACGCAGGCTTCAGCTGCAGCTCCGATTCCATCCCTGGCCTGGGAACTTCTGTATGCTGCAGCCAAAAAAAGAAAAATAAAAAAATAAAACCCATACCCATGAAGCAATTACTCCCCATTTCTCCACCCCTCCCCATCCCTGGCAACCACTAGTCTTTCTGTTTCTATAAATTTATCTATTCTGGAGATATAGACAGATAGACAGATACATACGTACATAAATACATATATGAAATCATATGTGGTTTTTGTGTTTGGCTCCTTTCACTTTCTTTTCACTTTCTCAAATATCTTCCAGATACATCCACATTGTAGCTTTTTTTTTTTTTGCTTTTTACAGCTGCACCCGTGGCATATGGAGGTTCCCAGGCTAAGGGTCGAATCGGAGCTACAGCTGCCAGCCTACACCGCAGCCACAGCAATGCAGGATCTGAGGCGCGTCTGCAACCTACACTGTAGCTTGTGGCAATGCCGGATCCTTAAGCCACTGGGCAAGGCCAGGGATTGAAGCCAAAACCTCATGGTTCCTAGTCGTGTTCATTTCCACTGCGCCACAACAGGAACTCCCACACTGCAGCTTTTATCAGTACTTCAAGTACTTCAATGCTTCCATAGCTGAATGACTTTCCAATGCATGGAAATATCACCATTTGTTTATCCATTTATCGGCCGATGGGTATTTGTATTGTTCTCATCCTTTGGCTACTGTGAATAATGCTGTTACGAACATTCATGTATAAGTATTTGAGTTTCTGTTTTCAGTTCTTTGGGGGGAGGGGGTCTTTGCCCAGGAGTGGAATTGTTGGGTCACGTGGTTCAGTTCTGACACCAATTCTGATATGTATGTTTTTTTTTCCCCAGTATCCACAAGAAATTCTTCAACACTAGCTGGGTGTCCTCTAATTCCACTCAGTTCTGTATCTATAGCATCAGATGCCACAGGCACAGAGCCCTGCCCCCAGAAATCAGCGGAAGTCCAGATTGGCCCTTGTGCTTCTGACCAACTGGCTATAAATCAGCGGTTCCCACAAGCCCTCCTCCTGAGGTTTGATTAATTTGCTAGAGCAGCTCACAGAATTTAGGAACACATTTTACTTACTAGATGGCCAGTTTATCACGTAAATGTATCACTCAGGAAGAGGCAGATGAGAGAGACGCATAGGGCATGGCATGGAGAAAGCACAGAATTCCCAGGCTCTCTCTGGGAGTCCTACGCTCCCTCAAGGTCCAGGAACAAACCGTGTCCTTTTGGATTTTTAGGGAGGCTTCGTTATCTAGGCATAATTGATTAAATCATTGGTTATTATTGATTTAATCTCCAGCCCCTCTTTCTTCCATGCAAATCAAGGCTAGGGCTGAAAATTCCTACTTTTTTTTTTATTATTATTATTACTAAAATATAGTTGATTTACAATGTTTCATCAAGTTCTGTTGTACAAAAAAGTGACCCAGTCACACTCACTTCCCTATGCTATACAGAAGGATTGCACTGCAAATTCCTACTTTTCTGTCACAGGGTGGGTTCCCCTGGCAACCAGCCCCTATCCTTAGGGACCTAGGGACTTGACGAATGTCACCTCATTAGTATAACAAAAGACACCCTCATCACTCTCCTCCCTTAGGAAATTCCAAAGATTTTTAGGAGCTCTGTGCCAGGACTGGGGATGAAGATCAAATATATATTATTATAAGTCACAATATCACACACGGTCATTCTGTGTTTTCACTTTCTGAGGAACTGCTGCTCTGTGTTCCACAGCAACTGAAGATTTTACATTCCCAACAGCAATACCCCGAGAATGGGATTTCTCCACATCCTCACCAGCACTTGCTATTTTCCATTTTTCTTCTTTTCATTATACCCGTGGCTTTTAGTTTTCCTTCCCTGCCCATCCTTGTCTCGCTGTCATTTCAGATCTTCATAGAAGTGATATGATGGGCTGCGTTGCTGCGTCTCACCTGTCCCGCCGCTAACTTGGCCCACCCCCAGCGGTCACCTTTCTCTTAACAGCTGTCTCGCTACAGTGCACATTCGTTCGACAACCTGGGAGGAGGATGCTTGCATCCTTATTTCAGAGATGAGAGAAACGAAGCTCAGAGAGGCACAGTAACTGCCCAAGCGGCAGAACCATGCTTTAAGCCTTTCTGATGCCGGGCATTCAGGTTATCACAGCCCAGTATCCTTGAATTGGCTTAATCCTCTTAAAATTTTCTATCAAATTCTGTGCATGTATATATTTGGGGGGCAGAGGCCCATCACTCCTATCAGATTTTCCCAGGGGACCCCATCCTCTTCTCTCCCCATGCCTCATTTTCCCATTGCCCGGCCCCTGCCTGTGTGGGTTCTGTCGGAACTCTTCGGATGGTTTTTTGGGGGATGGAGAGAGGAGGTGCCCTTGAACGTGGAGGCATCCTATTAGGAGGAGATAGTGCAAAGCAGAGGCCCAGCCCCGGGGCTCCCTTGACCCTGCCTTATGCCCGTCTGCCCACTCGCTGCACCTCAGTCCTCTCCCTCGGCGGCGCTGGGGCCACTTCCTCCTGGGCCGCTTGCTGAGCTGCGTAGGACTGTGCTCGCCACACTTCTGAGTTTAGGAGAGCCGATCTTTGCTCAGCAGGTCAGGTTCCAGAGCCGGTTTTCTGCAGAAGTGGTGCTCTCCAGCGGCCTGGGGGTGGGAGCCGGTTGGAGCTTGCATTGTGCCGGAGGAAAGGGAGGAGCTGGAGCATCTGGCGCTTCTGAAGCTGTCGGGAGGCCCGCTGGCCTGCTGGGTCCTCAAACGATAAGAAATGCGCACGCGCACGCACACACACACACACACACACACACACACAATGTATATGGTCCCTGCCCAGATTCACTCTACTGTAAAAGGAGGCATGAGTCTATTCATGATTGGAACTGTGTGTACACATTTAGAAAGTACACAGTGTAAAATGAGGACCAGGTGCACTGTTGAATAAAGTAAATGCAGGAAGTTCCCATCGTGGCACAACAGAAACGAATCCGACTGGTCACCATGAGGTTGCGGGTTTGATCTCTGGCCTTGCTCAGTGGGTTAAGGATCCAGCGTTGCCGTGAGCTGTGGTGTAGGCCGGGATCCTGCGTTGCTGTGGCTGTGGCTGTGGCGTTGATTGGCAGCTGCAACTCCGACTGCTAGCCTGGGACCATCCATATGCCTCAGGTCCAGCCCTAAAAAAGCAAAAGAAAACAGTAAATGCAGGGGGGTGTAGAGAAGCGAGCACTGTGGGGGATGAGTGAGTGAATGGTCTGGAAAAGTCTTCCGGAGAGAGATGTAATTTCCCAGGAAGCTCCGGTCACTCCTGTGTCCCCTGGGAGCGCATGGATGGTGAACCCAGTCCCAGAAAACTGAGGCCCATAGGACAGAAGTGATGTCAGTGCATCATGGACTGAAGGTGTCCAGTGGGAAATGCGTGGCGAAGTCAAGCTTTCAGAGGCATAGCACCAGTTCGTACAAATTAATGTCCTGGCAAAATGCAGTGTGGCCATAGTGACCGTGCCTGGGAGGAGAGGGTCCCTTGTGCTGAGGGCCGTTGTCCCCTTCTGGAGCCAAGGGACCCAGCCGCACCCATTCCCCCCGAGGCTCACTCACTCGGAGGAACCTGTCAGATTCGCTGACAGTCCCCTGGGGTCTCCGTGGACACCTGGCTCTCTGGCCAGACCCCTCTCTGCTGGGTTCCTGGGGAGTCTGGGTGCAGCGTCCTGTGGCCACCTTGTGGCTGAGCCAGGAACTGTGTCACCCTTAGAGTCCGGCCATACCGGAATGGACTCCACGTGCCTAGCCTCTGCCGCAGCCCTTGGAAGTAGGGTACCACTCGGTTGCCAGGGCTTCCGGCAGCTCGTGTTTCCATGGAGGGACAGAAATTGGAGAAGGCTGTTGCCTTGGAAACCCTGTTGGCAGCAGTGACTCAGCCAGTCTGGTAGCAACCCTCTGCCCTCGGAAACTGCCGGCCCTCCAGACAAGGCGGGCCTGGCGGACAGCAGCCCTCCCCTGCAGGCCCTGGGGGCTGCTGAGGTGAGACCGAAAGGCCAGGCCAAGCTGGGATAGGCTGGTGCCCCGGATGGTTGGAGCCAGAGGTGTGTTGTTCGCTCATGTCACCCGCGGGAGTGGTGTTAGCCCAGAGTCCCTGGTTCCCTCCCTCTGCCATGGCAAGCATGGAACACAGGTGACAGAGCAGTTGGTGCCTTCACGGGCCAGCCTGACTCTACCAGGCAGATTTGTTAGTTGAAAGGCAGCTGGATGTTTCTAGATCTCTCTCCACCTCCTCCTCCTCTGCAGCCCCGCACAGAGCCACCAGGGTGGGGACGGAAGGGACGAGAATTCCGCTCCCACCCCAGCTCCGCTGGAACCCAGCTGTGCTTGCAGCCCTGGCCCTGCAGCGCCCCCTTGCGCTCGCCCCGCTACCTTGCACCCCCACCCCCACCTCCACCCCCATCCTCACCGCCACCCCCCTCCCAACTCCAGCCGCCGCGGGAGCCCTGATCTCCTTGTTGGCAACAGGCTTGCACTGAGCACCATGGCTCTGCCTGGGACGCCCTCCCAGATTCCCTGCTGCACCAGCTCACGTCCCTCCTCCCCTCCCTCAGCCCTTGGCCGGTCTGGATGCTGCTCTTCTA
>PVHT020000284.1:1126002-1140013 GCA_004024745.2 Catagonus wagneri | reverse complement strand
CCGCGGGAGCCCTGATCTCCTTGTTGGCAACAGGCTTGCACTGAGCACCATGGCTCTGCCTGGGACGCCCTCCCAGATTCCCTGCTGCACCAGCTCACGTCCCTCCTCCCCTCCCTCAGCCCTTGGCCGGTCTGGATGCTGCTCTTCTAGGTTCTGCAGCGCCCTCGCTTGGCCGGGCCAAGCACTGCTGCTGTGCCACGACTTGGCAGGGCAAGCTAGAGGCCCCACGGCCAGAAGCCCGTGTTGAACAGGGCGTTGATCTTTCCCTCGCCCCCCACCCAAGCCGTGCTGGGTTCGCAGGCTCCCCCTTTTCTCAAGTTTCCAGGGGGTCCTCTGGCCACAGGACTTGCGTGACACTTAGCTCATGCTGCCCCCTGCTGGTGCTCTGGCTCAACGCCCTTAGGACGAGCTAAACTGTGAGCTCTCTGAGGGCAGGAACCACGCGGGGTTTATTTTCCACGACTCCCAGACAGGTCCGAAGCCACAGAGATGCGCTGAGAAAATATTTGATTAAATGAACTAACGCCTCTGAAATTTGAAAGTTGCATTAACCCTGCCGCTGGAAAATACTGGCCCTGACCCCTGGAGCAGCCGTCACCATACCTGGGCCAATAATACTAACAGCAGTGAATACTAGTAGTAACTAATGCTTCCTAGGCACTGGGCACGTACCAGTGCTGGTTCTAACTGCTTGCCTGTATTTTCCAAAACCCACCACAGCCTAGAGACCTAAGGTATTATTATCTTCACGTCAACAGATGGGGAAACTAGGAGGCCCAGAAAAATTTGAGAAAGTTGCATGAGGCTAGGCTGGCTCTAAAATCTCTTTTATGAATCAGTCAGGGTGCTGCTGCTCTGCCCCAATAATAACAATAACTAATAATAGTAGAAGTAATCCTATAGCACTAATGTTTTTATCTTGTTATTTGTTTTACTTTATTATAGTTTTACTTAATTATTGCCTGTATTTACCATGATAACGTATTTTCTACACCTACCTTTTATTTTATTTACTTATTTTTTGTCTTTTTAGGGCTGCACCCATGGCATATGGAGGTTCCCAGGCTAGGGATCGAATCAGAGCTACAGCGGCTGGCCTACGCCACAGCAACAGCAACACGGGCTCTTTAACCCACTGAGCGGGGCCAGGGATCGAACCCGCATCCTCATGGATACTAGTTGGGTTCATTACCGCTGAGCCACAGCAGGAACTCCTAGACATACCTCTCTATGTAGCATTTACTATGTAGTGGGCACTGGTTCTAAGCACTTCAAAACATTAACTAATTTAATCCTCCAAACACCGTATGATTAGGTGCTAGTAATTATCCCCATTTTACAAATGAGGACACTGAGGTACAGAGAGGGAAAGTGACTTGCCCAGGGTCACCTAGTTGGTAAGCGATGCCGCTGGGGTTCCAGCACCCCGGCGTCTGGTTTGACTCCGCACCCTTAACCGTGAGGAAAGCATGGATCTTTGCCAGGGAATGGGGGGGTGGCATCAGCTCCTTGGCCTGAGGGTGTGCCTGCCCATAGAGGGCGGAAAGACAAAACATTGGTATCTGAGCAGGCTTGCTGGACTGGCCCAAAGTCAGGCCCAGTAGGAAGGAAGCCCTGTTGGGGGCCTGTGTGACTTCGAGAAAGTTGCTTGGTCTCTCTGTTCATTCATTTTCCCTTTGGTGTAACTGGGCGAGGTGATGGGCTCTCACAGGAGCTGTGACAGGCTTTGGGACATTCATCAGCAAGGAGCTGCGTGTCTTTGCATGGAAAGGGCAAAGGAAACTCTCGTACGCTTTCACCTCCCGGGGCTTGGATGTTGTGTGGCTGCCCTCCCCTGGCCCAGGCTGGTCTCTGCATTCCTGCCCACACAGAGTCCTTTGTCCACAAGGAAGGTTCTGTGTTGGCAGGCCTGGGGAGAGGAGGGCTTCTCCAGGGCTGTTTTCCTCCAGGTGGGGACAGGCCGAGTCTGCGACCTTGAGCAAGAGCAGACCTGCTGTCTCCTGATCATGCCTGCTCTTCCCGCTTGCTGGGCTGGGATGCGCGGATGAGCCATTCTTTCAATGCCGTTGTGTCTCTTCTGGTCCAGGTGCGGAAAAGGGAAGCTGGAAGATGGGGATGGAATCAACCTGAATGACATCGAGAAGGTCCTCCCAGCCTGGCAGGTAGGTGCAGGGGCAGAGTCTCCAATGGCGCCCGTGCCCCGGCCCTCCTGCAGGGCGCAGCAGGATGTGCGCCTGCCGTGGTAGGTGGGCCGGGCGGGTACCTGCCTTGGTGCGGAGCGTCCCGCTGTGACGTGTGGCAGCCTGCGCTCGGCTGTGCCGCAGGTGCTGGGGGCAGACCTGACAGCCCCCCAGAGATGAAATGGCCTGCGCCCTGGCGACTGGCATACTTGGAAGTTTTTGTGCCTTGACCCGAAACCTCTGGGGTGACGCAACCTGTGGCGTGTTTGGTGGCAGTGGCAGGGCTGCCATGGTTTCTAGCATGGTCAGGACTATTTTTGGGTCTTTGAAAAGCTGAGTTGTCCTGCCAGCCTCCGGGTGTCTGCTGTGCTCGCTGGTTTTGTCATTGATTGGACTCCTTACCCTGAATCAGGCCAGGCTGCAGGACGAGAGAATTTACTCAGCTAAGAGACAGTGACTCTAGGTCCCTGGATGCTTCTGGTGCTGGACTTTGGGCAGAAGCAGTAGGAATATAGCTGCTTGCGGGTATGAGGTTGGGCCTCCCGCAGAGGCGGGGAGCAGCAGATCCTCCTCGGTGACTGAGGCCACCCCGTGGTGACCTGTCACCACACTCACCTGAGTCTCTTCTTCTCTTCTGAGTCTCTCTTGCTATGTCACCTGCATCCATTCTTCTCTTCCACTCCCTTTGGGTCTTTCCCACTTTTTTGTTCATTATTCGTGCCTTGGGTCTATTAATGGGAAGCAATACAATATACAGTGAAGGCCTCAGCAGTCTTCTTTTTTTTTTTTTTTTATTTTGGTTGCCGCAAGCAGCAGCTTCATGTGGGATCGGTTCCCAGAACCTGGGCCGCAATGGTGAAAGCACCAAGTCCAAACCACTTGAAAGCACCAGACCACCAGGGAACTCCCAAGGTCTCAGCAGTCTGACCAGGATGTGACATGGGCTGGTTTTTCTTTGTGTCTTCCACTTGGAGTTTATGGCCCTTCTTGGATCTGTAGGTTGAGAGTATTCATCAAATATGGAAATTTTCAGTCTTTTTATCTTCCTCATCTCTCTGAGAACCCACTCCCTTCTGACTCCAATTATAGGCAGCCTGTGCTTCTTCATACTTTTCCATAGCTCACCGAAGCTCTGTTCATCTTTTTTAGTCTTTTTCCTCTCAGTGTTTCATTCTGGATAGTTTCTGTTGTTATGTCTTCATGTTCACTAATCTTTTCGTGCAGTGTCTCATCTACTGTTAATCCCATTCAGCATATCTTTCATTTCAGACATTGTATCATTCTAGAAGTTCAGTATGGATTTTGTTTTTGTATTTATCTTCCTTCTCTGTCCATGTTCATGCTTTCTCCTGTCTTCCTGAGCATATGGAACGTTTTATAAAGCTATTTCAATGTGCTTCTCTACTGATTCTGTCATCCATGTTGTTTCAGCAACTGTCTCTGTTAATTGATTTTTCTCCTGGGGATGGGTCATATTTTTCCTTATGTGCTTGATAATTTTATAGTAAATGTGGGATATTTGGAATTTTACATTGTTGGGTGCTGGATATTGTTACCATTGTTGTTGTTCATTAAAATATTTTGAACTTTATTCCAGGACATAGCTATTTTACTTCTAAAGAATTCGAGCCTTGCTTTTTAAGCTTTGTTAGGTGAAAAGCCATTAGTCTGGGGCAGATTTTCCCACTTTTGAGTCAATAGCTCTCTGAAGTTTCCAGCCAGTGCCCTTTGTGCTCGGAGGTACTTCTACCCTGTCAGCTGGGAATTTTAGTCATGGGTTATCTCTGAATTGTTCCATCAATTCCTTGCAGGTAGCTTTCCACCAGCCCTGGAAGTTTCCTCACACTTAGCCAAAGCCTCCAGGGCCTGTAATTTCTGGATCTCTCTCTGTGCAGCTTTCTCCTCTCTGGTACTCTGCTTTCCAAATTCTAGTGGCCTTGGACTCCCTGACGTTTGAACTCTGTCCCCTTAACTCCTTGAGACCACCAGGCTCTGTTTAGATTCGTCCCTGCATTACAGGCTGGAAATTCTCTGAGCACCAGACTGGGACACACATAGGGCTCATCTCATTGTAAGGAAAAGTGTGGTGACTTTATGGTGGAGAAAACTGGCAGGCTCCAACCTGCCCGGGTGACCGAGGTTAATGCCATTACTGTGGGATGGGTGGACACCGTGTGCGCCTGGTGTGCACAAAGAAAGCCCAGCCTCTTTCCTGGGGTTTTCCTGCCAGGGAAGCCCAGCCTGCATCTGGTCACAAAGAGCCAAATGGAAGGGCCTGGACGTGAAAGTCAGGGAAAGACTGAGGAATCATTAGGACTGGAGGGGATCGGAGTTTCTGTTGTGCAGCGGAAAAAATCCGACTAGTATCCATCAGGATGCGGGTTCAATCCCTGGCCTCGCTTAGTGGGTTAAGCATCTGGTGTTGCCGTGAGCTGTGGTGCAGGTCGTAGACACTGCTTGGATCTGGCATTGCTGTCACTATGGCTGTGGCTTTGGCCAGCGGCTACAGCTCTGATTCAACACCTAGCTTGGGAGCCTCCATATGCCGTGGGTGCGACACTAAAAAAAGGCAAAAAAAAAGATTGGAGGGTATTGAAGACGCAGATGACTAAATGCAATGTCTGCTCCTTTCTGAGATGATGGACCCAAAAGAAATAGAGACTTCGTGGGACAGTTGGAAAATGTGAATTGCGGCTTGCAGGTGGTGCACGGGTATTTCTTGGATAGTTATCCTGACTTGGGGGCTCTCTGATGGTTACGTAGGTGAGTGTCCTTGTTTTTGAGAATTACACACTAGAATATTTGAGGGATATGTGACCTCATGTCTTCAGTTTGTCCTCAAATGGTTTAGAAAAAGATGAGTGAGGAGTTCCTGTTGTGATTCTGGGGGTTAAGAACCTGACTAGTATCCATGAAGATGCCAGTCCGATCCCTGGCCTCGCTCAGTGGGTTAAGTTTCCGGCATTGCCATGAGCTGTGGTGTAGGCTGCAGAGGCGGCTCGGATCCCGCGTTGCTGTGGCTGTGGCGAAGGCCGGCAGCCGCAGCTCTGATTTGACCCTTAGCCTGGGGACTTCCATATGCTGTGGGTGTGGCACTAAAAAGACGAAAGAGAAAAAGGAAAAGATGAATGAAGAAGTTCCCTTGTAGCAAAACAGGTGAAGGATCCGGTATTTGCTGCAGCTGTGGCAGGTTTGATCCCTGGCCAGGGGACTTCCACATGCTGTGGGTGCAGCCAAAAAAAAAAAAAAGGGAAAGAAAGAAAAAAAAAGAAAAGATAGAGATGAATGGTGATGGTATATAGAATCCTAGATGAAGAGAGGAGTACATGTGGGGAAGCGTTAAGAGTCAGGGATCTGAGAAGGATGGAGGGTTCCTTGTATTGTTCTTGCAACTTTCCTATATTTGAGAGACAAACGATCACTAGGGCCTGGGCCATGGTGTGTGAGTCAGACACTGCTACCTGTGAATTGGCTCATGAAATACCCTTTAGCCTGGATCTGTTCTAAAATACCACAGCTGGAGTTCGAGTTGTGGCTCAGTGGTTAACGAATCCAACTAGGAACCATGAGGTTGCAGGTTCAATCCCTGGCCTCGCTCAGTGGGTTAAGGATCCCGCGTTGCTGTGGCTGTGGCGTGGGCCGGCAGCTACAGCTCCTGTTAGACCCCTAGCCTGGGAACCTCCATATGCTGCGGGTGCTGCCCTAGATAAGGCAAAAAGACCACAAAAAAGAAAAAAATCACAGCTAATATAAAGCTAATTCTGGTGCAAACATAAAAGTACACAGAAACCACCTCTTTATTGTTCCATTCTTCTTTTTTAAATTACTTAATGAATTTTATTACAATTATAGGTGTACAGCAATCGTCACAACCCAATTTTATAGCATTTCCACCCCAAACCCTCAGTGCACCCCCTGCCCCCAACTGGTCTCATTTAGAAACCATAAGTTTTTCAAAGTCTATGAGTCAGTATCTGTTCTGCAGAGAAGTTCATTGTGTCCTTTTTTTTAGATTCCACATGTAAGTGATAGCATTTGATGTTGGTGTCTCATTGTCTGACTGACTTCACTTAGTGTGATAATTTCTAGGTCCATCCATGTTGATATAAATGCTGTTATTTCTTTCCTTTTAATGGCTGAGTAATATTCCATTGTGTATATGTACCACATCTTCTTTATCCACTCCTCTGTCGATGGGCATTTAGGTTGTTTCCATGACCTGACTATTGTATAGAGTGCTGCAATGAACACTGGAGTACATGTGTCTTTTCGAGTCATAGATTTCTCTGGATAGATGCCCAGGAGTGGGATTGCTGGATCAAATGGTAATTCTATTTTTAGTTTTCTAAGGAATCTCCATACTATTTTCCACAGTGGTTGTACCAGTTTGCATTCCCACCAGCAGTGTAATAGGGTTCCTTTTTCTCCACACCCTCTCCAGCACTTATTGTTTGTAGACTTTTTGAGGAAGGCCATTCTGGCTGGTGTAAGGTGGTACCTCATAGAGGTTTTGATTTGCATTTCTCTAATAATGAGTGATGTTGAACATCTTTTCATGTGTTTTTTGGCCATCTGCATGTCTTTTTTGGTATCGCTCCATTCTTAAATGCCTTCAGCATTCGTTACTGATAGAACAAACATATTTGAGAGACGCCGATCTAGACGAGGAACTCCTTGCCCCAGACGAGGTGCTGACCCCTCGGTAGCCTTTGAGCTGGAAAGCTGGGGCATCCTGGCTGGAGAAATCACAGGTCTGACCGCTGCGGTTGGGGGACTGTCTCCCAGCATGTTGGGGAGCAGAGCAGAGGGTTTTTCATTTCCGCGAGAAGGGCAAGGAGGGCCGGGCCCTTACTTGGGGGAGGCAGCAAAGTGCAGGGGTTAAGGGGTTGGTTTGGGGACCCCATGGAATCCTGGTCCTGCCGCTGACTAGCCAAGGAGTCAGGTTAGCTTCTTTCCTTGCTCTGCCTCGGTTTCCTTCTCTGTTAAATAGGATGATAACAGTATCTACTTCCAAGTGTTGTCAGGAAGATGGAGCACATGAATTCACATGAAGTCCTGAGAACAGTGCCTGGCAACGTAGGAGGTGGCCCCTCTGCCGGTGGACAGGCTAGGGCCCCCCACTTTGTTAGGGGGGGAGGGAAGTCTCCTGTACCCTGTCCGCACCCTGTGCTCGTTCTGGGAGGCGTCCCCCGGACTGCAGAAGGATTGCAGCAAAGGCCAGGAGAATCAGATGCTGGGCGGCTGCCGTCAGCGTGTCACGTGACCTCTCTTCTGTGGGCCTTGGTTTACTCCTCAGTAAAATAACGCAGTAGGACTAGATCCGAGGTTTGAAAATTGTGAGGCTCTGGGGTTTCCCAGGGGTGCTGTTGGGGTGGGGTGGGGAGTGGAGCGGCTGAAAGAGCGGACTAGAGGGGACCGCCACTCACGCTAGCTCAGAATTGCTCTGCCCGGGTCTATACACATGGCTTCACCTGAAGAGATCATTCCACTCCTGAACAAATTCTGAAAATCATCAGACCCAAGTCCTTCTCAGGGTTCCTATTCTAGGGTTTTCTCTCAGAAGAAGTGTCCTTGGGCTCCAGGGCCCAGGTGGGATAAGATCTTAGAGATGCGGGGAGTGGCGGGCTTCACCTCCGGTCTCCATTCCTAGTCAGGACCCATGAAGTGGGAGTTCCTGCTGTGGTGCGGTGGGTTAAAGGATCTAGCGTTCCTGCAGCTGTGGCATAGCCGACGGTAGGCTTTTTTCCCTTGAGATCCATCCAAGTTGTGTGGCATAGCCGACGGTAGCCGCTCGGATTTGATCCCTGGCCTGGGAACGTCCGTCCACCACAGGTGCAGCCAAAAAAGAAAAAAAAGAAAAAGAAAAAGGAAAAGGATCTACAAAGTGAATGGGCTTTGATACCCCCCACACACTCCCCCCCATACGCATGCCGTGCACGGAGCCAACTTCACCCTCAGAAAACTACCCATGGATAAGTCCCTGAGCAACTACACAGCTTTCTGTGTCTTCCTCTAGATCTGCTGTATTTGTCATCTTATTGCTGTGTAATAAATGCCTCAAAATTCTACAGCCTAAAAGAACAAACATTTATTATCCTGCATAGTTTTCAAGGATCAGGAATCCAAGAGCATCTTAGCTGGGCAGTTCTGGCTCCGGGTTTCTCACAAAGCTGTAATCAAGGTGTCAGCTGGGGCTGCAGTCATCCGGGACTGGAGGAGCCAGGTCCATGGTGGCCGCCTCGCGCCACAGAGAGCATAGCCTGGGGACCCCAGCCCATCCGTGGTAGTCAGGGGCCTGAGCAGAGTTGAGTGGGTTTCCTAGGAGCTTTCTGAGATGAAAGATAGGGTTTGAGGAGTAGAAAGAAGCCCATGGCCTCCCCTCCCCACCTGGAGGCACAAAGAAAAGGTGGGTGGCTGGAGGAGGGTAGAGGGAGAGGGTTGGCCTGAAGCTCGTTACCCACCTGCCCTCCACTGCTTCCACCCGGAAGAGGGGCAGATATTTGTCGGTCCTGACGCTCGGTCCATCCCTCTGCCTCTGCGTCTTTTGGCCATTTCCCAGCCGAACGTTGACCTGAACCTGGTTATGCTCTTGTTGGTGTGACAGCCAAGATGTACATCTTCTTTTTTTACCTTCAACAAAACAAGATTTTTCAGTTATCTGCTGCGTTGGGATACTATCGGCCCTGGCATTGATATCAAACCAACCCAACCCCCAGATCTCAGAGAGCGTCACACACAAGATCTTATTTCTTACTTACTGAGATTTCTTGCCAAAGGAGGGGCTCGGAGGTCCAGCTGGATTCCATTCTGTGGCCCTGTCATCTCGACAGCACCCAGGTGGCCCCGGGCAGGGACAAAGGGACAAGCTCCTGGTCTCAAATGCTTTGGCCCAGAAGTGTCGCTTGGACTCACAGCCCATTGGACAGAACTGATCACATGACCCCACGCAGCAGCAAAGGGGCTGTTGGGGGTGGGGGGCAGGAAGCAGTCAGGTGAGCGGCGGTGCCCCTTTCCCTCCCTTGCTCACTTAACTCATCTTCACGGGTGGGTTCTTCGCATTAGCCTTTCAGGGAGAGAGAGGAAACTGCGTATGATCTAGCTGACCAGGAGGGGCACAGTCTAAAAGAGAAGTGAGACGCACGCTCCAATGACAACAGTGCAGAGTTGCACCTGTAAATGCCTGAGCAGATGCTGGTGCTTGGCCCAGGTCAAAGTCCCCATAGAGGGACGTCTGGTCCCCTCCCTGCCTGCCCAGTGCTGGAGAGTCTCTGCAGCCTGGGGCTTGAAAGAATGCCTGAGTGCAGGGCCGAGGGCCCCAGTGGCCCCCTAACCTAATGCCTGTTATAGATCCCCGGGGGCTCCAGCCTATCTCTCACTGCGGGGCGGGGGGGGGGGGCACACACATGGGCACAAGGCACAGTGAGTGGTCCTCAGTGGGAGGGCCTCAGCCTGAGGGCGGATGCTGAGGCCTGGGTCCAGCCTACCCCACCCCCCGCAGCCGAAGGAGAAGACTTGCCAGTGGGCTGTGAGTCCAAGTGACGCTTCTGGGGCCAAAGCATTTGTTCCTGTTGTGGCTCAGCAGGTTAAGAACCCGACTAGTATCCGTGAGGGTGTGTGTTCGATCCCTGGCCTTGCTCATTGGGTTAAGGATCTGGCGTTGCTGTGAGCTGTGGCGTAGGTCGCAGGTGCGGCTCGGATCCAGGCATTGCTGTTGGCTGTGTTGTAGGGGAGCAGCTGCAGCTCCGATTTGATCCCTAGCCTGGGAACTCCCATATGCCGCAGGTATGGCCTGAAAAAGAAAAGAATTAATAATAATAATAAATAAACAAAGCTGAAAACTCTATCCTGGTCTAGACCTGCCTGGGTGCATTTGCACAGTGAGCCGTGGGTCCAGGAGCCCCCACTGCTGGGACTCAGGGCCCTGGAGCCAGCCAAGAACCTGGGGCAGCAGGGCAGACAGTAGGTGCCCACGTCTGCTGGGCACAGTCCTCCACTCATAAAAGCATTCAGTTGGTCAGTAAAGGCTGATGCCGGTGAGGGTGACTGTCCCCACCATCCAGCTCTCTGTGGTGACAGCTGAGGGAGAGGAGCGAGTGAGCTGGGCTGACAGCCAGCAGCCAGATTTTAGGATCGCAAACACTCGGCTACCTCAGGTGACCTGAGGCTAGCTTCGCCCCCCAAGAGCAAGGGGTGTGTGTGTGTGCTGGAGGCTTCGAGCGTGGTGACATGAATTCGGGAGGATATCCATCATGCGGGGTGCAGCCAAAGGATGAGGCGGAAGCTGTGACCCATAGAGCTGGGCTCAGCGTGGAGTCCTGGGGGTTCCGCCTGCATTTTTGGCATCTCTGTTGTGAACCGTGGAAGGGGGCTGGCCGGCCTGCCATGCTGGCAGTGATGTGTAATCAATTGTAATCCCGCTTCCCTGTGGCCCCAGGGTCAGGTGTGCCTGCTGCAAAGGCCGCAGGGGACAGATGGCTGCGCCGTGACCTGCTCCCATTAGAGGGCGCCGGCGCACCGCTCTGGAGGCTTTGCCCGCGTGTTGTAGCTCGTCCCCAGCGGCCAAACTTGTCCTTGCCTCACTGGTGCTCAGCATACAAGCATGGTGCTCAACTCTGTCCCCCAAATGACCCAGGCCCTCCAGTCTCAGGCCCTTCTTCGCACAACAAGGGAGGGGAAGAGAGGCAGTGAAGGAAGCAGCCCACACAGGTGAAGGACAGCACCCGCTTGGTTCGAGTGTCCCCTGCTGTGCACAGCCTGACTTTCCTGCAGGGGACCGTCTGCACCCCTCCAGTCCTCAGACCCCTGGGAACACGGGGCAGCCCCCGGGAGGTTGAGCCTCTGTCAGCTGCACAGACAAGGAGGGTGCTTGCTGATGGAGTGAGGGGTGCTGGAGGCGTTCGCCACACCAGACTGGTGTGGGCTTGGGGGTGGCAGAGTGCTGGCTTCTGCCCTTGGAAGGTTAGGTGGCAGCTGTGCTGAGGGGGAAAGAGGGCGCTCCATTAACTTGACAAGGTGACAGCAAGGGAATTGAATGTGATGGGTTCCGGCCTCTCCTTGCACAGGCCCTCCCCTCCCCTCTGGCCCCAAACCTCCAGCCCAGACACCCCCCCACCCCACCCCACCCCCGGCTCCTTCCCCCTGAGCTGTGGTAACTGGAACAATTTCTCTTCAGCGTCTCCTCAGGTTACCAGAGCTCAGGGGTCACATAGCCTCCGGGCCCCATAGAAGTACTGTCTTCTGTTCCCCACACAGCACTGGAGGCTTCAGCATCTTAAACAAAACCCCAGCTAACAGACATTGTTTTTGAATTATCCTGGGTCTTAACCGAGGCTTTTGAAAAGGACACATTTTGAGGCTTCTCTTTGAATTCTCTCGTCAGACGAGCGTTACCTCTGCTGTCTTTTGTCTGACAATAGGAACTGCATTAAGCCAACTTATTTCCCCTTTTGCCTTCCTGTTAGGAAATTTTGAAACTGAATTCTGTGTCTGTCGGCAGTTGATTCTGAGCTCGCCCTGACCTGGTCGGACCCGTTGCTCTGACCCTCTGGTGACTGACCTAGTTTAGTGAAGTCCAGCATGTGGAGACCCACTGCTGGGGTCCACGTGGCGCACCCACTGAGCAAGAAGCATTGCTAAGTCCAGTGGGATTTCTGGCCTCACGGATGTGCCCAAGGCCCGCTACACGGAGGGGCCCGGAAGGCCCAGGGAAGGTAAAGTGGGGTTTCTGACCTCGTGCCAGCGTGTCCGAGTGCTGTCTTCACACAGAACCCAGAAGAGGACAGGAGACCCGCTGACAGAGGGGCAGTGAGACTTGGGGTTAAGCACCCCATTTACCTTCTTGGACCTGATTAAAGACAGGATGAGAACCACCCCCATGCCCCCAGGAATCTGAGGGACAGATGAGCTTTCAGAGTGAAAATCACTGCCCTCCAGAACGATGGCTGGGCTCCCCGCAACCCCAAGCCACTGAATGCTTGGAGGAATGAAAATGCGGGAGCAGCCCTGTCCCTCCAGCAGGTGGCGCTGTTGCAGTGTGAACGCAGGGTGGGTGCCCCACACTGGACTGAAGAAGGCTGTAAGCCCAGTTCCCAGCCCTTCGGATTGGAAGGAGTGACTTTATTGTTCCCTAGAGCTATGCCAGCTCTGTTGCCAAGTCTTCTGGAAACTTCCAGGAAATGCTAACTCACAGACATAAGGGTTATTAAAATATCCTGAGATGCTAAGGAGCAAAGTCGTGTAAAAACTAAGTCCCACCTCACTCCTCCAGGCTGCTCCTTGTCCCCTAGTCCTGCTTCACGTCCCTTCTTGGTCCCAGGGGAGGTACGGTGTGACTTCATTAGTTGAGTCCGCCAGAACTGACTGGGCACCTTTCTTGTGGACCAGGTACGGTCTTAGCCACGATGGACTGAGCTTTTTTGTTTTTGCTTTTTTTAATTTAATTTTATTGGCATATAGTTGACTTAGAATGTTGTATTAGTTCCAGGTGTATACCCAAGTGAATCAGTCACACGTAAAAACGTATCCATTCTTTTTTCCCATATGGGTCATTACAAACTTTTTTTTTTTTGTCTTTTTGCCTTTTATGTAGAGCCACACCCGCGGCATATGGAGGTTCCCAGGCTAGGGGTCTAACGGGAGCTGTAGCCGCCGGCCTTCGCCACAGCCACAGCAACGTGGGATCCGAGCCGCGTCTGCGACCTACACCACAGCTCACGGCAACACCGGATCCTTAACCCACCGAGCAAGGCCAGGGATCAAACCCGCAAGCTCATGGTTCTTAGTTGGATTCATTAACCACTGAGCCACGAAGGGAACTCCCATTACAAACTATTGAGTAGATTTTCCCGGGTTATAATGACTAGGTTCTCAGTAGTCAGTGAGCATATGTTGCGTATATGTTATTCCCACCTTCCGAATTCTTCCCTCCCCGCAGCGGTTTCACCTATGGAAGCCATAAGGTTGGTTTTGATGGACTGAATTCAAATGCAATGGCCACTGCCTTTCCAGTGAGCCAGGACACGCAATTCTCCTGATGCCCCCATAACGAGCATCTAGCAATGACTGTATCGCCGTGCAAGCAATGGCATTCTAGGTTCCAGGAACCGGGAGTTGCTTTCTCTTTCGATCTTACTTATCTTTGCATCATCGTGTCTGTGGAGTGTGTGCCATTGCTGGTCTCCTTTTACAGAGTGTGTTGACTCTGGTCCCATGTCACCTTTCCTCAGGAGGGGCCTTCTGAACTGCCTGTTCTGTACTCCTCACCCCCCCCTTTATTTCTCTCCATAGTGCTCATCACACATGCTTTATTTATTTTTGTGGTCTGCATTCTCCCACTGGAATGTTCCATTCCCTGAGGGTTCATACAGTGCTCCTTAAATATGGGGTGAATGACAGGAGAACCTACTTGCTCCTATAAGTAGACTCGGTCCTGGTGTCCCCGTCCCATCCGCAACCCCCCCTCCATCCAGAACCCAGGCCTCTTTCACAGGGGGACACCAGTTGAGCTCCGTGTCTGCACATATCATTTCTGAATTCTTATAACTGCCCCGTCAAGGGTAGCTGCTACTCTTATCGTCGTCGCGCAGACAAGAAAACAGAGATCAAATACCTGGCCCCAAATCGCATGGCTTACAAATGGGGGAGTGGGACTGGAATTCAGGCAGCCTGGCGCCCCTTTGTAAGGAGTGACGAGGAGGAAGAGGTGAAGGAAAACCATTTTCTAATTCTAGGCGACTCCAGTCACGTACAGCAAGTGAGGGGTGAATGTCATTTCCTTAATAAGCAAGAACAAGAAAATGGATATCTTTTTTTTTTTTCTCTAGCGCTAAAGG
>PVHT020000284.1:1106189-1120668 GCA_004024745.2 Catagonus wagneri | reverse complement strand
GCCGCGGGGGAGGGGGGCCGCGGGGGAAGGGGGGCCGCGAGGGAGGGGGGCCGCGGGGGAATGGGGAGAGATGAGCAGTGTGTGTGGCACCTCCCTGTCGTCTGCCTCCACTTCCCAGGCTGGCCAGGGTTCTGCAGGCAGCAGATGGGCAGACGGAAGAAGCATGTGTGAGTGGCCACTGGGCCCCTGTGCTTTGCAAGGGACTGCCAGCGGGGGGGATGCCACAGGCTGGGTGGCAGCGCGCCCTGTCCCCTGCCCCCATGGAATCACAGCCTGTCGGGGGCTGGAAAAGGCCTGCGCAGACCCTTTGCCTATCGCCCCGTTACACAGACAGGGGAAACTCGGACCCCGAAAGGTAAAGATTTTACCAGGCTTCCTGTTGCCCTGCTTACAAATCCTTCAGTGATTCCCCAGGTTGTATGGAAAAATCTCAGACTTTCCTATGGCCCCCGTGCCTGATGGCCTCCTAGCCTTCTCTCCTGGGACCTCCTGCCGTGCGCTCCAGCCTTTGACTAGTTAATGGGCCCTGATCCAGCAGCACCAGCTTCCCCCTGCCCCGCACTGCATGTGCCTACCTGCTGCATACCTATTCTCACCCCTATAAACGGGCCGCCCTGCACCTCACTGGGCGCCCGTGTGTCTCTCCCACACATACGTACCTCTCCCCACACCACACGCTGCACATCCTACTCACTTTTGCAGCCCTTAGGACACCAGTTCTCCAAGTGTGGTCCTCAGACCAGTAGCATGAGTATCACCTGGCAACTTGCTAGAAATGCAAATTCTGGAGTGCTCGTCGTCATTGTGGCTCAGTGGAAACTGACTGGCATCTATGAGGATGCAGATCCGATTCCCGGCCTTGCTTAGTGGCTTAAGGTCTGACATTGCTGTGGCTGTGGTGTAGGCCAGCGGTTTCAGCTCCAATTTGACCCCTACCCTGGGAACCTTCATATGCTGTGGGTGTGGCCCTTAAAAAAAAAAAAGGAAAGAGACGCAAATCCTTAGCCTCCCCCCACTTCATTCCTACTGAACAAGCAACTCTAGGGGTGGGGCCCGTGAGCTGTGTTTTTAACAAGCTCTCCTGATGGATGCTCGAGTTTGAGAAGCAGTGCCTGAGGACCTACTTGTAGGCCCACTGGCCTTTAATAAATTCTCCCCCCCTTTTTAAAAAAATTAGGATCTGTTTGACAGCATTGTGCAAGTTTAAGGAGGATGAGATCTTGACTTGACACATTTATATGGCAGCGTGATAGGCATTGTAGGGTTGGCTAAGACCTCTACCGGGTCACAGAATTAGCATTTCTTCTAGTGTTGGCAACAAGTAAGCTCCAGTCTCTTGGCACGTTTAATGTTTATACCAGTTCTCTTGTCTGTCTTGGTAACTTCTTGCTAATGTTGCCAGTAATTGACATCATCTATCACTTTCTGTTTGGTGAGGACATATTTGGTTGTTTGTTCTTTTTTTAAAATTTCTTTCTTTCTTTTTTATTTTATTTCTTTTATCTTTATAGGGCCGCACCCGAGGCATATGGAAGTTCCCAGGCTAGGGGTTGAATCAGAGCTGCAGCTGCCGGCCTACGCCACAGCCACAGCAACGCGGGATCCGAGCGGCGTCTGCAACCTACACCACAGCTCACGGCAATGCCAGATCCTTGACCCACTGAGCGAGGCCAGGGATCAAACCCACATCCTCATGGACACTAGTCAGGCTCATTAGCCACTGAGCCACAGCAGAAACTCCTATTTATTTGTTCTTTACCGTTATTTTGCTCAAATGGAGGACAAAGAATCTTACCCTACTTGATAACCGAGGGTGTGGATTTTGCAAAGGGCCGAGTAAGTCAGGAAGAACATAGTCCCCCAGACTCTGGCACTTGCTCCTGTCACTGGCCTTGCTCCAGGTGGATGACCTGTTGGCCCCAACAGCCCTGGATGGGCCCCTATGGATTAGAGTTCCCGGGGGGCGGGGGGCTCATTACCTGACCCTCAAATTTAGAAATGTCAGCAGACACCCCAGTAACACCGTGTGTTTTCAGGTGGTCAGAGCCACTGCCTGGGATAGAATTGTGGGGGCAACCTTTGTTTCAAGAAAGATGGGAATCCTGTGCTGTTGGGACCACACTGCCGTGTGTGCAGCAGACTTGTCATCCTCAGTGTGCTGGGCAGCAGCTGATGGTGAAGGGGGTTTGTTTCTGAACTCAGAGCCTCTGTCGGTAGCCGGCAATGTCCCTGAGCCATAGTTAGTGGCGAGAGGAAGCTGACCTGGGGATAAAACAACAAACACTAGCTTCTGTCTACAAAGGGAATAATCAAAAGTGGATGCTAAATAGACTATAAATAATAACAGTAACGTAGTCACAGCTCTAGCTAAACAGACTATGGAAAAGCTGGACTTTGAGATCTGTCGAGAAAACAGTTCTAGCCTTTCCCGCTGAGGTTCGGTGTTCGGACTTCTGGAGCAGAGGGCTGATGAGGACAGAGCCCTGGCCCAGCGACAGGCCAGCCTGAGCCTCTGAGCCTCGCCATCCCACTTCCTGTGACGTAGGAGAGAGGGTTCTGCCATCCTTTGGGACGCAGCCCTCTATCCCCCCGCCTTATCCACTCTTGGGGTGCTCCTAGCAGGAAAGACCTCAGTCGATGACTGACGCATGCATTCTCGTGTCCCCCGAAGACCTCCCCTGTCCTCTTGGCACCGTACCCCCCCGGAGGGTTCAGCCCCACGGTGGGACCACAGGTGGCCCTGTTCCTTCGTCTTCCTCTGCCTCCCAGGCTCCGCGCACTCCCCGGAGTCTATAAACCTCGAGTGTTTCCATTACTGCTGAGGAATTCAATTTAGCATTCTGCTGCTTGTCTCGGAGCCTGTTGGGGGTCCCAGAGGGCTCCCCGCCTGGCGGGGAGCCAGGGAGAGGTAAATGGGGGCCCCATGCTGCCCGGGGACAGGCACGGTGATGCCGACGACTGCCGGCGCTGAGGATGTGGGGCCCCAGTCGCCCCGAGAGGCCCGGGGCTGTCAGCTCACATGTTCTGTGTTGAGTGGCTGCTCTGACATAGACGCGACCTCAGGTGGGATAGAAGCCAGAGCCTGCGGGGGCCCAGCCCCGCTCACCCTCTGCCTCCGTGGCTCAACGTCCTCATCTCTCTAGGGTGAAGGCGTCAGAGCCAGTGGTCTCAATAGCCATTTCTACCTTCTTACATCCTGGGGCTCGGATTAAGCTCCCTCAGTCCCGTGGCTACCGGGTGAGGCCCCTGGTGCAGGTGGGATTCAGGAGACGTGGGCTGGGAAGACGTCACGCCTTCCTGGGCAGGTGGGCCCCAGAGAATTAATCCATCCACCCACTTTTTCCAAAAGTAGTACCCATCTGTAGTTAACACAAATTAAATAATTAAAGGATACTTGTAAAAAAATAATTAATAGTGAATAGTTAAATAATAGTTTTTAAATGCTAAAGATACTAAAAAAAAGAAAAGAAAACCTGCTAAAAACTAAGCAATTCTAAACAACCTATAACAGGAGTTCCCGTTATGGCTCAGAACCTGACTAGTATCCATAAGGCCGCCGGTTCGATCCTTGGCCCCGCTCAGTGGGTTAAGGATCTGGTGTTGTTACCAGGGGTTGTGAAGTAGGTCGCAGAGCCGGCTCAGATCTGGCGTGGCTGTGGCTGTGGTGTAGGCCGACAGCTGATGCTCTGATTTGACCCCTAGCCTGGGAACGTCCATATGCTGAGGGTGCAGCCCTAAAAAGGGCGGACACACAAACACACACACACACACACACACACACACTGTCTCTCTCTCACACACACACAAAGAGAGAAAAGAAAGTTGTGGCCACTGAGCGAGGCCAGGGATCGAACCCACATCCTCATGGATCCTAGTCGGATTCATTACCACAGCATCACCGTGGGAGCTCCACACTTTGCTTTTCACTGTCACGTGTCTTTAGCTTCCTTGATCTTCCTTTGTCTTTATGACCTTGACATTTTTTTTTGAAGAGGACAGGCCCATCTTTGCGTCGAAGGTCCATCGGTTTGGGTGTGTCTCTGCTTCCTGGTCACTGAATCATGCACTGTGCCCCCGCCCCCCACCGCCCCCGACCCAGTGCCTCACAGAAGGGAGCACAGGGTGCTGCCTTGGTGACTTAAGGCTGACCACCTCCTCGGGTGGTAAGTTCTAGGCCTGCCCCTGACAAAGTTACCACGTTTCCCTTTGTAATTAATAAGTGTCTCGTAGAGAAATGTTGGAGACCATGCAACTGACTATTTCTGGTAATATTTTTACCCACCAGTTTTACCATTCATTGATGGTCCTTGCCTGAAATAGCATCAGGATGGCTGGCAAATGGTGACTTTTCTAATTTCTTCTCCTTATTTTAGTTGACTTTTTACTGTAAGGAAGGTCGATCCTTCCTTCCTTCCTTCTTCCCTTTCTTTCTTCCTCCCTTCTTTCTCTCTCTCTCTCTCTTTCTCTCCCTCTTTCTCCTCTATTTATTTGTGTCCATTTTTATGATTTTTATGTTACTCTAGGGATTATAATCTGCTACTATGATGACTTATTTTGATGCTCTAGTTCTCTCAGATTTGACAGGAGGGAACCCCTCCAGACCCTCGTCTGCGTCTCTCCGAAATGTCCTGATTATCCTTTGAATACTTCCTTATTTGCTGGTGCAAGGAGTTGCTCCAAGCTTACTCGGTACTTCCTTTGCCCTTCTCTGGAATCCATCATTTTCCATGGAGCCTGGTACTTTTTCGTGGGCGGTATTTTTGGAAACCTGGATCCAGGGGCTGCGTACACTTACTATTACTGAAGCCCCTTGTCTGTTGACCCGTTTCTCGCTCCCATTTTCTGAACACCTGTGTCCCCGGGTCAGAGCGTCTCTTATTCAGCTTCTCCAGAATATTAAATCTTGCCTGCGGGTAGGGACTGAAGGATGGTTGCGTGGCTGTGTGGGGTGTAGGAGGGGACTTGGGGAGCCCCGTATTCAGACTTTCACGCAATTCTGCTGTTTCCTCCCAGCATCTGGTAGTGGTGCCTGGTACCCCCAAGCCCTGAGCTCCCCGGAGGTCTGCAGGCTCAGCCAGTGCATTGCTTATCAATACCCCTCTCTGCTAAGTTGCCTGCTACTCCTGCATTCACTTTCTGTCCTCCCTAAGTGTTGTGAAATCTCTTTCTCTGTGCTTTTAAAACTTTTTTAATCAGTGTGAGAGGGGGAGTTGAAATAAGTGCATGTGTCAATCCACCGTATCGAGTCAGAGGTCTAATTTGGCTGGATTTGAATCATCAGAGAAAGAGAGAGCCTTGTAGGAGACACCGAGATTAAGGTGCTTGTCGGGAGCAGAAGTGGGAGCAGATGTTTGTATCTGGGAATAAAGGGATGCCTCTGAGTCCAGGCAGGGGGATCGGCATGTGGCTGAGACCTAGACATGTTGTCATGGGACTTAGGCTATGAAAGAGGCAGCAGAAAAACAATGGGGGAGTCCCCGTTGTGGCACAGTGAAAACGAATTTGACTAGCATCCATGAGGATGCGGGTTCAATCCCTGGCCTTGATCAATGGGTTAAGGATCCAGCATTGCTGTAAGCTGCGGTGTAGGTCACAGACGCGGCTTGGATCTGGGGTGGCTGTGGCTGTGGCTGTGGTGTAGGCCAGCAGCTGCAGCTCTGATTTGACCCTTAGCCTGGGAACTTCCATGTGCCATCAGTGCAGCCCTTAAAAGCAAAAAAAAAAAGGAGAGAGAGAGAGAGAAAGGGGCAGCAGGTTGTACCGAATGCCAATAAAGAGGTTCTTTTCTTTCGTATTGTTCAAAGAACTCCAAGAGAGGAGATACACATGCTACGCACACAAACACACGCACACACACACACACTAGCTGTCTGAGAGGCCTGGGGAAATCTGCTTGGATTCAGACTTTATAGAGACATTCACTCCCACACGAGAACCGAAAGCCACCAGGGCCAGTACAGTCCAGGACCCCAGGGTAAGCCCACTGGCCCGGCTAGTTAGGATCCTAGGCACACACCCTGCCTAGCTGGGCCTATGACCCCTCCTGGCGGGAAGGACTTTTCCCCAGCAAGTATCCAGCACAGTCCTTGAATCAGGATTCTTGCCCAGCACATACCTTGGGCAGGACTAGACATATGTTCGGAGCTCAGTAAGTCACCAAATCATAGAACGGTTGTTAAGATGCCAGAGCAGATGTGGGAGCCAGCTGTGTGCAAAGGGCAGGCAACACGGCCTCTCGCAGTTACCCCTGCAGGCCACCAGGTCATTGCTGGCCCCTCTCCTGTGGAGTTGCCTGGTCTTCTCCTCTTTGGCTAAGAAATGGGATCCCCACCCACCCACCCGCAGCGGCAGACTTGCCGTAGAAGCCCTCATATAAAGTGCAGGCTGTCCTCGTCTTTTGCCGATTCGCATTTCAACAGTCCACGCGGTCTGCAGTTCCTGAAAACCGTTTGTGTAGAACTTCTGGTCCCTTTAAGCTGCTTACTTGGGAGTTCCTGCTCATTTCTGGAAATGCTGAAATAAGCAAGGCTGCCCCTTAAGGGCAGGTGGGCAGGGCTTCTGGCATCACGCGTTACACCCAAGTCATAGAGGGAAGTGCCCCAGAGAGCCAGCTGGGGCTGGCACAAGGCTGCTCTCTGTGCAGTTCTGCCAGCTGCTCCTCGCCCGAGGGACTCAGCGCCCTGCAGAGCAGAACCTCCGGGGACGTCCTGTTACCTGGAGACTCTCCATTTCCAGCCGATCACTGGCAAGGGCATGTCCTATTGACAAGCTGTCACCTCGGGCTGCGATGTGCAGGATAACACTGGGGCCAGGGGGCAGGGGGTGGCAGGAAGGGTCAGATAAGAGCAAGCTCAGGGGGACACGAAGGATGGCTACTTAGACCAGCTGGAGAGAACACGGGCCATTTGACTGCCTCACTCGTAGTGCCCGGCGTGAGGACCGGCCAGCGTCAGGCTGTGGAGCAAGAGTCGAAATCTCTGCCCGGACATCCATCCTGGGGACCACTTAGCGTCCTGACCCATGAGGAAAGCATTGTAAACACCTCATGCTCAATGTGGAGACCAAGTCCCGCGCCCCTCCCTGCGGGCATAGGCTGCACCCAGCGGCACGCAGGGGTCCAGCCTCAGATCCGGGGCTCAGGATCCATAGGTCACTGCTTTCATACCACCGCCCTTTCATTTTTGATGGGTTCTCAGCACGGGTCCTTGCATGAGGCTCCCAGGACATCTGTTCACTAACATGGTCTGGAATTTCGCTAGGGCTCAGCGTCACTTAGATGTTTCCGGAAAGACTTCACCACTAAAGGCTGTGCACGTTAAACATTCTATAGAAAGGAAGTTAGAAAACAAGAAGAAAGGAGATTTTTTTTTTGAAGGGCAACGTGTGGCATATGGAAGTTCCCAGGCTAGGGGTCGAATCAGAGCTGCAGCTGCCAGCCTGTGCCACAGCTACAGCCACAGCCGTGTGGGATCCCAGCCATGTCTGCGATTTGTGACCTGCATAGCAGCTCACGGCAACGCTGGATCCTTAACCCACTGAGCGAGGCCAGGAATCGAACCTGCGCATCCTCATGGATACTAGTCGGATTCGTTCCCGCTGAGTCACACCAGGAACTCCTTGTTCTCTGTTCTAAGTGCTGTGCTATTGGGCGGACCTGTGAGGCCCATTTTCCTCCCAAAAGATGGCCTTTTGGAAGGTGTGCCTGGACCAGCATGGCCACTTGGTGCAAATTAGAAAATAGTATTCCTTCCTCCTGTTACCCACGCAACAGCCTCTGCCTGAAATTATCAAAAATGCCTCCGATCGATGCCGGCTGAGAGGACCACCTCCTGGAGTTGTGTGATGTGAGTTCAAGCAGCAGCTGCTCCTCGTTTTAAGCCAGTTTCACACCCAGGAGCTTGCGTTGACTACCTAGACCACCATTCCACGGAGAGCCAGACTTTTGAGTTTTGAACATTTCCAGCTAAAGGGAACCTCCCTTGGCGAAAACCATCTAACAGCAGAGAAGGAAGGCAAGGTGACCTGTTTCTTCAAGAGGAAGGAGACGTGGCCATCGAATGTTCTAGAATGTGACAGTGTTAGTCCTGAAAGGACCCTTCTGGTCATCTAGTCCAGCTCCTTTTGTCTTGCGCTTGGGAAAGGTGAGGCCCGGACAGATGCCCCTGGTCTGAGCACAGGGTTCTCTGTCTGCCCCATACAGAGGCGACGAGCTGGATTCTAGAGGCTGTTGCCCAGTCAAGGGTCCCCATACCTGGGAGAGAGAGTCCTGCGGACTGGGAGGGACTGAGCGCAGAGGTGATTTGCACAGAAGAAAATCTGCTACCAGGTTCCCCAAATTCTTCCAAGCCCTGCGCAGGCCTCTAGTGGAACCATTCACCTGTTCTGGCCCAAGGTCAGTCACTCGGCACAAAGCTCTGCTTAGGGAGACGTTAGTGAGATTTGCTCACGTGTGTCAGTAGTATGTGTTTCCTTTTGAAAACTTCATTTCAACGACCCTCAAAGTTGGTCATAAGAAGCAGACATTCTGGGAGCTTCCATTGTGGCTCAGTGGGTTAAGAACCCAACCAGTATCCATGAGGATGCTGGTTTGATCCCTGGCCTCCATCAGTAGGTTAAGGATCTGGAGTTGCCACAAGCTGTGGCGTAGGTCTCGGCTGTGGCTTGGATCTGGTGTTGCTCTGGTTGTGGCTATGGGTACAATTCAGCTCCTAGCCTGGGAACCTTTGTATGCCGTGGGCGTCGCCGTAATAAGCAAAAAAAAAAAAAAAAAAAAAAAAAAAAGCAGCAGCAGACATTCTGACAGCAGAATCTTCATAGTCTTGGACCCCGTCCACCCCACCCAGCCCAGCCAGGGCACAGTGACTGGTCAGGGTCTGTTCCCATGAGGGGCAGCTGTCCCTCTTCACCCATCCCAGTGCTTACACACACACACACACACACACACGCACGCACACAAAGTATTCTCGACATGCTAAAAATGCTGGGAACAATTCATTCCAGTACTTGACCTTTAGGGCAGCTCAGTGGCCTCTGGATCATTATTTTGCCTCAAAGAGTACCCTTCGGGGTCAAAGCAGAAACATTTGCTTGGCAAGAAAAGAGAAGATGTTCCTTTATGCGGCCTTTCCTGGCGGCAAGAAAAGGGACATTGTTCCAGCAGGCTGGTGTGTGGTGTGGTCGAGGAAGTGCCTCCCGCCCCTTCAGCAAGGTCCTTTTAGGACACCCCGGAGGGCGGCAGCATCGGTGGCTGGCCACGTGGGTCAGCCTGGCCGCTCAGGTTGAGCAGGATGTCCGCACACCAGAGGAGGAAACCTGACCGGTGGAAGATACAGGGCCGGGCAGATCGACCCAGGGGCTGGGGAGGCCTTGCTGGGTCAGTGGGCAAACTGGGCAGGGGGACCTCTGTGCCACCGGAAGAGATGACTTCAAGCTCTTGGGCAAAGAATCAAGTTAGTCACTCAGGATTGTGGTGCAGGGGGCAAACGATCTGGCTTGTCTCCTGATGTTGCTGGTTCAGTCCCCAGCCTGGCCCCGCGGGTTATGGGTCTGGAGTTGCTGCAGCTGTGGTGTAGGTCGCAGCTACAGCTTGGATTCGATCCCTGCCCAGGAACTTCCGTATGCTGCAGAACTTCCATATGCTGGCCAAAAAAGGAAAATACATAAATATATATATTTTTAAAGTTAGTCACTCAGAAGGACATCTTCCTTTGGTCCTAGCGTCAGCATGGTGTGCAGCCACAACCCCGTCTCTGCAAAGCTGAGAAGAACTTATTTCAAGCTCTCTGAAATGATGTGCTCGGTCCTTGCCGCATGTTAGAATCGTTGGGGAGGAGTTCCCGTCATGGCGCAGTGGTTAACAAATCCAACTAGGAACCATGAGGTTGCGGGTTTGATCCCTGACCTTGCTCAGTGGGTTAAGGATCTGGCGTTGCCGTGAGCTGTAGTGTGGGTCGCAGATGAGGCTCAGATCCCACGTTGCTGTGGCTGTGGTGAAGGCCGGCAGCTGTAGCTCTGACTCCTAGCCTGGGAACTTCCATGTGCTGTGGGTGCGGCCCTAAAAGGACAAAAAAAAAATGATTGATGCAGGGACCTCTGTCTTCTTGGTATTGATTACACTTGGCCTTGCATAATACTCATCTCTTTCCTTTTTTTTAAATTAAATTTCATCGAAGTGTAGTTGATTTACAGTTTTGGGTTAATTTCTGCTGCCCGGCAGTGACTCCATCAGACAGATACGCGTGTCTGCTCCCACATGGGTTATCACAGAACACTGAATCTATTTCCCTGTGCTGTGCCCCTGATCCCCGCTGATCATCCATTCCGCAAGCGAAAGTGTGCATTTGCTGTTTCCAAACCCCCCGCCCATCCCTCCGCACCACCAATATTTATGTATTTTCTCTCTCCTACGAGGATGTAGGACTCCTCCAGAGTAGGGACCGTGTCATGTTAGCGATCGGATGCCTCACAAATGATGCTGTGTCACCCACCCCCACCCCTTTCCTTCGCTTTAGTCTTACGTGTTTGTAGACGCTCCCCCGCCCACGCCTCCGCCACTTCCCCGATTCCTGTCTTAGCCATTGTCTTGACTATTCTAATAACCTCCTTAAATCCATCCTCTGCATACCTCCAGCGTAATCTGAAAGTACACCACATATCGAGGGATTTTCCTGCATGCTTGAGCCTTTCCCTGCTTCCCCGTCATACATTGGCTCAAGCTCCCCCGTGCAGCGCCTACCCAGGCCAGCCCCCGCTGTCCTTTCAGCCTCAGATCCTGCATTTTCCCCACCATGCACTCTGTGTAACAGACCCGCTGGACTTGTCCTGGGGTCCCGAGTGTGGAAGGGGCAGCCCCAGTCTTCACCTGGCTGATGTGTCATGAGCCCGTGCCTGGCGGAGGGGCGGACAGTGATAAGCAGGCCGTGAGCAGGCAGTGAACCCCCTCCCAGCGGCCCTGGCGCCCATCACCCCAGGCACAGGACACCCTCTCAGGGTCGACACAGGATTCCGCAGTACCCCACGCCTTCCAAGTCGGCTGACCTTGACCAGGTACCTTGACTTCTCCCTTTCTCATATCTGGACTGGGAATGATTAAACAGTGTCGCCCCTGACTGCCACCGTCAAGGAAGGCTGTCGTGGGAATTGAGCACAAGGATCACCGAGGAGGTACCTTTGAAAACTGGGAGGCGCTCGTCAGATCTGAGGGCTTCCACGGGAGCCTCAGGAAGTGAGCGTTGCATATGGCAGCTCCCGGAGGCCCGCTGGGGGATCACTCGCCACGTACCGCTGCGCACGTGCTTGAGAGCAGGGCGGCGTGGAGGGGGCGACGCTGGCCTCTTGCCTCCGTGCTTTTCTAAAGGGAATCGGGTGAAGGAAACGTCTCGGAATAGACAATCTTCCTAAACTCCCCCAAAATAACTTGGGTGGAAACAATCGTGGTCACATCCCCTCTGCAGTCATTGTTTCAGCCCACGGCAGTGCGAACAGTCCCCTGGCCTTTTCCAACTCAACTGGGAATCGGCTGGACTTCCAGAGGCCCTGGAAACAAAGGATTGTGCTCCAGGGCCTCTCTGGGTCTCCACGGCCGCCGGAGCCGAAGACAATCTCAGGGCCTGTGTACAGTGTTGCTCTTCCTCTCGACTTCCCTTTAGGAGTTGTGTTTGCTGGAGAACTTGGTGTTTTCCCATAGGTAACTTTGCAGGGGTGGGGACCGCATTACCTAAAGAGTTTATCATAACCATGCTTGGGGTTCTAGCTTTTCCTCCAGTCGGTGTCCCAGACTTAGGACCTCCGAACTCTCAGTGGCTGCTGTCCAGCCCCAGCAGATACAATCCGCCCCCGCCCCTGAGAGGCCTTCCTTAATACTCCATACTCCCCTTTCGCACAAGCTCCTCTCTCCACGCCTGGGCTTTAGCCCCGTTTGGTCTCCCTGCCTCCCTGCTTGCTTCTCTCACTGGTCTGTGTCTCAAAGAAATTGGCCAAGTTACCTCCCTCCCCGACTCCAGAGGCCACACGCAGCTCTCCACTGGCCAAAGTCTGAAGCCCTCTGCAGGGCGTCCAGAATCTCTGGAATCTTCCCTCTCGACCCCGTCCATTCTTGTCATCCACCACCCTCTAACTGTTACCCCCAATTTTCCAGGACAACCCTATTTTCTTAGCATCCTATCCTTTTCCAAAACCTCAGTGTCTCGGAGTTCCCTGGTGGCACAGTGGGTTAAGGACCTGGCATCATCGCCACTGTGCCTTGGGTCACTGTGGTGGCGTGAGTTTGCCCTGGAACTTCTGCATGCAAAAGGGGGGGGGCAAAAAACCTCAGCCTATTAATGATTAGACTAAATATGATTTAACTTTCTACTTTTGTAAAAAAAACCCATTCCGACCCCTATTTCTGGCTCACCACACATAAAGCCAGTTTCCTCGCCCCCGCCTCTGTAGGCTGAGTCCTCGCTACTGCCACTCTGCCTCTAAGTCTCCTGTCCCTCAGAATCTCTTGTTCCTTCCTCTAAGCAGTAGTTACTCTTCAGGGATATTCTAGAGCTGGTTCTTTCTCAGAACGTGGGACCCTACAGCAGCGTGCCTCAAAGTGCATGGGCGGACTGACAGCATGGAGATCTGGCTCCTATGCAGATTCTGATTCAGTAGGACTGGGGTGAGGCTTGAATTCCCGCATTCCGGCTTCCAGGTGATGATGGTGATGCTCTTGGCCCCTGGACCACACTTAGGGCAGCAGGGCCTTATAACCAAATTTTGCTGTGCCGTGGACTCCCCTGAGGGCTGCAGAAGAGACCCGTGCCAGCCTTCACCCTCAGACATTCCTGATCTTATTGGCATGGGATACATCCCAGGCATTGGGATTTTTTTTTTTTTTAAAACCTCCCCAAGTGGGAGTTCCCATCGTGGCTCAGCGGAAACGAATGTGACTAGCATCCCTGAGGACACAGGTTCGATTCCTGGCCTCGCTCAGTGGGTTAACAATCCCACGTTGCCGTGAGCTGTGGTGTAGGTTGCAGCTGCGGCTGGGATCTGGCGTTGCTGTGGCTGTGGTGTAGACCGGCAGCTGTAGCTCCGATTGGACCGCTAGCCTGGGAACCTCCATATGCTGCGGGTGTGGCCCAAAAAACACAAAAAAAAAAAAAATCTCTCCAAGTGGATTGTGTGTGGTGAAGTGTGGGAACCACTGCCTTATTGCGAAGCATGAATGTGGCTAAGCCTATTAGAAGTTTCATCTGTGACACTTCCTTGTGACCCTTCGTAGACTGTAATCCCTTCTAAGGCAAGACTTGCCTTATTTTTCACCTATTTTTTAAAAGGATTGATTGATTGACTATTAGGCCATTAGGGTTTTTTTTTTTTTTTTTAAGTGATTAACCAGTGGTAATAGAGCACATATTCCCAGTAGGGTATCATACTAGAGGTCAAGGGGGAAACAAAAATGAGAAGGATCTTGCAGAGCATGGTGAAATCTGCACAGCACCAGCCTTGGCAGAGGGTGACAGTCTGGGGGCCATGGTGTGAAAGGCTCTGGGCGTGTTTCCTCTCCGTCCCCGCCTAAGAGAAAAAACAAGCTCTACCTCCCTGGCTGATTTATTCCTAAAACACTACCACTAATTTAGTTTGTTTCTCTTTTTGACTAAGGCAGTGGATGTCAACCTGACCATATCTTAGAATTATCTGGAGAGCTTGTGAAAGTCTCTCTGTCTTGGAGACCTCATTGTGGCTCAGCAGGTTAAGGACCCAACATAGTGTCCTTGAGGATGTAGGTTCGATCCCTGGCCTTGCTCAGTGGGTTAAGGATCCGGCGTTGCTGTGAGCTGTGGTGTAGGTTGCAGACGCGGCTCAGATCCTGCGTGGCTGTGGCTGTGGCGAAGGCCGGCAGCTGTAGCTCCAATTGGACCCCCAGCCTGGGAACCTCCATATGCCATGGATGTAGCCATAAATTAAAAAAAAAAAAAAAACTAAATAAATAAATAAAATTCCCTCCAGAGGGGGACCTGGGTATCTCCCCAGGGGCCGTCAATGAGCCACCAGGACTGAGAGTCACCGACCAAGGATTTTTATTGCATGAAAGATGCAGTCCATTTACGCTCATCTTGGGGGACTGAGTTTGTCCCGGTCTTCCCGGAAAGCAGGTTCTGGTGGCGGTAGCGGCGAGAATGTGAGGATGCCAGGCACCTGTCAAACACAAGAAATCACCCCTGTATCGTGGGGAGGACCAGAGAGGGAAGAAAACTGCACTTGGCCTCCCAGCGTTTCTCAGGAGCAAGGTCGGCGCATCACAGCCAGGGGGCCAGATCTCCCCCCGCCACCAGTTTTTATCAATAAAGTCTTAGTGGGATCCAGCCACGTTTCTGTGGCTGCTTCTGAGGCACCCAGCAGAGTGGAGTAGTTGTGACACAGACCACATAGCCTACGAAGCCAAAAATATTTATGACCTGACTTTTCACGGAAAAAGTTTGCCAGCCCCTGCTCTAGAGATTGACCC
>PVHT020000284.1:1093602-1106089 GCA_004024745.2 Catagonus wagneri | reverse complement strand
AGCAAGGGCTGCCCGATTTCAGACAGCCCGTAAAGACCCTTTTTATGTGGTAGGGAAACCTTAATGGCCCATGTACACACAACCAAAGGTCAGCCCTGCTTTCTGGGGATGGAACAAGTAATTGAATTTCTGAAATGATCCATTTCCTGTAGCCAGACGGAGGTATAACCCAGGTCCTTACAGTATTCACTTAAAAAATGAATAAGTTGGAGGCAATTATTTCTTTTACCAAAGATACTTGCAATGGGACTTAGAATTTCCTAGTAGAGTTAAAACACAGTTCTCTACAGGAAAGTGTTTGCATGCCGGCAGGTTTTTAGGAACTCACTCCTATCTACTGATTTCCTGTCTTTTTAAATTGGAAACCTCTGTAAGTCCCTGTTCTTTATACTTTATAATTTTCGACAACACACTCGTCGGGGGGAGGGGTCCGTGATTTTCACGGGATACTGATCACAGTAATACTCAGCTCGGCAGCCTCACCCTTAGCGACTTCATTGGAAAGGAGGGAGAGGAAGAAGCCGGCTAACCCCAGCACTGCTCCCTGACGGCAATGACAAGCGACCCTGTGAATTTATGCTTCCGACACTTGGATGATCTGCAGAGTGAGTCCAGGGAAAACCGTGAGTGGGTCAACCCCTTCCAGGGCCTGTTGCAGGCGCGTGGTCATCATTCAGTCGTTGCTGTACCCGTTCCATCAGCCAGTGCTTGTTGATCCCCTGCTCTGTGACGTCCCTGTGCACAGGCCACCGTGGTGGCCCCCGGAGGGGCAGGGGGAGCAGAATCTGTTGCCTGAGACCGAAGCCCCTTGCCTTCTGGTTCTGGATCGGCCCCTGCTGTGGTTGGGTGCTGGGTCTCACAGTCTGCAGCCACTATGGTGTGGTTCCGTCACAAGCCTCTGACTTGATGTCCGAGCTCTGCCGCACACTTGCCGTAGTTCCTTAGGTCTCCTGTTGTTTAATCTAATCCATCCTCCTTCTCCTCTCCTGTAGAGAACAGATAATAATAATACCTCCCTCTCAGGGCTGTCTTCAGGTTTAAATTAGTTAATACAGGTAAAACTCTGAACTCCACCTGCCTCCGTCAGTGACAGACACTGTTATTATCATTAGCACAGCTCGCTCCTCGCAGGCATCGTTTAGTTCCTTCTATGGTAAGAAGACTTTTTGGATACCTTCCAGGAAAACGGAATTGCTCACTCAGTGAAAGGGAGCGTATTTATCGGGCAGGCCTGGAGGGGAAGGAAAGATATCTTCGCGGGCTAGCTTCCCCCCATTGTTGGTCCATCTCTTCGCGTGGGGCTCAGCCCAAGGATGGCCTTGAATTGCCACCTCCTGCTTTATCTTCTTGCCGCCCCGGAGCTGGCAAGGGGAGCTCCCCGGGGGAGGTGGCCAGTAGAACCTGCTGCCGACAGCCATGGAGCGTAAAGGCAGGCTTTTACCAAACCACCAGTCCGAGCTGTCTCTCCCTTGCCCTCCTCCCCTGCCATCAGTGTTATCCGTCAAATGGAAGATGGTCCTTGCACGTCTGTAACACGTAAGAAGCTATTCTGTAGGTGCAAGTAAAGCTCTGAGAAGGAAGGTAGGACCTGGAGAATCTCCTGGCCGTCACCTGGGCTGTGGTTGTGGCTGTCATCCAGAATTTGCCTTCACCCCACCCTCACCCCCAGGGCTTTCGCAACCAGGCAAAGAGCCCACAAATCCAGGGCAGAAAGCAGTGACCGTGGCTGGGGGGGGCCTCTGAGGTGGAGCCTCCGGGTCAATGCCCGGCTCCACCCACAGTTTCCCACCTATCTTCAGACTGCCTTGGGTGGGAGGAGATGTTGCTTGTTGTTTTGGGTTTTTGTTTTTGTTTTCTAGGGCCGCACCTGCGGCATATGGAGGTTCCCAGGCTAGGGGTCAGATCCCAGCCTGCACCTGTGACCTACGCCATAGCTCACGGTGATGCTGGATCCTTAACCCACTGATCGAGGCCAGTTCTTAACCAGCTGAGCCACAGTAGCAGCCCCTCCCATACATTTTCCATTTGACTGAGGAAGAGCTGCAGCTGCTGAGCACTGGGGCTCCTGGTGACAGGTGGAGGGAGGGCCCGCGGGGTGGTGGAACATGCCAGTTTCTTGTAGGTGTTTCCTGGTTGAAGACCAGTCTGTAGGCCCAGGGCCGCTGGCTCACCTGTGAGTGCTGCTGGTCCACATGGAGAGAAGGGTATGGTCCCTCTAGGGCCATCAGTCATCTTAACTTTTTATCCAATGAGCAATTACAGAGTTTCATTGTATCTAAGACACTGTGGGGCCTATGGAAGTGAAGGATGCATGGCCCCTGAGCCCCTGAAAGGTGGGGAGGCAAGCTTGCAAACAACTACCTAGTCTAGTTAGATTCCAGGCTGGAGTGCCAAGGGTTTGTCCAGTGTGCCATGTGACCAAATAAATGGCTTAATTCACATGGGAGCTAGTGTAGGTGTTATAAGGCAGGGACGTGTATGCCAACGGCAAAAGCTAGCCAGGATTTCGGGGGTGAGCAAGAGTAGAGAAGATGTTCTAGATGGAGGGAGAAGCCAGGAGGAGAAACGTGTGTCCGGGGACAGGGTGGCCAGCACACGGGGCCGGGAGGGGAGAGACGGTCCTTAGAGATCAGGCTGACCCTTCTCCAGTCTAGCTGCAACCTCCAGGGCGGGAGCCCGGGTCTCCTGGCCCCCAGCCCAGTGCTGCTTCTGTGGCCTTTCCATAAATAGAAGCTTAAAGCAATTCTCAGGGCCAGTGGGAGTTGGAGGAGCAGTGGTTATTAAAGCTTTTCCTCCGGGTAGGGTCCTGAGATCCGACATAGGAGAGGGGGCAGTGAGAGCCTAGAGAATATTCCACATAAGTGATTGGAAAGGCTGTGGTGCACCCACAAATACGGGTCACCCAGCCCCCTGCGCCAGACTGGTCCCTTGGGCCCAGCTGTGCCCACTGACCTTCCTGGTCAAGCCTGGGGTGAGCACAGAGCCTGAGCTGTGTGACGGCTGTGCTCCTGAAGGTCGGTGCTGTGGGAAACTGCACTATCTGAAAAAAAAGAAATTAGGGGAGTTCCCATCGTGGCTTAGCGGTAATGAACCCGACTAGTGTCCATGAGGATGCGGGTTCAATCCCTGGCCCCGCTCAGTGGGTTAAGGATCTGGTGTTGCTGTGGCTGTGGCTGTGGCTTAGGCTGGAGGCTGCAGCTCCGATTCGATCCCTAGCCTGGGAACTTCCATATGCTGTGGGTGTGGCCCTGAAAAAAAAGAGAGAGAGAAGTTAGTTCCCTGGTAGCTCAGCCAGTTAAGGATCTGGTGTTGTCACTGCTGTGGTTCTGTTTACTGCTGTGGTGTAGGTTCGATCCCTGGCCCGGGAACTTCCACAGGCTGAAAAAGAAAAAACTAACCAAGGCTGTGTGGTTATCAATGAGTGGGCACTAAACTAGTTGCATTGCATCTGTATCAGTGACTCAGGGAAGGCAGGACAGTGGCCCAGGACAAGGAGTGTCATTGAGCAAGTTATCAGAAAGTCCCTTGTGTTCACATTAAAAACCAAACCAAACAAAAACTGGTTATGGCTTTGACTAAATGCCGTTAGCAAGAAGGGAAAGAAAGGGTTGCATTATGTGAGTGCCTGAGCTACTGAGTCCAGGGCTTAGCCAACGCAAGAAAACCAGAGGTTTTTCCACTGGTCTTTGGCAAAATAAGGAAGATGGCCAGTTCATATTTTGCCTGGGGGTCAAGTTCCAATGCAAGTAATCGCTTCTGTGCAAAATTACTCTCGAAAACCCCTTAAATTGCCTGTTAAGAACATTTGGTTTGCGGTATGGATTGCGTGAAATGTTACCTGCATATAAACGGATTATGTATGCCCTGTTGTAAAAAATACTTAAGCCCTGTACAGTATTCAAATTTTATTTATTTCTTTTCTTAAAGAAGAAGTTATTTATTTAGGCCATGCCCACGACATGTGGAAGTTCCTGGGCCACAGGGATCGAACCCAAGTCATGGCAGTGACAACCCTGAATCCTTAACCACTAGGCCACCAGGAAACTCTAAATTTTATTTCTTTCTGGAGTTCCTGTCATGGTTCAGTGGTTAACGAATCCGACTGGGAACCATGAAGTTGTAGGTCCAATCCCTGGCCTCTTTCAGCGGCTTAAGCATCCGGCGTTGCCGTGAGCTGTGGTGCAGGTTGCAGACGCGGCTCGGATCCAGCGTTGCTGTGGCTGTGGCGAAGGCCGGCGGCTACAGCTCCTGTTAGACCCCTAGCCTGAGAACCTCCATATGCTGCGGGTGCGGCCCTAGAAAAGACAAAAAAAAAAAAAATTTCTTTCTTTCTAAGTATATGTAGGCGAATTTGACTAAGGCAGACAAACACTGATGGAGATTCCTTGTAAGGGAGTTTTTGCTATAGGATCGTGGGGTGACTTTTTTATAAAGCCGAAGTTAATCCACATAAAGCCCCCCGCCGCACCCAGTGTTGTCTCTTTAGGGCTGCTGCACCGGCAGCAGATAGAGGTTCCCAGTCTACGGGTCAAATCGGAGCTGTAGCCGCCGGCCTACACCACAGCCACGGCAACGCCAGATCCGAGCCGTGTCTGCAACCTACACCACAGCTCACAGCAACAAGGCCCATTTTTTACTTTAAAGTGATTTCCTTTATGAAATGGTGGTGGTAGCAGACGTATGTCATTAAGCAGAGTGAAAATGTAGCACTTTCCCATCTTGAAATTTGAATTTTACTGGTTTAGGAAATTCAGCGCGTTGATTTCAGCCTCGAACCTCTCTTGATCTGTCAACCTGCTCATTCTGGTTCGGCTCAAGCGTCACTCTCTTAGGCCATTTCTGATTCTTCTAGTCGACCGTATTACCCTCTTGACTTCTTTTTCCCCTGCACACTTGTCTCCATTTAATGTATCTTTCTTTTTAGTTGCATCCTGTTGATAATCATGTCCCCCCCGCAGCGTGGAAGCCCTTAGCTGTAGCTCAGTCATCATGTGGATCCGCTCCTGGCTCCTAGGAAGCCTGGGTGAGGTTGGGAGGTTGTGCCGGGTGAATGAATGACAGCACGATCCGTTCCTCCGGGGAGGGACCACGTTTCGCCCTCGTGTCTCTCCAGCAGTGACACTGCACTGCCCTAGCTGCTTCTCCCCCCCGCACCCCCGTCTCTGCACCCTTTGGTCTCTGTCGTGGCTCAGCCCCGTGTCGTGGCCCTGGTACCCAGCAGCCCTGGTCAGGCTGCTCAGACTCAGAGTCTCACCGTTTCTCTGCGTTGGGAGCAGCTCGCTTTCGGAGGATGAACTGGCCTCTGCCTTGAGTCTTTGGGGGCGCTGGGGTGATGAGCTGCTGGTTCACAGGAAGGCTCACCCCTTGGGGAGACAGGCCCTCCCCTTGCCCTTCATCCCCTCTGGAAGCTCCCTCTCGTCTTGCCCCACTTTGCTGGGCGCCCGCGATGAGATGAGAGGGCGGTGAGCCTGAGTCCAGACGGGGCGGGGAGAGAGCAGGTGTTGAATAACTGCGTGGAGAAGGCTGAGGTTGCCACGAGCCGCATGTTTGTCCCCTGGGAATGTTCTGGACACAGTGGGGACCCCAGGAAGGGCTTGGTTGATGGACACAGGGTGGCCTCATTCTAGGACAGCGTAACTGGGGGTTTGGGCTGCGTCTTTCCCAGTAGACTCACCAGGGACATGGGTGAGCTCTCTTGGTGCAGGGGCTTGGGGTGCAGATGGGCCGTTTCTGAGCCTAGGATTTCGCCGGCTGTGCCAAGGAAGGGAAGTGGGGCTTGGCGTGTGCAGAGCAGGGGGAAAAGGATGGGCCGCTGGGCCATCTCAGCCGCCTTTCCTTAGATGTCAGATAATCAAATTTTGTCCTCCTGATAGTCCTGAACTTGACGGAGTTCTTCATTATTGCCATTTAACAGGAGAGGAAAAATAGATGCCTTGGTGGAGTAGGTATCTGTCCAGGCTCCCACAGTAGGTGGCAGTGATGACATTTAAAACCAAACCGAGTGACTCCGATCGCTGCTGTGCAGCCTGGAATCTATGTGGCTTAAAGAACCCAAGGCTGGCTCTTCAGACACCAGATCAGGCGTCCTGGTGCCCCTGGATGGATGCTCCCTTGTCATGGCCTCCTTCCCCACCCCTCCAGGTCCTCGGACCAGCCAGCTTTGGCCCCCAGTGCAGAAGGGGGAATCCGTTCACTCACAGGAACCCACGGGGTGGGGGACCCCCTGAACAGTGGAGCTCCCCTTGGGATCTCAGCATCTCCGGAAGCGGTGTTCGGGGCGTGGAGTCCCTCCCCAGAGCCCACAGAGGCCCTTACACTTAGTGCATCCTGACTACTGCCAGTTTGGGTGATGAGCCACACAGAGTAAGTTCAGAAGAGACAAGAGCAAAGCCATTAAAACATTCCTCCTAAGAGTTCCCTTCGTGGCTCAGTGGTTAACGAATCCAGCTAGGAACCATGAGGTTGCGGGTTCGATCCCTGGCCTCGCTCAGTGGGTTAAGGATCCGGCGGTGCCGTGAGCTGTGGTGTAGGTCGCAGACGCGGCTTGGATCCCACGTTGCTGTGGCTGTGGCGAAGGCCGGCGGCTACAGCTCCTGTTAGACCCCTAGCCTGGGAACCTCCATATGCCGCAGTTGCGGCTCTAGATAAAGGCAGAAAGACAGAAAAAAACAAGAACAAAAAGAAACATGCCTCCTAGTAACTCCTGCAGGGGCCTCGCCTTTCTGCTTCTGTCCGGTAACAGTAAGGCCTCCCTTCCGCCACCCGCTCCTCGCACCTTGGGGTCCCCCACGGGGCTTCCCTAAGGCCAAAGAAGTAAAATCGTCTGTGTCCTCTGTTCCCCCAGCAGCCTCTGGACTTCTTTGGGACACAGGCAGAGTCTGGTTTTTCCATGTCCGTGACACACAGTGTGGCCACAGCACCCAGTGGGTGCCCTCTACCTCTGGCTCCTCCTCCAGAATCCATCGTTACCTCTGTCCCCAGCATAGTCTGTGAACCTCCCCAAGTACCTGCGGCCGTTCCCAGCTTGCCTGCCTCTCAAAGGCAGTCGCTTCCTCCTTAGCAGAGCCTGAGGATCACCTGGTTCTTCACTAGGGTTGCTGTACGGGCTTGCCCAGGATTGGGCTCCTCTCTCTGTCATGGACCCCCATCACTCGGTCGGAGACCAGAATTCAGGCCCCAGGTGTCCAGTCCTGCTCCGGCGATTCTTCCAGAGGCTGCAGAGCAGACCCTGCGCCTTTCCTGTGGCCACTTGGACCCCTCGCCTTTCTGCAGCATCTTCTTGCCTCTGGTCTGCAGCAGCGGGAAGGCGTTGCCTTTTTCAGATCAGCCACGCTCTGAGGAGCCCCCAGGGAAGTGGAGAGCATCTGTCTGGCCCCAGCTGCGTTCTCACGTGGCTGTCCCTGTGTCACTGGCAGCAGGGACACCACTATGAGCCCAGGTGGCCTGTGTCCAGGACTCCTTCTGGACTCTTGGTCCTGCGCTTGTCACCTGGATGAGGCCCTGAGCCACTTAGTCTCATGTGGTCTTTGACACAGACGTAATCATCCCCCACACACGAACACCCACACTCACACTCACACACGCACCCGACACTGGAGTGCCCTGGCTGCAAATGACAGCGGTTGAAAAAGCAGCAGCACTGGAGTTCCCATTGTGGCTCCGCAGGTTAAGAACCCAACCTAGTCTCTGTAAGGATGCAGGTTCGATCCCTGGCCTCGCTCAGTGGGTTAAGGATCTGGCATTGCTGCAAACTGCAGCATAGGTCATGGATGCAGCTCCGATCCCACATTGCTGTGGCTGTGGCGAAGGCCGGCAGCTGCAGCTCCTATTCGACCCCTAGCCTGGGAACTTCCATATGCCGCTGGTGTGGCCCTAAAAAAAAAGGAAAAAGCAGTGACAGTTTAACAATTGTTTCCTTTACGTCTCTCCCCACGTCACATAAAAATTTTCTAACATTTTTCTGTGGGTTTGTAGTCTTGTCCTTCGTGCCAATATTCTCACCTGTTTTTTCTGTTCACTCAGAAATTATCAAGTAAATGTCGTTTGTACTTGACGTCGCCCAGGGGCTCCTTCCCCACACGGTTACCAGTGCGAGGGGGGCAGGGACACTCATATTTGCTTTCCAGGACTTCATGGATAAACTAAGATCTTTCATAACAGCACCTAAAGTTGTATCGCGCTGAATTATTGGGACTTTTTTGGTCGCAAATATATTTGGAGATAACAAGGGGAATTGATTGGATCCTGAAATCTAAGGAAGACTTAAGCAGTCATGAGGCAGTAGGTGGGAAAAGCAAATATTTTCATCCTCATTTTCCACTTTTCCTCATTTTCTCCTCCAAGGAGGAGAGGGCTGGGTGCAGTAACTGCCCAGGGGGGTCTCCACATCTGGCAACAGACCTGGGTCCGGGTTGCCTGAAGGGCGTGCGGCGTTGATTCGTCAAGATTCTCGGCTGGTTAGAGTGAGAAACCCAACTTGAAGGGAAAAGGAAGGGCGGGTTTTATTAGCCTCGTGCACCCAAGGAAGGCCACGTGCCAGCGACCTGGCCTCTGTAACCACCCCGCCATGCATGCACGGCCCCCTGCGCGCTGGATGCCCGCCACGGGCTGTATCCCCAAGGCTGCCGCAGGCAAAATCTTCCCGTGCAACGGGCCTCATTAAACCCTGGCCGGAGAGCGTCTGTTAAGCTCCTCTTCCGGAAGAAAGTCCGATTTTGCGGAGCCGGCGTCCAGCCTTTCAGAGTGGGTGGAGTGTTAAGTTCACGGTTCAGGGCGCACGTTGGGGCGGCCAGGGGCAGGGGCTGGGTGCTGAGGCCTCGGAGGCAAGCCTCTGCCCCTCTTTCTTGTCTACCTTTATCTGTGTTTTTATATCGGGACTCCCGCTGGGGTATTGTTTTTAAAAGGGTCTCCGCTGATTAAAAAAAATAAATTACAAGAAACGTTAGAAAATCCACAATTTAAACATGGGTTAGCCCCCCCCCCCAACTCCACCTTTCTTTCTAAACAGGTCAGCTTCTCTGTATAGCTGTGCCTCCTAGAGATTCTAGGAATTTGAGAAACATCACCCGTTTATTTCAGCTTGGACGTGACCCACACATCCTGTCCACGTGGAGCTTGGTAGGATAACTTCTTAGAAGCTATTAAAAAAAAACCCACACACACGCACAAGAGGAAAGCTCCATTATTGAGACAAAGTCATTGTTGGAGGAGCTGTTCTTGGTATTTTTACGGCCCTTTAAGTTGCCAAGTACTCCGTTTCCTTCGCTCCGTCTGGCCTCGGGACGTCTCCCCGAGTTGGGCTGGGGACGGGGTGCCTGGGGAGCCCCAGCCGGCCTGGCCTGAGTCCGTCCTGCCTCCGTGGGGCTCCAGCTCCCTGGGCTTGCCCGGTGGGCACAGCAGAACCAGCGTCCAGTTCTTCTGAGCCACTGTTGACGGGGCCCTCCATTCTGGGTCATCTGGAATTTTCCAGAGACAGAGAAGCTGTTAGTGTCCCATGGGTTTCAAAGCATTCTTGGGAGCAACAGGTGGGGCTGATACACAAGTTTGTGAAGAGAAGGGCCGTGGTTTCCAAGAGGCCAGAGTGGACAGTCGGTATCCAGGAGAGACGGGGGGAGATGGGTGGATCCGCGGGTCGCTGGAGAGGGCCGGGCTGGGGCCGCGGGGCTTACCCGTCAGGAGACGCTGTTTGTCCAGGGCTTCCGCAGTCTGGGGGGACCTTCACGCATAGGTGGAAGGTTCTGTTGTGTTTGTGTAACGTGCTGTCCCTTTGCCAAGAGCTAGTATGTGAGCGAGATGACAGACCTGTGAGACAGGCCTAGTTGACTTCGATCAGACCCAGGTCTGCGGTTAGTGGTCGGCGGTCACAGGTCACAGGAGTTATCCAGGAAAATCTCCCTTGGGGGGAAAGTGGGCATGGGGTTCCGTGAAGCTGCTGGCCGTGGGACTGAGCTCCGTGGGGTTGTGTCTGAACCCGGTCCGGCAAGACTGAAGGGGAACCAAGCGCAGCAGGAGCCAGGGGCCCGCGTCCCGTGAACCTGGGGAGTGACGCGCAGGGTGAGCTTGGTGCCCTGAGCGCCACCCCTCGAGAGAGGGGAGCAGAGGCCTGCCGACGGGGCCGTGGTCAGGGTCACGGCTGGGGTCATCTCAGAGGTCACACACGGGCACACACTCTGCAGGCTCGACATGGGAGGGCCCTGGACCAGTGCCAGGTGACGCCACCTCTCCATCCTCAGGCCTGGTGGGGGGCCCTGTGGTCAGAAACGGGGCTGTGGCTCCAGCACAGATCGGGGCTGGCCCTTGGCCGCTTCCTCACTTTGAGGGACCCAGAGTGCGTGGCCAATCACCCTGGGGTCAGAGGTAGCACAGGAGAGACCCCCGTCACCCCTCCCAGCAGTTCAGCCTCCCCTTCTCGGCCCCGCTGCTGCAGGCCGACTGACATCACATTTGGGAGCGTGAGCCGTGGAGGCGGCAGACAACCGGTGGGGTGACCTTGAGCAACTTCCTGGACCTCGCTCAGCCTCTCCTTCCTCGTCTGTGAAAACGGGTTGCTAAGGCCGTGGAATTACCCGGGGAGCACGTAGCTTTCGTAAAAACTCAGCTCCGTTTTGGCGAAAGGACATACAGTTAGAAAAAGGTCCCTTTTTTAAGACCCAGATGAGTCTGGCCCACTCTTCCACCTGTAACGTGGAAAGTCTGCCACCTTTCCCGGGGCCACGATAACAAAGTGCGAAAATGCCCTGGCTTAGAATGGCAGCGATTTATTCCCTCCTAGTTCTGGAGGCGGGAAGTCCAAAGTCGGGGTGCGGGCAGGGCCAGGCTCCCTGTGAAGGTGCTAGAGAAGGCCCCGCTCCCAGCCTCTCCCTTAGCCTCTGGGAGCTTCTCGGCTGTGGCAGCATCTCTTCCCTCTGTGTCTCTGTGTCCAAATTTCCTTTCCACCAGTCGCTGGACGTAGAGCCCACCCTAATCTAACTTGGCCTCATCTTAACTTGATCATATCTGCAAAGACCCTATTTCTAAATAAGGTCACATTCAGCTGTCCCCAGGGTTAGGACTCCATCTGATCTTTTGGGAGCACACAGCTCGACCCACTGCAGGGGTGAAGAGGACAACACAGATGGTACTGATGGCACTGCTCCCGACATTGTGGACAGAAGCACCACCTCTGGTCCCTGGAGCTCCCTGGTCCCTCCCTCTCCTCTCAAGGTGCCGGGCAGGTCTCTGCATACCCGCCGTGATGCTGGCGTTGTTGGCCTGCAGGGTGAGGGGGTAACGTACCTTCTTCTCTTGTGCTCCTGTCAAACCCTTGCGCTCAGCCCAGGGGCCACCCGCGGAGGCCTCCCTGAGCCTTCTCCAAGCAGAAGTCCTTATCCCTTCCCCAGGGCTGTGGGAGGCATCTGCACAACCGCTGCCGAGAAGCACGGTACACATCGGCTTGCTCGCATGTGTTCCCCTGAACCCCCAGGGCTGGGACTGCGTCTCTTCATTCTGATATTTCCAGCTAATGCACCTGGCGCATAGGAGGCCTTCGGAGCTGGTTGGACGGGGAAGAACCAAGGATGGCCAGAGGGGTCGATAGACTGATGGACGGATGGAAAGTAACAGAGAGATTTTCCCATCACCCCCACCCTTGCGGCTCCCATTCCTTTGTCCTGCCTTGTTCTGCTCCATAGCATTTTTCATCATGCATCATAGCATCTCTTTATTTCTTACCTCTCTCCTTTCACTAGAATGTGTGCTCTGTGAGAGCAGGCGTTTTGCCTACTGCTTTTTTACTACTGTGTCTGCAATGTGGAAAACAATAATATTGACAGGATGGATGGATGGCCGGGTGCATGGGGCAAGGGTGGACGGGCGGGCAGGTGGCGGGGGGGAGCCTGTGGCTCAGTGGATGTGTGTCACCCTCATCACAGAGTCAGCTGGTCTCAGGACACAGGGCATACATGTTGCCTTGCCCAGAGTGCTTGCATAGCCCTCCCTCCCCCATGCCCTCACCCCCAGACCTGAGATATGTGTGTTTAGAGCTGGGCAGGGCCCTTGCACTCCCAGTCTGGGCTGCACCTGCCTGAAATCCCCTGGTCATACCTACTGTCCCAGATTGTGAGGTATTAGCCCCAGCCTGGAACGGGCGGATTGTATGGAACCTGTTTCTGCAACCTGAGCAGTAACGCGGGATTGGGGAGGGAGAGAGAGAGAGGGAGTGTGTGTGTGTGTGTGTGTGTGTGTGTGTGTGTGTGTGTGTGTGTGTGTGTTTCATGAGTCCTCTGCCCAGGCTGTGCACAGAAGGAGTATTATCTTCCCTCCGTCCCTGGAGAGACTTGGTTTATATAATCCACTTGTCTCCCAGGCCCGCTTAGTTATTGAAAGTGGTCAGAGGTTAGGAGTTCCCGTCGTGGCGCAGTGGTTAACGAATCCGACTAGGAACCATGAGGTTGCGGGTTCGGTCCCTGGCCTTGCTCAGTGGGTTAACGATCCGGCGTTGCCGTGAGCT